>VMDO01001263.1:0-219476 GCA_007922755.1 Pedetes capensis
GACCCTCATAGGGTTTTCAATGGCTGACTGTTTCGGGATTGCTGTGGGAGTGGATTGCCAGGCCCTTCTCCCAATACCATGTTATATATGTGTGTATATATGTACATATATATGTGTGTGTGTGCATATACGTGTGTATATATACATATATACATACGTATACATATACATATATATTTGTTGTTGTGGTCAGGTGCCATGGAGTCAGGTTTGACTCATAACAATCTTCAGGATTTTCAGTGGCTGATTCGGTGCTGAATTGCTATGTCCTTCTCCCATTTTTGCTGTGCTAGGGATTGAACCCAGGTCCTCAGAGAGCATGTAGCAGCACTCTACCAACTCAGCTAAACCCTAACCCTACGTGTGTGTGTGTGTGTGTGTGTGTGTGTGTGTGTGTGCACTTTATTGCAATGCTGGGGCTCAAACCTAGAGCCTCACAGATATGAGGTAAGTATTCTACCATGGAGCTACACCCTCCGGCCCTGACTTAGCTGCATTAATTTTCGAAAACTTTCTTGATGATTATGTCTCCTTTGGTGACTTCCTGTAACAATATTGGAATTGGCCTTTTCTGTCAGAAATCTTTTTCTTTCTTTCAGCAGAAGATAGCATTAAAAACCAGAATTGGGATCCTTTGGGCAGATCAGCAGCTATTCAATCACCCTCTCTGGTGTGACTGGTTTTATAATTATCCGAGGTGCAGCTCTTGGTGAGCCTAAAGTGTATGCCTTTAAAAATCTGAATTCATAGTAGAGCAATTTACTAACTTACAGTATTTCTAAGAATGAAAATATGTATCATTTTTAATTTTTCCCAGATGATAATTTCTTTTCTTTCCAACATAAAGCCTGCTCTAAATCAAATCTAATTATTTCTCTAACATACTGCTGAAACTCCAACTCCCATTCTTCTGTCAAAATTTTACCAGGAGCATAAAAACCACAGAATTTAGGGAGTGAGTAGAATCCTACAGTAGTAGTTTTTTATAATGTTTCCCCGAATCACTATGAAAATATTTCTCAAAAAATGATGAAAAACATCTCCAATTTTTTCATTACTATAAGGCATTAATCTGCATCCAGTCATTCATCATTCTGGGTAAATTTAAAAGAACCTTAAGAAACCTATTCTTAGAAATAAGTCTTGTTGCCCTGGGGGATACCAAAGCCTACTGAGTTAAAAGGAGAGTAACAAAAAGTCACTAGTGGATAAAATAAGACTTCAGGTCCTAAATCACACAACTAGCTCTGGTTAAGAGCTCAAGACTTCTGAAACATGCCCCATTATTTTACAATTACCATAGTGTTTTATCTTGACCTCATCCCTCCCTTTTTTTGGTCACAGGATTGGGGGAATCGGGAATGTAGGGTGTTGCTTTCTCACTTTGCTTTCATTGGGTATAAAGGCCAACCTAGAGAGAACTTCCAAAATATTGATAAAAAGGAAGCTAGTTCATTGAAACATTTATTGTCTACGTAGCTATCCAGCATACTTACTGGCTATTTTTGTGTTGGATGGAGAAAAGAATAATCACTAAATACTTAATGTGAGCATTTTTCTGGACAATTTTGCATTTTGGGGCGAGTCATTTTCCTCAAATTAGAATGCATGAAGAAAATCTGGTCAATCAGTGGTGTAGGTCATTGGGCTGCTGTTAGTCAGAAGTTTACTCTATAATCATAATGCATTTTTGATGTTCTCATTCATATTATCTCTTCAACTCTTTGTGTGGATATTCTGATTGCTTGATTGCATCTGGCAGCATTTTTTTCCATTCAGAATTGCGTAGTGGTTTTTAAAACAGCATTTATAATAAAATTCTTCCAGCTTAGCAAGATAAAATGAGAATATGGAAATACAATTTATAGTTGAAATGTGATTGTTTCCTTTTGCCATTACCTAGTGTTTAGTGAGCTGCAGGTTTGGGATACAGGAAAATGAATATGATTATTGCCTTGGTCAGGAATAGTTATTTTATCCCACTAGAAACGTATGCTATGTGGAGTTGTAGGTCTGCCACTATTTTCTTCTCATACAAAAGTAGTTCCATTTTTCATGTGTTTTACATTTTTGTGGTTTTGCATAAGATTTTTTTAATGAAAAATATTAGACACATTAGATGGAGTAGTACTTTATGAACATCTGTTATGGTTGAAGACTTTTCTTATCTAGATTTCTGCCATTTGTAACATTGATTATTTGGTGGGAGAAGGGCCTGGCAATCCACTCCCAAGGCAATCCCGAAACAGTCAGCCATTGAAAACCCCATGAGGGTCGCTATGAGTCGGATACCGACTTGACGGCACCTAACAACAACAACATAACCTAATAACAACAACAACAGCAGCAGCAACATATTACATACATTAGGGCTCTGTGAACTTAGCTAATTATTCCAGTGGTTTTTTTCCTTGTATATATATATTTTTAATCAGAACTTCTGGATAGTGGACAAAACCTAACAGTGGTGGCACTCAGTTTGTGCTTTACATTATAATTGATGGGGCTCAGGACATGCTACCCCCAAGTATGGCACCCTGGCATATTGGATATTATAAACTGAAGGAATTTGAGAAGCCAGCAGAAGCAGAAAGGTCCTCTGACCTTCTCCTACCATGCTCCTGTGGAGCAGGTTGTAAAGAGAAGATTTTCTGACCTTTTGTTGAAACAGGGCATGAGACCCTTATGTGAGTGGTCCCCTTCCTGCACCCGAAGTAAAGGAGCACCTTTATCTCCAGAGATGAGGGGACACAGAGACATTCAAGCTAACAGGCTTTGTTACATTTCCCCTTATGCTCTTTGCCATGTCATTTCCCACCACTGCCCACTCTTCATCAAACCTGTAGAAACACTCAAGGCTTGGGGTGCAGCTCAGTGCTGGAGTGCTTGCCTAGCACCTACAAGGCCTTGAGTTCAATGTCCAGCACCAACAGCGCCCCCCACCCCAAACAAGCTCCTCCCACCAAAACATTTAACTGTTTCTTTGGGTCTTCATTACCTTTATGAAGGCGTATGTATCACGTACAATATATTACATAAAATTTGTATGCTTTTCTTTTGTTAATGTCTTTTGTAATAGATGTCCCAACCATAAACTTAGAAAGGGTAAAAGGAGATGTTTTTCCTCCCTTATATTATTTTATTTAATCCTTCAATCAGACTTTCAAGGCAACTGGTATTCCCATGTTCACCCAAAGAAATGGACTCAAAGTCGAATTTCCCTGTCCTCTGTGTTGCTTTTCGGCAAGAGGAAAAGTATACATTTGGAGTTTAAAGGCATTGGCTTTTCTACACCTTTTCTCTGAAGAATTTCAGTCACAATTTCTTATGTTTAAAAGTAATTAATTAATTAATTAATTATTCGAGTCAGGGTCTTGCTATATAGCCCAGGCTGGCCTGGAATTTGGGATTTCCTCAAGTGCTGAGATTAGAGGCATGCACTTTTGTGTCTCGGTTCCCTTACAGTTTTTAACGCCCTCCTGTATTTATCGCCTTTAACCATCTTTATTTCAGCCTACAGTTGTCTTACAACCTCTCTGCCTCTATGTCTGCCTCCTGAACATGGGTAGCTGCCTATCCCATGGGTGTCTCAACTTTTCAGGTACAAAGTTGAAGTCATCATCTCATCTTCCAAATATTCACCTCTTTATGCATTCTTTTAGTTAATTTATTATTCTACATCCTGCTCTGGGGCAGGGAGGTTTAATCCTCTTGGACAGTTTTGGCCAGGAGGGTGGTCCAAACATCAAGCTGCTGTAACTACTTTGGTTACTAGGAGAATGCGAGCTCCTTTCCCAAGCCAGGATTCTTAAGTGGCAATGTCAGTAGGCAGAGTGGGTGATGTAAAATGATGGTGATACGTAGATGTGTGACCTAAGGTTTGTACCAGCCCTGACTGAAGGTCGTAGGAGACTCAGATCAGGGACCTTGCTCTGCTGACACCCAGGATGCACAGCTCCTTTTTCCTTTTTGATCTGTAACCTCACTTCTTTACTGCATGACCTCAACCTTTATCTCACAAGCCTTATTTTCCTAGGCCATGCTCTTTGCTGGCGCTAACTCCATCATATTGTGTCCCTCATTACTATTTCCTTCACTAGCATTTTGTTTATGATAACAACACAAACAGAGATATAGACTCTTTGTCAGGGTACTAAATGTGGCTAGTACAGAGAAGACATTTTTCTTTTTTCTTTTTTTAAGCCAGCTGGGCACACAGTGACGCATGCCTGTAATTCCAATGACTTGGGAGGTGGAGGCAGGAGGATCCTGAGTTTATGACCAGAGGCAACCTGCTTAATTTAGCCAGACCATTTTAAAAGGAAAAGTAAAAAAAGGGCTGGAGGTGTGGCTCAGTGGTAGAAGGCTTGCAAAGTATACGTGACATCCTGGGATCACACCTGCCCCCCCCCATGCTGCAAAATAAATAAAATTTTTAAAAAGCTGTAACTCTCCCTGATTAAGTTACTGTTGTGTTCTTGATGCATTTCTTTTAGTCACAGGATGTAAACATGGTATATTTTGTTTATTCCTCTGAGTTACTGGTTATCTGTCCATGTCCCCTTGAGTTCCCCACTGTCTTGTGGTTTTCATCTGCATTATCCTTCACTCTTAGCTCAAAGCCTGGCACAGAGTTGGCATTAGATGTGGGTATTTGTGTTGTACTGGGCACTGTGCTGCAGGGAATTGAGAATTCAGAGATTTACAAGGCAATTTAAAGATGAACTTATTGTTTAGATTGGGTGACAGGATATTATATATAATGTCATAGGTGTTGCTTTTCCAAAATACTGTCCATATAAAGCAGGAGTTTTTCACTATTTTCAGTTATTTTTCTGTGACCTGACTTTGTTTCATTTATCAAGGTGCACTTGTACATATGCAATATAGTATTATATATATTAATGTGGTTGTCTCAAGTGCTTACTTTCAAGTTGTTTTTGCTGTAGAAATATAACAATTATATAGTTACATATAATTATATGTATGGGTCTGTCTTTTTATAAATTCATGACTCCGTATCATGCTGTGTAATATTTTTGTTATAAATTTCAACTTGTTTTTCTCCACAGGCAGCTGAAGATGTCATTTTCATTGGACCTGATGCACATGCCATTCAAGCCATGGGTGACAAGATTGAAAGCAAATTATTAGCCAAGAAAGCAAAGGTTAACACAATCCCTGGCTTTGATGGAGTGGTAAAGGTGAGAAACTATTTTAGTCTAATCTTTATAGAATGTGTCCTCAAATCAAACCTTTTGTGACAAGTATAGGATAAAATAGAATTATTGCCTTTTTGGATATATATATATGAGGTAAATTGTTTAACTTGGATTACTTTCAATGACATAAACAAAAAAAGTGAGAAGCCACTCAGACATTGTGTTTAATGAAACAATATTGATTTAGTCTTTCATAGGAAACAACTTGGTGATTAAAAAATGTGCTGTCAGATCTCTGGCTTTCATTTAATGTTTTAAACATTATCATGTTCTTTACCTTGAGCTTCTTTCCATATGCATAAGATGTAAATTGTAATCCTGCTTCTAGTACATCTCTGGAGAGCAAGATCCCAGACGGTTAGCAAATGGTTTCTATAGCTGAAAGCTTCTGAGGAGGAAATGCAGAAACTGGACTGTGTGACCATCCCTCCCCTCCCAAAAAATTATTCATTTTTTTTTCTAATGGGAAGAGAGTCCCTATGTAAACTTAAAAAAAAAAAAAACCACCCCTGTCATTTGAGTTAGTTTGCAAGATCTTTTCATGTTAGCATTTCTTTTTATTCCTTTGCCATTTTCTGTTGGATCATTTCAGGATCATTTCATGCATTTCAAGAAAGCTAGAAAGCTTGACCTTTGCTTAATAAATATCCTCAGCTGGTTGCCCCTATTTACCCACACATTCAGCCCTCCTCTCAGGTTCCACCTCTGCTGATTCAGCCAACCTTGGATTGAAAATATATGGGGGAAAAATTGCATCTCTCTGAATATGTACAGTTTTTTTTTTCTTCCAGTACTTAGGGGTTGAATCCAGGGCCTCAAGCATGCTAGGCAAGTGCTCTACCACAGAGCTTTACCCAGAGCCCCTTTTGTAGTTTTTATTTTCAGACAAGATCTCGCTAGGTTGTGCAGCCTGTATCTGGCCTTAAACTCGTGATCTCTCTACCGTGGTGTCTTGAGTTTCTGGGATTACAGACAGGTACCATGGCACCTGGCTAGAATATTTTCTTGTCAGTATTATATTATCAGTATAGTAAGACAAGAATTTGCATAGTATTTACATTGTAGGTGTTATAAGTAATCTGTTGTTGTTCTTAGGTGCAGTTGAGTTTGATGCATAGAGACCATATGAAGAACAGAATAAAACACTCCCCCACACTGTGCCCGGCACACCATCTTTTTTATGTTTAAGCTCATTGTTGCAGGCACTATGTCAATCCATCTAGTTGAGGGACTTCCTTTTTTTTGTTGACCCGCTACTTTCCCAGACATGATGTCCTTCTCCAGGGATTTGTCCCTCCTGACAACATGTCCAAAATACGTAAGACACAGTCTGGCCATTCTTGCTTCCATTGAGCACTCTGGTTGCACTTTTTCCAGGACACATCTATTGGTGGTTTTGGCAGTCCTTGGGATATTGCGTATTTGTCTGCAGCACCCGTAATTCAAAAGCTGTAGTCTTCTTCTGTCTCCCTTATTCAAAGTCCAGCTTTCACAAGCATATGATGCAATTGAAAATAACATGGCATAAGTCAGGCGCACCTTTGTCTTCAATGTGACATTTTTACTTTTCAGCACTTTAAAGAGGTCTTTTGCAACAGCTTTTCCCAATGCAATGCATCTTTTGATTTCTTGACTGCTGCTTCCATGAGTATTGATTGTAGAACCAAGTAAAAGAAAATCTTAGATAACCTCAGTCTTTTCTCCATTTATCATGAAGTTGCTTCCTGATCAGTTGTATGTATTTTTGTTTTCTTAATGTTGAGGAACCATCCATACTGAAGGCTGTATTCTTTGATCTTCATCAATAAATGTGTCAAATCTTTTTCACTTTCAGGAAACGGAGTTGTGCTGTCTGCATAATGCAGGTTGTTAATGAGTCTTCCTCCGTTTTTGACATGTTCTTAATAAAGTCCAGCTTCTCAGATTATTTGCTTGGCATAGAGATTGAAGAAGTACGGTGAAAGGATACAGCCCTGATGCACACCTTTCTTGACTTTGAACCAATCTGTATTTCCTTGTTTTTTTCAAACAACTACCTCCGGGTCCAAGTACAGATTCCTCATGAGTACAATGTTATCCACAGTTTGTTGTGATCCACACAGTCAAATGCCTTTGCATAGTCAATAAAACATAGGTAGACATCTTGCTGGTATTCTCTGTTTTCAGCTAATATCCATCTGACATCAGCAATGATATCCCTGGTTCCACACCATCTTCTAAATCTGGCTTGATTTTCCTGCACTTCCCTGCCAATATACTGATACAGTTACTTTTGAATGATCTTTGGCAAGATTTTACTTGTGTGATGTATTAATGATACTGTTTGATAATTTCTGCATTTGATTGGACCCCCTTTCTTGGGAATAGGCCTAAATATGAATCTTTTCCAATCAGTTGGCCTGGCCAAATCTCTTGATATAAGCAGGTGAGCACCTCCGGTGCTGCCTCTGTTGAGGCAATCCTGGAGCCTTGTGTTTTGCCAGTTCCTTCAAGGCAGCTTCCACTTCTTCCTTCAGTACCATTGGTTCCTGATCATATGCAACCTCTTGAAATGGTTGGTTATCCAACCATTCTTTTTGGTATAATGAATCTGTGTATTCCTTCCATTTTCTCTTGATGTTTCCTGCATTGTTTAATATTTTCCCTATGGAGTTCTTCACTGTTGTCACTTGAGGATTGAATTGTTTTCTTCAATTCTTTAAGCTTGAGAAAAACAGCATGTTCTTCCCTTTTCATTTTCTATCTCCAGCTCTTTGCACATGTCATTATAATAATTGATATTATCTTCTCGAGCTGCCATTTGAAATCTGTTTAGTTCTTAAACTTTGTCATGTCTTCCTTTTTCTTTAGCTGCTCGAGGTTCAAGGGCAAATTTCAGAGTCTGTTTTGACATATAATTTGTTCTTTTTTTCCTGTCTTCTTAATAACCCTTTCCTTTCCTCATGAATGATGTGTTTGATGTCATGACACGACTCCTCCAGTCTTCTATCATTAATGTCTAATGCATCAAATCTGTTCTTGAGATGATCTCTGAACTCAGGTGGATTATACTCAAGCTCATACCTTGGCCCTGTACACCTGTTCTAATTTTCTTTAGTTGCAGTTTGAACTTGCCTGTGAGCAGTTGATGATCTAATCCACAATCAGTACCTTTTCTTGTTCTGACTTGTGATATTGAGCTTTTCCATCACCTTTTTTCACAAATCCAATCAATTTGTTTTCTATATGTTCATCTGGTGAATTCCATGTATAGAGTTGCCATTTATGTTGGTGAAAAAATGTATTTGCCATGAAAATGCCATTTGTCTGATAAAATTCTATCATGCGATTCCTAGCATCATTTTGTCACAAGACCATATTTTCCCAACTACTGAGCCTTCTTCCTTGTTTCCAACTTTTATATTCCAGTCACCAGTAAGTATCAGTTCATCCTGATTGTATGTACAGTCAATTTCAGACTGCAGAAGCGGGTAAAAATCTTCCTTTTCTTCATTTGTGACTGTAGTGGTGAGTGCGTATATTTGAATAATAGTCATATTAACTGGCCTTCTTCGTATGCATATGGATGTTATTCTATCACTGATGGCATTGTACTTCAGGAGAGATCTTTAGATATCCTTTTTGACAATGAATGCAATCCCATTTCTCTTTAAGTAATCTAGAGATGTTTAAAGAACATAGAAGTGTGTGTGTGGGTTACATGCAAATACTACATCATTTTATATAAGTAATTTGGGCATCCTTTGCTTTTGGTATCCCTGAGGATCTAGAACCACTCCTTGAGGTATTCTGAGAGGTGACTGTATTTACCTCAGTCTGTTTTCATTCATTTTATTTCTTCTCCTGTCACAAGGAAGGACTATTCCACATTCTCTGTAAAGCTGATTTCCTCCTCCTGGGCTCCAAATGGGTCCATTCTGGCCTTCGCAGGCTATAGTTTTTACTAATGTTCTTTGTTCTCTATCTTAAAACTCTCCTCATCATTCCTGTTCCCATTGCTATTTAAAATCTCATTCAACAGATATGTTCATCTCTTGGCTAAATGGAAGAATAAGTGTGGTGATAAACAATATACACATGATTAGTGAAAAAGTCTTTTGAATTTCCCCCATTCATAAGGCAAGAAAAGCCCTCATCATTCCCCAGTTGCCTCCTGCTGTCTCTCTTTCCTTTTATAGCTGGCTACCTTAGAAGCCTTGTCCTTGCTTACTTTCCTGCATGCACCTTTCACTCACTCTGCAGTTCACTGCACCTGCCTTCTTTGCTCATTCCCACTGAATTTCTCTTGTAAGGATATCAGCAACATTTTCCTTTTGCTAAATTCAATATATAATTTTAAATGCTGGTCTTATCTCAATCTCTTGGAAGCACTTGAGTCTCCTGATCATTCTTTTCTTCTTGAAGTATTTAATCCTGGCACATAATTTAGTGCTAGGTTTTATTATTATTATTTTTTAGACAAGGTCTTGCTGTATCCCCTAGTCTGGACTGTAACTCTTGAGTCTCCTTTTCCAGCCTCCCTGGTGTTGGGCTTACAGACATGTACTATCATGTTCAACAGTTCTGGTTAGTTATGTGTATGGTTTTGGCTTATTGGAATGGCCCTTCATAGTGTACTTGCGGGTTATCCTTCCTACCTTTCATTCATCTACTCAATACATTTTTACTAAGCATAGTGCTTTTTCTGACACTTGAAGAGCTGTGAATATTGCAGTGAACAAGAGACTGAGAAAATTATTTCTGACCTTATGGAGCTTACACTAGAAGAAGATGATAGATAATAAACAAATAGTAAAATATATAATATGTGCTGTGGCAAAACATAAGGCAGGAAATTAGGAAAGGGAACACTGGAGGATGGGGCGATCTTCACAATTGTAAACAGGCTTAGCAGACCATCTAAGGATGTCATATGATGACAGGGTAAGTCATATGGCTAGAGGGAGAAAAGCAAAGCATACTAGACAGAGAATAATAAGTGCAAAGGTGTTAAGGTTGAAATGTACCTAATATTGAACAAACAATAAGGAAGCCCTGATTGGAATGGAGAGATCAAGGGAGGGAGGGACAAGTGAGAAACAAGGTTACAGGGGTGAGATGTTTAGTAGAGAACTCAGATTTTGTAGGGCTGGCCATTTTAATGATGACTTAACTACCTCTCTCTTGCACTGGACTAAGAGGTTCTTGATGTCAGAGATTATACTGTTAATTAATTATATCACTTGAACACAGTGCCTAACACATAGGGTTCACTAAAATTTATTAAATGAATGGTATTCTAGGAGAGAAATGTTATGAATATAGCCACTTTGTACATATTATCTGCTACTTAATACATGTTTATTAGACATATTTATTAGATGCAACAAAAGAAAACAAAAACCAAGAGAAAAACCCAAATAGACAATAGAAACTGATCTGTATATGCTGTGGATATTGGAATTGTCTGATGAGGACTGTGAAATAACTGTGGTTATTATGTTAAACTTGAAGAAAATAAGCAGAAAATAGATAAATCTGTTAAGAATTTCAAAAAAGTATTTGTGTTTATAAAAATTAAATAGCAATTCTGTAATTTCAGATATAGTGCATGAAAATAAGGGCTTTAGCTAGGTTTAACAGTATATTAAATTAAGCAGAATATAAAATCAGTGTTATAGTATGTGTCAATTTTTCATCCTTTTTTTATGGCTAATAATATTCCATTGTAGGACTACATTGCTTTTAAAAAGTCCATTCATTAGTTGGATATTTGAAATATTTCTACTTTTGTCTATTATAATTAGTGCCGGTGTGAACGTTCACATGCTCATATTTATTTGAACACCTGTTTTTAAATTCTTTTGGGTATATACCCAGGAGAGGAATTGTTGGGTTATGTGATAATTCTTTGCTTAGCTTTTTGAGGACTTATCAAACATCCAAACTTTGTGTATTTCCCTCCTCTTCTGTAATACCCTCTTCTGTAATTTATATGAAACCCACAACCTGCTTCCCTAACTAACAGAGTATGATGAGGGTGGTGGCATCTTACTCTGTTAGGTTATATTATATGGCCAAGGTGGTGGGAGGTCACGGCATTCGATTACATGATGTGATAAAGTGATTGTCTGTCACTCCTGTGATAATGTTTTGTTATCTTGGACTCCATCTTTGCAGACTAGAGAATAAGATTCTTGTTGCTGTCTTGATGAAGTAAGTGACTGCACTGAGAAAGCCCATGTGGCAGTGAACTGTGGGCAGCTTCTGAGGATCTCACGTAGGGTAATTGCCATCTAGGAGCCAGCAAAAAAGCTGGAAGCCTTCAGTCATAGAACCACAAGGAAGTACATTTTGCCAACTCCTTGAATGAGTTTGGCAACACATACTTTATTTTTTTTATTTTTTATTTTTTTAAGACAAAATCGCAGTCTGTAGTACTGATTGGGAGATTGCTCTGTAGCCAAGGCTGACCTCAAACTCTTAATCTTTCTGCCTCACCTTCCTGAGTGGTGGGATTGCAGGTGTGTATCACTATGCCTGGCCTTGGTACCAGCTTTCTTGCCATTTCATCCTTGAAGGAAAATGCACCTGGTCCACTCCCTTATGGTACCCTTGCAAGGCTCTCAGCAGCATTTGATGAGTTTTTTCTTCATTAGGCCTTTAGCTATCGGGCATTAGTCCCTTTTGTCTTTTAGTTTTAGAGCTGGTTGTGAGTTTGGGTAGAGGTTTGGGTCAATCATTATGAATCTTTATTTAGCCTGAATACTCTGCCAGTGTGTTTGTAATTTTCCTCTGACAAGGAATTTAGCCTTTTTGCAATCTTCAGTTTGGACTTGATTTATTTATAAGGGTACCAATGAGTCCCAGTCTAGATGAACAGCGGTTCAAGGAATGGGCCATCAGAAGAGAGTTTGATCTGGATATTCTATTTGCCCAGCAGATTTTTTTCTTATGAAGTTAAATGATATGTCTCATAGCAAAAGAGAACTATTCCTTGGTTAAAGATGCAAAAGTAGACAATTGTGGATGGGGACATGGGAAATGTGAGGGATACTGTCGATACCTATCAACCTGAGACCTATTAACCCAGTGGTTAATTGACTCTGAGGGAGACCTGATGTAACATTGGCAGGGGTTAAGGTTAATATTGTACCATCTGTATTGATGAAAAATTTACACATATCTCCATTAATAATTAGAATTCTTGTGAGTTGAAGGGTAAAAGGAGAAATGGGTACTTGACTCTGTTAGAACAATGCTTCCTATAGTTTTTCTCTTTAATTCTCTTGGATGACACAGGACAATTATTTTTCCATTGTCATTTCTGTTTACAATATTTATAGGTGTCTTTATTGACAGTCTAGTCTTTAATTTCTGCAGTAGGAGCATCTAGTTTTATCAGTAAAGTTGCCAGCCAATTCTGGGTCTTATTTGACTGTTGGTTTTAAGCTCTTTCAAAATGTGTAGTATGAAGTTGAAAATCTGACCATTGTGATTCTTTCCCAGCCAGTTTTTCTTATTTATAAAATGTTCTGTTTCTGGCTTAAGGCTGCTCACAAAAAGTGAGGTGGGAGCTAGAGTCACAGCTACTTCCATGTCTGTGCCTCAGTGCTGCCTAAAGGTAGGAGAGAGCCCATCCTGGAAGATTTTGTGGGCTTATCCTTTCCTGCTAACAGCCTGGATTGGGGTTACCTATTTTCACAGGGACTATAGCCGTGTCACTGTGGAATCCGATCCCATCAGATCTTGGAAGCTAAGCAGAGTTGGGTCTGGTTAGTGCTTGGGTGGGAGACTGCCTGGGAACACTATGTGTTGTAGGCTTGGGAGAAGGACCTGGCAACCCACTCCCAAAAAACAGCCAGCCATTGAAAACCCTATGAATAACTGAGAAGCACTGACAATACTGTTTCACCTTTTGTATGTAGGATCACTATGGGTCGGACACCGACTCAATAGCACCTAACAAGGACAACATTTTCACAGGAATGATTTTAGTGGTAGCTCCAAAAGACCTTGTCCAACATTTTCAGTTTTTCTAAATCTCTCTGGTTCCCATGTGATCTGAGTCACTCTTGGAACCTTTCATTTCTCCCTTTTACCCCCAATTTTCTTTTTTTTCTGGTACTGGGGGTTGAACCCAGGGGCTCATGCTTGCATGCTTTGCAATTGCTGTACCACCAGCCCATCTTTTTCTTTTTCTTTTCTTTTCTTTCTTTCTTTCTTTTTTTTTTTTTGAGACAGGGTCTTGCTAAATTACCCAAACTGCCTCTGATCTCGAACTTGTGATCCTCCTCCCTGTACCTCCTGAGTCGCTGGGATTATAGGCATGCGCCACTGAGCCCGACTCTACCCAACATTTTCTAACTGAGCTTCTTACTAGCAATATGAACCAGTTGCTATAAATCTGAAAACCCTGTCTTGTATAGTGTGGGCTTTAGATGTCTTTGACAATGCCTCTCAGTTTACAGTGAGAATGGCTTTAATTCAACTATAAAGGGCTTGTGTGAGCTGGGGTTTAGCTCCCTTGGTAGAGCACTGCTCCATACTCTTTGAGGACCTGGGTTTGATCCCCAGCACCACAAAAATGGGAGAAGGATCTGGCAATCCATTTCTAAAGCAGTCTGGAAACAAGGAGAGTGGCAGGTCAATGAAAAAAAGGAAAACTCTCAACTAGATGGATTGACAGTGTCTACAACAATGGGCTTAAACATAAATAAGATTGTGTGCCTGGCACAGAATCAAGGAGTGTTTCCTTCTGTTGTACATAGGGTCGCTATGAGTCAGACCTGACTGGGACAGCACCTGACAATAACAGTTGTTTTGAGAGTGGGCTGCCGAGTCTTCTCCCTAGTCTGTCTTATCTGGAAGCTCAGCTGAAAGCTGTCCACCATGAGTGGCCCCTGAAAAACTGGTGGCATAGCTTTCAGCATCACAGAAACATGCCAAGTCCCCTCTGCACAACGAGCTGACAGGTAAGAGAACAAGTAAGTTAGGCTTGCAGAAAAGATACCTGATAGCCAGGTGTGATGGTTCACACGTGTAATTCCAGGAGGCTAAGACAGGAAGGGCAGCAAGTTGAAACCTGAGTTATAAGACCCTGTCTCAAAAGAAGAAAGAAAGGGTACGAGAGTTTTGTTAAATCTTAGATTTCTGTGATCCGCTTAGTTGGTTTCTGCAGCATCACCCAGCTCTCCTGTCATATTAAGAGCAACATGGCAATTTTTACTGCGGTTATTCTTGGATTGGATGAGTTTTGCTGTTACAGAGGAATCAAAGAAGGGAGTACTGTCCCCTCGGCTTCGTTATTCTTTCTGCATTTCTTCAACTGCTGTTTGGAATTATATAGCTTAATACCTTCCGGTAACCCTTTCCGTATCAGTGTCCCTCAGAGTCAACTTCAGAACCTGAGTGTGGCTTCTCTCAGGCCTGACTGGGATGACAGGCAGAATAGACCACAAGGGCTTTATCACTTGTTGTTGTTGTTAGGTGCCGTGGAGTCGGTATCCAACTCATAGCGACCCTCATAGGGTTTTCAATGGCTGAGTGCTTTGGGATTGCTTTGGGAGTGGATTGCCAAGCCCTTCTCCCATTTTTGTGGTGCTGGGAATTGAACTCGGGGTCTCAGAGACTGCAGCGCAGCGCTCTACCCACTGAGCTAAATCCCAGCCCATTTATCACTTAGGAGCACAGAATAGAATGTATTGTGGAACTGTTGGTTTTTCTTACTCCCTGATTTTAAGCTACTGGAAGATTATTATCCAAGCATTTTTGCTGACATATTTCTCATGTATTTTTGTTTTTCTCTGTGTTTACTGCGTTTGTTACTTTTTATATGGAAATAAAAGCATTTTAATCACCTTAATTGAAATTGTATAAAGGAATGAGTAATACCAAATTTGCTTTATTCTTTTTGCTGAAATTTTTGTATTTAACGTTTCCTTCTGTATGGTGGGGGGAAATGGATTATTATTCTACTTGTCAGAAATTTTCTTTCTGTGAAGCACAGAATATTATTTGGACAGTACTTAGAATTCACTGTGTTAACCTCTGATTATTTTCATATTTTGTGTATCATATAATTATTAATTCTGAGGGCTGTATTAAGAATGTTTTAAAGCACCCAGGCACAGTGGCTTATCCCTGTGATTCCAGTGACTTGGGAGGCAGAGGCAGGAGGATCTCAGGTTCAAGGACAGAGGCAGCCTTCATAACTTAGTGAGAACCTGCCTCAAGATTAAAAAAAGAAGCTGAGAGTGCAGCTCAGTGAGTGGTAGAGCACTCATAAAGTATGTGTAAGGCTTGGGTTCAACCCCCAATACCAAAATAATTTTTTTACATGTAAATGAATATATATATGATAAAAAATATTTTAAAAAATGTCAAGCAAAATCACCTGTGCTTTTTCTTTAAATATTGCCAAATTGGATTTGTGAAGAACTAAGGATGTTTTGCTTAAGAAAGATTTATATAAATAAAAACAAAGAATATTTGATAGTGTTTTATTTTACATTTTTATTTTAAAAAGTTTGTTGTTGTTAGGTGCCGTTGAGTCAGTGTCCGACTCATAGTGAAACAGTATTGTTAGTACTTCTCTGCTATTCATAAGGTTTTCATTGACAGATTGATTTTGAGAGTGGGTTGCCAGGTCCTTCTCCCAAGCCTACAGCACCTGGTGTTTCCAGGTGGTCTCCCATCCAATTACTAACCAGGTCTGACCCTGCTTAGCTTCTGAGATCTGATGGGATCAGACACCACAGTGGTTCGGCTGCAGAGTAAAAAGTTTAATAACTATAAACTGGATGAAACTTGCTTTCTGTTACTTTTTACTACAACTTAAATTTCTTGTTGTTGTAGCGCTTCAATTTGAAAACCTATTGCCATGTGAAGTTTAATTTTTTTCACTTAGTATAATATTTTGCTTAAACGTTACAAGCAGGGCAGCACCATAATTTTTTGAAAAGCAGGTTTCCTGAAACCTAAGCTTCAAACTTTTGACATTGCATGAGGCAA
This sequence comes from Pedetes capensis, assembly GCA_007922755.1. NCBI lineage: Eukaryota > Metazoa > Chordata > Mammalia > Rodentia > Pedetidae > Pedetes > Pedetes capensis. The sequence goes on from VMDO01001263.1 coordinate 16,215, forward strand.
TGAAAAAAATGTACTTGACTAAGGATTCAGAGACAAGGACAAGTATTAGACTTGGTCTCACCAAAGTCAACAGTGTTTCAGTGAGTACACTTTGTTCTGAAAAAGCAAACTAGAGCCTGGCTCTTTCATCCCTGCTCTGAACTGTGTGTTAGTTTCTTGCTCTCAGTCACTTCGGTGAATTTGCACCAGCCACCATGTTTCTCCATATAAGTTTAGTCGCTTATAAAATTGGTGTTCTCAAGATGAAATGTTCTGTTGGCATTTCAGATTATATCTTGTAACAGACTTATTTTTATGGAAGTTGATACTTATTTATTCATTGAACAGATAATTTGTTAATCATATGTAGGTATTTGCTCAGCTCTGGGGATTTAGAGCAAGACAGAGCTAGTCATTGTCCTCATGGCGCTTAAGTGTGACGGGGCGGTCATTGAAGGCAAGGTTGTAGTGTGATCACTAGGCAGTGGTGCCTAACCTGGAATGTGAGACTGGAAAGGCTTCCCAAAGAAAGTCACATTTAGGTTCAGCCGGAAGCATGTCATGTCCAAGTCTAAGAGAATATTAGAATTTTTCTCTTACCTCAACTAGTATTTCGTACTTAGATCCTTCTGATCCCTTTCACCTCTCATGACAGCAATTTCAGCCTAAGTTTAGAGAGCTTACATTTCATGGAGTAGGGAGATGTAGCAGGTAGACAGTATACGTTGTTGTTGTTGTTGTTGTTGTTGTTGTTGTTGTTGTTGTTGTGTGCTGTCGAGTCGGTATCTGACTCATAGCGACCCTCTGTACAACAGGGGAAACACTATTGTCAGTGCTTCTCTGCTGTTCAGAGGGTTTTCAATGGCAAATTGATTTTTGGGAGGGGGTTGCCAGGTCCTTCTCCCAAGCCTACAGCACCTGGTGTTCCAGGGGGTCTCCCATCCAGGTACTAACCAGGCCCGACCCTGCTTAGCTTCTGAGATCTGACGGGATGGGATTCCACAGGGCTACGGCTGCAGGCAGTATACATAATACACAAATAAACGGTATTCCCAAGTTCTTCAAGATACAAAGCGAGAAGCAAGGGGTAGTAGCACATGCCTGTGGTCCTGGCACGTGGGAGGCTGAGGCAGGAGGATTGTGAGTTCCGGGCTGGCCTGGGCTGCCTAGCAAGACTCTGTCTCAAAAGGCCAAACAAACAAACAAACAACAAAACAAAAACAAAACCAGGTATAGTCAGAGTGAGGCCCTTGGTGATTTCCTGCTCTTAAACTGAAGTTCTGTCTCTTTAATGTAGCTCCTTGAGGCCCTGCCTCAGTTCTGAGGCCCCAGCCACTCTGGTTTTCACCATGCTTTCATTTGTTAGGTCTCTGTTCAGAGTCACCACACCTGAGAACATTTCTGGGAATGTGCTTCTGAATTAGAGATGCCCTGTTACATATCCCCTTCATTATTTGTAGACAGTATGTGTCACAAATCTCATTTCTTAGCTACTGGCTTTTTCGGTTTTTCTTCAGTACTAAGAGGCTGAACCCAGGGCCTTGCACATATTTCACAAGTGTTCTGCCACTGGGCTGCACTCCCAGCCCATTTTTTGTTTTTTATCTTGTGGTGGTATTTCATTAAGTTATGCAGGCTGCTTCTGACCTCAAACCTGTGATCCTCCTGCCTCCGCCTCCCAAGGCCCTGGGATTACAGGCGTGAGACACTGTGCCTGGCTGGCTACTATCTTTTCCACTAGGCTGTAAGCTACATGATGACTGAGGGGGTTCCTTGTTTCCTCCTCTGTGGACAGCGGGCTATACTTGGCCTCAGTCCTCAGAACCCCAGCACCACAAAAGACGGGAGAAGGATGTGGCAGAAGCAATCCCGAAACAGTCAGCCATTGAAAACCATATGAGTCGGAGCCGACTTGAGGGCACTTAACATCATCATCATACATGGTCAGTCTTTATAAGAACTGACTTGGTGAAAGAAAATAGAGTTCTTTGAGCTTAGCTGAGCAGAGTGCGGTGTGCAAAGCCTGAGGGGAGGGCCTAAGATTTGGGGTGACGGCTTAAGGGTTAGGTGGAACGATACTGGGGCTGAGGTTGGTAGCTTAGGCAGGCATGATCAGGTTTTGAAACCGTCAGGCACTGAGAAGTTCATGAAAAGTTTAAGTGGATTTGGGGAAGACTTGTTGTTTGAGACAGTGTCTTGCTTTATCACCTCCCCATATTGGCCTTGAGTTCACGGTTCTCCTGTCTTGGTCTCCTGAGTGCTGAGATTATAGGCATGCATAACCATATTCAGATACTAGTTTATTTTGATAACATTTAATGCCCTGATAATCATTACATAATTTGAAAAACACCGTCAAGCATGGTGGATTTTGTTTTATACTATGAAAGTAGTATGAAATATCAAATTATAATACTTAAGGTTAAAAAAAATTCAACACTTTCCTTGGGGTATGTGTTAAGTAAAAATTCTCCTCCTTTCCCACCCCTTCAACCCTACTTTTGAGGAGTGACTTGAACTGTTTTCTTTTGTAGCTGTCCCTCCATAGACTTTCATTGTTGTTGTTGTTGTTAGGTGCCGTCGAGTCGAGTCCGACTCATAGCGACCCTATGTACAGCAGATCGAAACACTTGCCGATTCTGTACCAGGCAAACAATCTTATTTATGTTTAAGCCCATTGTTGCAGACACTGTGTCAATCCATCTGGTGGAGGATTTTCCTAGACTTTCATAGGCGTTCAGAATTGTATTTTTGTCTTAATGTTGACACATCCTTTTCCCCACAAGGTCTATAAGGTATCTGTGCATACCTTCAGAGTACAAGAGTTATTCTCTTAGCACTGAACTCTGATTCATCATCTTCCTGCATAGAACCAAAGGCCTTGGGATTCTGGACTGTGTCCTGCAAGGCCCTGCCAGGACAGGGAGGGCCAGGCCTTTCACGCTTACTCCCCTTGTCCTTTTCTTCTGCTTCCTTAATATATTTTGGCTTTAGCCTCATGGAGTTTCTTTCTGTTTCTAGAACATAGTTCCATCCTGATTAGTGTTTTTGTACAGGATGGTTTTCTACCTAGAGTCCTTTCTCCTTAATGTTCCTATGATGGTGAGCTGTTTTGTCCTTAGGTTCCACATTTTCCTTCAAAAGGACCCTCTTTGAGTACTTTGCCTAATGCAAGTTCTTTCTCTTAAGCTCTGCCTTACTACGCTGTTTCCATGTAGCATGTATTCCAATTCTCAGTTGATTTGCTTGTATACTTGATTTTATGTTTCTCTTAGCCTGTAGTGCGGGCTGGGATTTAGCTCAGCAGGTAGAGTGCTGCGCTGCAGTCTCTGAGGATCCGAGTTCAATTCCCAGCACCACAAAAATGGGAGAAGGGCCTGGCAATCCACTCCCAAGGCAATCCTGAAAAAGTCAGCCATTGAAAACCCTATGAGGGTCGCTGTGAGTTGGATACCGACTCAACGGCACGTAATAACATTAGCCTGTAGTAAGCTCTATGAAGGCAGAAACTATTTCATGAGCTATGGCTGGTAAATATTTATGGAATTAGTGGGTAAGTGGATGAATGATAACATATGTGTGTCATCTTCATTCTTTTTAAAGGCAGTGTAATATTCCATTTTAATGACTTCCATTTGTGGTACTCCTCCCTTGTTGAAGGCCTGTTAAGTTTTTTCAGAACTTTTTCTTATCAGAACAATACCAACATATTGAAAATAGTAAATTTCTTTACGTATCTCTGTGTGCGTGCGTGTGAGGCTGTTGATGGGAGTAATTTTCTACAAGTAAAGTTGCTGGGTTAAGAAAATCATGTTCTCAAACTTTGATAAGTACTGACAATTTTTATTTATTTATTTATCTAAATGATTGCACCATTTCCTATGACATCAATAGTATCAGAAATACTCGTTTACATTCAAGTCAATACTCCTGGCTATTATTACACTTTAATTTGCCAGATGAAAAAATGAGATCTCATTGTTTTAACCTGCGTTTCTGTAGTTGGGACTAAGATTGAACATATTCATGTATTATCCTTTTGGATTTCTTTTTGTCTGAATTTATTTACAAATTTGCCCATTTCTCTCAACGACTGATGGTCTTTTTCTAGTTATTTCAAAGTTTTATTAACTTTTTTCCTGTCACCTTATAAGGAAATGCTACAGTGTCATTTGTCAGTTATGTTGACATTGGAGATGTATGGGGCTGTTTATCTCTTCAAAAGTGGTTTTATGTAGCACAACAAGAAAAATGAACATGTTGAAAGACCATATTGGACCTGAAGGTATTTTGTAGTTTGTTTTTGAAACGGCATAGAGTTTTTAATGTCTAGTATATAATAGATTCTCAATAATTTTTTTTTGGCAGATGAATGAGTGACAAATGAAAAGTTGTTTTTTCAACACTAGCGACTGAGAAAAGGGCCCAGAGCGTGCTAGGCACATGTTTTACCACTGAACTACATCTTCAGCCCTGAAAAGTTAATTTTTAAGGCAGCTTGATTTTACTTGAGAGTTCGTTTGTTGGAATTTGATTTTCATAGTGAGAAAACTTAAGCATAAATTAAAAGTTTGTTTTGTGGCAGCCTACAGAAGTGTTGGATTTGTAGCAGATAAAGGATTTTCAGAACTTTTGCTGTGTATAAATATAATTCTCTTTATATATGCAATACATCTATAGCACGTGTATATATAAATAGGTGATAAAGTATGATAATGAATTCTGCACGTTGTACTTTTAAACCCGCCTGTTCTTTCCAGGTATTAAACATTTTAGATAGTTTAATTTCCCTCCGATTATCTTTGGCAAATATACCATTACACATTGAAAGAAATGTGAAAAGTTTCCTTCTAGGCTTATTATAATCCTGTCTTCATCAGCCATCACTCTTCCTGTATTTTGTTCAAGAGGCACTAATTGTTCACATTTGGCAGGTTTAACACTTCCTGACAGAGAGGCTATTAAAGGCAAGTATTCTCCAATAACTGTCACTGGCTGGAACAAAGAACCTTCCAACTCAATGTGTGGAAACCACTAACATTCTTAAATGATCCTTTTCATGCATTTTTATCCTTTTAAGCTAAAATTTGGAGAATGTGAAAACAGCAAGGTGTAATAAAGCAGTAAACCTTGATTTTGCGGGGGAAGGGTGGGCAGTATAGATTTATCTCTGACTTGAAAACAATTGTTATTTGGAAAATCTCATTAGCAGATGTGACTGCTTGGAGTAAAAAAAAGACTTAAAACTGATGTCGCTTTCAGGACTGCTTTGAACTTAACAAGCACCTATTTGTGGAGCAGACTGGCTAATGAAAGGAAATTAAATTTTTCTGACAACTTCCCCTGCAACCTCCTTATTCAGAGGATGTTATTAGGTACTGAAGACTTTTAAGGAAGATTTTTTTTTAAGACATAAATGAACCAATTATAAACATCCCCTACCCTCTCTTTGTGGGAAGACTCTGACATGATTACTCTACATTTTAAATGTTTTAGCCTAAAAAATACCAGGCTTCACTTCAATATTTTGAAGTTGTTTTCTTTGGTATTCTTACCAGCTGGTGGTTTAAGGACGCTCTGATAGTTTAGTTTGTGTCACTGAATTACGAAAAGTAACAGAATTGAGAAAAAGGCTTGGAGTTCAACATTCTCTTTACTGTTACATGGGAAATGTGTCAGGAGTACTTCATGTCACGTGTGTTAGGTGAGAGTTAATGATCACTGAATGACTTTTCTAGAGTTGTTTTTTGCCTTTTCAGCGACTTAGAGTTACAAATGGCATTGCTATTTAGCAGTAATTAATCCTTACATTGGGTTGGGATTTAGCTCACTTGGTAGAGCGCTGCTCTGCAGTCTTTGAGGTCCCAGGTTCGATTCCCAGCACCGCAAAAAATGGATAAGGATTTGGCAATCCACTCCCAAGTCAATCCCGAAACAATCAGCCATTGAGGACCGTATGTAGGTCGCTATGAGTCAGACTGGACTCAGATGGCACCTAACAGCAACAATCAACATTGATCAACTCTTCTCTTGTACTGTTTAGGAAGGAGTTTTCTTTCCTTGACTTTTTGGAGTTTTTTTTCCTCTAGTAGTTTGTTCATTGAACTCAAGCCTGTAATTACTGTAACAAGCTACAATTGTAATGATAACCTTTATTTCTGAAAAAAGTGAAATAAAAAATAAAATACCAAAGGGACTTTTAAAAAGCAATTTTTAATTTCTATAGATACTAAAAATTTACTTTTTTATTCCTGGCAAATTGATTGAGCTCCTACCAAACAATAGAGGATCAACTCCCCCTGCTGACAGAATGTAGGACAACATGACATAAATATCCGAGAGACAGAAACAAGCTGGCTGCAGACAGGCTTTAATGGTCTGATTTATGATTCAGTATTGATTGTAAACATCTAAATTTTGCCATTAAATTCCAGCAACTGCACCAAGTCATTGGCAATTCTGGTGGTGCTTCCTGCCAGCTCATTTCAAACCGCTTTGAGTTTCTTAATATAATAATGATGAGGTAGAATTTACATTCCACTTATGGTATTAATTTTACATTTCTCTGAATGAAAAGGGTTAGAAGGTTGTAAAATTGAACATTAAATGAATCAGAGGAGACAGTAGTGCAATATATGACTGCCCTAAAGACATTGTGCAATGCCTCATGGGATTAATGTTGAGTCTCATTTCCTGCTTTTACAGGATGCAGATGAAGCTGTCAGAATTGCAAGGGAAATTGGTAAGTTCTTAAATTAACCTTGGTAGGGTTTCTGTGTCTTTCAGCAGATACGGTTGAGTAAACATGTAATAAGTAATTCCCATAGTGCAAATAATATTTTAATAGTTTTAGTTTTCTGATTACTTGTTGCTCTGAAAGAATTTATCAGTTGAATTACCATATTCTGTTATTAAAGTGGACTTTGAGGAGTAACTTGAATTAGCTATAGCTCTTTTATAAGAAGAAATCACTAGCTAATTGTTTTGAGAATCTTTAAGATTATAGATAATAACTATGTAAGCAGATGAATGTGATTTGTTAAAGAATATATACAACTAAAATGAAGATATGATTGGCAGGATTCTTTAAGTTTTTGCTTTTTCCTGAAATATTTAATATCAGTTTAATATCTTTGCTAGGGAAGATAAAATCGCATGTGGGGAGTTAGAACTGAATATTCTCTGTTGGAGAAAAAGGTAAACTGAAGGACATTTTAATAGAGGTTTTACTTTTCAAATTCAAAATATTCCTTGTGCTCATGAGAACCATTTTATTTTCAGTATCTGCTAATTGAGAAAATACGTAAGAACATACCATTATCATGGATTAACTAAGCTAGTAAAAACTTTATAATTTTATGCGTCAAATTGGTATTCATATATATTTGACAGAAACTGTAGATAAGAGAGAAATTAGGCAATGCTCAGTAGTCAGAGATTTACAGCATTTTAAAACATTCCTGCGGGACTGGGATTTAGCTCAGCTGGTAAAGCGCCACTGTGCAGTCTCTGAGGTCCTGAGTTCAACCCCCAGCACTGCACAAATGGGAGGAGGACTTGGCAATCCACTCCTGAGGCAATCCTGAAACAGTCAGCGGTTGAAAACCCTATGAGGGTCGCTATGAGTTGGAACCGACTCAACGTCGTTGTTGTTAGGTGCCGTCGAGTCGGTATCCGACTCATAGTGACCCTCATAGGGTTTTCAATGGCTGAGTGCTTCGGGATTGCCTTGGGAGTGGATTGCCAGGTCCTTCTCCCATTTTTGCGGTGCTGGGAATTGAACTCGGGGCCTCAGAGACTGCAGCGCAGCGCTCTACCCACTGAGCTAAATCCCAGCCCCGACTCAACGTCACCTAACAACAAAACATCCCTGCGACTCCTAGGTCCAAAGTTTTCAGCACTCCACACTAACATTTCTATAGGCTCATTTTCTTGTTAAGATTGATTATTTAGAATTTTTGTCTGTAGATGGAGAACATTTGATATAGGAAAGCTTACTTGTGTTAATATGTGTATTCTTTGCAAATGGAACAGGCTAATGGTTTGAAAAGTTATTCCACTTGTTGCATCTGTTTCTAGTCGGGTGTGGTTGTTATTTTGAGTTGTTTGTTATTATGTTTTGATGTTTATTTGTTTTGCCAAAATGCACTGGATTTAAGGCCAACCCATAGAAAATCTTGTTTTATGTGTCTACAACATCTATTTATTAACCATTTCTTCAGAACTGTCAACATTTTCAGAATGCATCAGTACTTTACAGTGAGATTGGCATTCCTCATTGCCTAAGAGCCATAGATACCAGATTTTGAGAAGATTTTCCTGAAATAGTTTAGTTTTAGTCAATCATATACTTTTAAATTTAAAAAGTCTTCTTTCTTTGGGGGTGATAGTGCATCTCTATAATCCCAGCACTTGGGAGGCTGAGGCAGGAGGATTGTGAGTTGGAGGCCAGCCTAGGCTACATAGCAAGTTTCAGAACCGCATGGGCTACATAAGTGAAACCTGTTTCAAAAAAAAAAAAAACACAGCCAGGTATAGTGACATACAGCTATAATCCCAGCACTCAGGAGGCGGAGGCAGGATGATCGGAAGTTCAAGGCCAGAGGCAGCCTGTGTAATTTAGTGAGACCCTGTCTCAAGATAAAAATCTTAAAAATTAAAAAAGAAGAAGAAGAAAAAAGAACTAGAGTTGCAGTCCAGTGTTGTTGTTGTTAGGTGCCGTCGAGTCGGTATCTGACTCATAGTGACCCTCATAGAGTTTTCAATGGCTGACTTGGGAGTGGATTGCCAGGCCCTTCTCGCATTTTTGTGGTGCTGGGAATTGAACTCCGGACCTCAGAGACTGTAGCGCAGCTCTCTACCAACTGAGCTAAATCCCAGCCCCATGCAGTCCAGTGATAGAACACTTAAAAAGTATGTGCCAAACCCTGGGTTCAACTCCCAAGTATTAGGGAGGGGGAATGAAAACAAATCCAGAAAATAAGAACAAAAGCAAAGAAATCTTTTTAGTTTTAGTTTACTCATTATCACCTACCTAATAGGACAGATAATACCATTATTGTAATACTATCTACATAAAAAAACTGGGGGAATTCAGGAAAATGAAAAGGGATTAGAAGCATCTAGAATGACACTGCTGTATCACATTTTGAATTATGCATCTTCAACTCGCAAGCATTTCCTTTGTATAAATGGTGGCTGCAGATTGCGTTTCTGCTTTTCCCTCCACCTTTTTTATAACCTGTGACTTTTAAGCTAACCAGTCAATCAGGATGGACCTCTCTCTAACTAGTTCTCATCACTTTGCTTTCTTCCTTCAGTATTCTAGTGCTGGACGTTGTCTCTTTTTCAGATATTTTCCTCCTGAGGTCACCTAAATTCACACTAAGCCAGCTAGCCTCCCTACCTCCTTCCCTTTCTTCCTTTATTTTGTGGTACTGGCGGCTGAACCCAGGACCTAGCACATACTTTGCAAGTACTCTACCACTGACCTGCACCCCCAGCCTCACTTTTATTTTTTAACTTTAGTCAAGTCTTGCTAAATTACACAGGCTGCCTCAGTCCTCAAATTTGCAATCCTCCTGCCTCTACCTCCTAAATCACTGGGATTACAGGCAGGAGCTACTGTGCCAGCTAAGTCCTTTTTCTTTTTACTTTGGTACATCATCTATAATTACTACCAATTTCCTGTCTTTCTTCTAATTCTTCCCTTATTATTCCTTGTTATTTGTGAAATAAATGATTGCAATCATGGCCATTAAGTATAAGCGGGCTAGTATTTTGCTTATAGCGAAAGAAAGGGAAGTCATAGAATTTGAGGTGAAAAAAGAATTATAAAGAAGCAGGGTCCTCAGGCTTTTATAAAACTTTCATAATTTCCCTGATGTCCCATTCTGAATCCCCACAGAAACCTCCCATAGAACCCTATCCTTTAAGTGCTAGCTTCTAAAATAAATGATGCTTTTTAAAGTCTCTTGGTTTTCTGTGTTGTTTGGTGATTCATCAGTTTTGTTCTACTACTTTTATAGAGATATATTGCATTTTAGTTATGATTTCAATCAGCCTTTGTGAGTCTAAGAGTTAACATTGATTCCATGAGAAAATATGTTCCTAGTTCTAAGCAACTGAATTGTGATCAATCTTTGAACCTATCCATTAGTAAGTTTCTCATTGTCCATGTGTCATACCTTTCATAGATTTGTCCCCTCTCCACCCCTCCTCCCCATTCTCTCCCCTTCTTTTTCTTCTTCTTTCTTCTGTGTGTGTGTGTGTGTCTGTGTGTGTGTGTGTGTGTGTGTGTGTGTGTGTGTGTGTGTTGCTGAGGATTGGACTCTGAGCCTCACAGACAGTAGTCACATACTGTGCTTCTGAGCTCTACCCCTAGCCCCCTGTTCACAGATTTCTATCTTTGTTAGTTACATGGGAAAAATGAAATTGATCCTGTTTTATCTTAGCCCTCTCTCCAGTGTGTTCTTTTCTTCTGTAAACAGGAATCTATGCTACCAACAATGGAAACTGTATTCAGCATTGATATATTAGGAGCCTTTTACAAAATTGTTGTTGTTCTTAGGTGCCCTTGAGTCAGATCCAACTCACAGAGATCCTATATACAACAGAATGAAACACTCCTTGTCACTGTGCCATGCCTGGCATTATGTCAGTGCTTCTCTGCTATTCATAGGGTTTTCTTTTTCTCTCTCTCTCTTTTTTTTTTTTTGGTACTGGGGGTTGAACCCAGGGCCTCGCGCTTGCATGCTCTGCAAGTGCCGGACCACTGAGCTGCACCCTCAGCCCAGTTTTTTACTTTTTGAGACAGGGTCTCACTAAGTTACACAGACTGCCTCTGGTCTTGAACTTGCAATCCTCCTGCCTCCGCCTCCCAAGCTGCTGTGATTACAGGCATGTGCCACCACGCCTGGCTTTATTAGTAGGGTTTTCCATGCCTTATTGTTTTGGGACTATTTCAAGAGTGGGCTGCTGGGTCCTTCTCCCAAGTCCAGGTACATTGGAAAAGTTATTTGTAATGCAAACTCTTGGATTTAATTAATTAATTATCATTATTATTATTTTAACTTTTATTTTATTTATTTTTTTTGTGGTACTGGGGTTTGAGTCCAGGGCTTGGTGTTTGTGTGCTTTGTGAGTGCTGTACCACTGAGCTGCACCTTCAGCCCATTTTTTTTTTTTACTTTTTGAGTCAAGGTCTCATTAAATTATGTGCACTGCCTCTGGTCTTGAATTTGCAATCTTCCTGCCTCTGCCTTCCGAGTCCCTGGGAATACAGGCATGCACCACCACACCCGGCTTAATTATTTTCACTTACATTTATGGGAAACCTAGGATTAGAAATAATGAATAATTTGCTCAAGGTCATGGGCTACTGGTTTAAATTTAGATCTCTTTGACTCCAAAGACCATGGATTTTTCATCATACTTTGGCTAAACAAATGAGATATCAGGATGAGCTAGAGCTTGAGTCATTGCTTTGTGTGAAATGCTATACGGTGCTTAAACATGTTATATGTGGAATCAAAAAAGCAGATCGTGTCTGATCATTGACAGGGTAGACAACAGTTAAAAATTACATTACTTCTATCTATGCATTTGTGTTTTGGATTACCTTATCTCTCTCATTCTCACTCCTGATTTCTTCCTTTGACTTCTGGTTTAGAGATACAGAGTTATCATCCCCAGTTTATCTTTAACCCCAGTGGTAGACAACACTAATCAGGGAGCTTAATTTTCCATTTAAGTTTGATCTTTTTACTGGACCAAAAGTCCTTAATATAATCAAGCCAAAATTGGTTCTAGAAAGGAAAAGGAATTATAAATCTAGAACCTATTTTGAAAAAAACTTCCAGATTATTCTGATTCTGTTCCTTTGCCTGTCTTTCTCACTACCATGCTCAATTTAAATTAAAAAAATTTAGGTCCAATATCCTGTAACCTTGCTTCGCCCACCGTTTCCACAGCTCAGAAAATGTCACTCCATTCACAGAGGCCACAACGCAAGCTGCGTCTTGCTTGCCTCTTTTCCTCATTACCCTGTTGTGTATTTGTCTGTAGTGACTCACTTCTTCAGCCAGCATATATTCCATCTCCACTGTTCACTGTTTTCATTACCACCACTCACCGCCAACTACCATCGTCTTTTAAGGGCTATGACAAAAATTCTCCTTTTTTTTTTTTTTTTTTTTTTTTTTTTGAACATTTCAAAGCCATTCTTCAAACAGCAGACAGGTATTTTGAAACTTTAAAGAACAAAAGACACACCTCATCTCATCCCACCTCATCCCTGCTTTAAACCTTTTAATGACTTACCATTGTACTTAGATAAAAATCACAATTCCTTGCCCTGGCTACAAACCCACGTGGACTTTGTGCCTGCCTTTCTCCCTAGTCTCATTTTACGCTACTCCCTTCCTTGGCTAATAGACTTCAGTCATATTAACTTGAACACACCAGGGCCTTATGATAAGATTGTGTTTGGAGGTGGGGACAGAGGAGACCTGGAAGACTCTTGCTTATATCCCCACCTGCGTGACTCCTTGTAGTCTTTTATGGCTTGGCTTAAACATCATGTCTTTTTATGGGAACACGTAGCCACCTAATCATTCTGTCTTAAAACCATCTTGTAAGTTTCTGAATAGTACTCATGTTGTTGTTGTTAGGTGCCGTCGAGTCGAGTCTAACTCATAGTGACCCTCATAGGGTTTTCAATGACTGTTTTGGGATTGCCTTGGGAGTGGGTTGCCACGTCCTTTTCCCATGTTGCGGTGCTGGGAATCGAACTCGAGACCTCAGAGACTGCAGAGCAGCGCTCTACCAACTGAGCTAAATCCCAGCCCTTAGTACTCATGACTTTCCAGTAATCTGCTTGTTTGTTAACTTTTCACCAGCGTTTTATTTTGAAAAGTTTGAGTCGTAGCATTTTTGAAAGAATTTTGCAGTGTACATCTGTATGCTTGACATGATGATTCCACTATTAACATCTTACTAGATTTTCTTTATCATTTATCTATATGTAATCGATCTTATTTTTGCTGCATCTTAAAGTAAATTGCACATACTGGTAACATGTCCTACTAAATGCTTCAATATTCATTGTTGTTGTTGTTAGGTGCCGTCAAGTGGGTGTCCGACTCATAGTGACCCTATGTACAATAAACAAAACACTATTGTCAGTACTTCTGTGCTATTCATAGGGTTTTCAATGGCAGATTGTTTTTTGGGAGTGGGTTGCCAGGTCCTTTTCCCAAGCCTTCAGTACCTGGTGTTTCAGGCAGTCTCTCATCCAAAGACTAACCGGGTCTGACCCTGCTTAGCTTCCAAGATTGGCACCACAGTGGGATGGCTGTAGGCCAAATACTTCAATATATGTGTCATTAAATCAATTTAATGTATATATAGTTTTGTTCTTTCTGCATAAAATTCACATTCAGTAATGTAAAAAAGTTTTGTTTGTATTTGTTGATTTTGACATATGCATACACCTGTATAACTCTAAATCCCACCAAGACACTGAACTCTGGAGCATTCTCTCATGTTCCTACTAAGTCATTACTCACTCCACCCCTATCCCTAGAAGCAACTTGTTTTAAATTTTTGTACTAAAGATTAGATTTTTTAAACATTGGGACAAAATTTAAATCTATAAATTTCAGTCTTTCAAAGTGCACAATTCAGTGGTTTTTACTATATTAATAAGGTTACTGTAATCATCACCACTATCTAATTTCAGAACATCTTCAATATTTCCAGAAGAAACTCTGTATCCATTGGTATTTACTCCTTATTCTCCTCCACCTAGTCTCTAACAACCACCAGTTTACTTTCTCTCTCTATGGGCTTACCTATTATGGATATTTCATAGGAATAAAATCATACAATATATGAACTTTTGTGTCTGGATTCTTTCATTCACCAGTGTTTTTAAGGCTTATTTCTGTTGTACTTTCTATCAGAATTTCATTCTTCTTTATAGTTAAATCTTCCATTGCATATATATGTGTGTGTGTGTGTGTGTGTGTGTGTACATATATACCACATATATACATACACACATATATACATATATATGTGTGTGTATACACACACATACCACATTTTGCTTATCTGTTCATCTGTGGAATAACATTTAGGTTGTTTCCACCTCTTGGCTGTGTGTGAACATGTATTTGAGTATCTGTTTTCAATTACTTTTAGTTATGTGCACTGATGTGGAATTGCTAGTTTATATGACAGCTTTTTGAGGAACTACCAAATTGTTTTTCATGGTGCCTGTAACATTGTACATTTCTTCCAGGAGTGTTTGAGGTTTTCAATTTCTTGCTAACACATATTTTCTGTATGTATGTATGAATACATGCATGCTATCTGAGTTATGTGTGAAGTAAAGTGATATTCCTTCCATTGTAGCAGAGATTGGCAGAATGGATTAAAAATTTAAAAACCATGATCCAACTATATTCTGTCTGCAAGAAATTCACTTCAGTTTCAGAGACAAAAATACATTGAAAGTAAAGGATAGAAAAAGATACTCAGTGCAAATAGTAACCAAAAGAGAGCTGGAGTGTTATAAGAGACAAAGAAGGATGTTTTGTTTTGATTAATAATTATAAACATATGCACCAAAAATAGATATTCCAAGGATATAGAGCACATTGACAGAATTGGAGGGAGAAATAAATCTATGACAATAGTTGGAGACTTTAGTACCACACTGTAAGCAATAGAAAAGCTAGACAGATCAGTAAGGGTCTAGAGGACTTCACACAATAAACCAGCTAGACCTTATAGATAGGTGTAGACCATTCTACCCCATCACAGCAGCATATACATTTTCCTCAAGTAACTATTAAAAGAGAGTGAAAGAGTGAAGATGAAGTGGTAAGGAGTTGTTGAAAGGAAAAAAATTTAAATTGGAGCAGTATCCCATGAAGTGTTGTCCTTGCCCTGCAATTTTCCTAAGACTTTTTATTGATTTATCCTGATGGATTGCTCTTCTCTTAAAATAGTGGGGGATTCTCTGTAATAAGTAAATTCTGTTAATTTTTACAAGTAATTGTTTTATGTTCCATTAGTTACTGTTTTACAGTAAAACTCACCATTGGTCAATTCTTTGTATTTCTAGTACTAACAATGATGCATGTCACAGAGTATATATTCAACAAGTGGCTTTTCAATGAATTAATAAAAAAATATGTATATATATGGAAACAGTAATAACATTTAAATTTTTCACAGTATTTATAGACCAGGATTTGACCTTAATTTCCTCACTTTTTTTCTCTTAATTTCCAGTTTTGTAATGGAGATACCTGGGGGAAATCAGGAATTTAGCAAAACATAAACTCTCATGAAGTACATAACTGAAACAAAATAACCTAGGATGATTCACATAAATTCAGTAGGTGCTTGTTAATAGCTATTAGTCATCGATTCTTTAAGGTTGTCCTTGTGTTCATTAGGCTGGACTAATGGAAGGTTTTGAGGAATCTAAGATTCAAATATGTGAGAACATTTTACTGAGCTTTTAACTGAGCATTCTTGACTATGAGAACCACCTCTTAGGCTTTTTTGAAATTCATGCTTCCTCATTGTCTATGCTTTATATTAGTCTTGTGATTGCCTCTGCCTGTGTTTCCCATTAAGTTGTAGGGACGGTGGTTAACTCTGCCCTGGTTATTTTCCTTTGCCTGTTCCTCCCATCTTCCTTTTGATATGTTGTTGTTTGTTGTTAGGTGCCTTTGAGTCGGTATCCGACTCATAGCAACCCTCATAGAGTTTTCAATGGCTGTTTCGGGATTGCCTTGGGAGTGGATTGCCAGGCCTTCTCCCATTTTTGCGGTTCTGGGAATTGAACTCGGGACCTCAGAGACTGCAGCACAGCGCTCTATCCACTGAGCTAAATCCCAGCCTGCTCCTTTTGATATAGTAAGACATTAAAAAAATATTGCTCAAATTATTTATATAGAAGAACCAGAAGAACTAATCATGTTTAAGAAGGATAAAAATACTTGGCTAATCCTAAAAATCTATTATTTTCTCTATTTCATGCTGCTTAGATATTTGTTCACATGTCATTTATGGTGGTTAAAATTATGCTGAAGAAACTTTTGAAAAATATAATTTACCTTCTCCACAATATTATATCCTGTTAATTTATTTGCTAGTTTGGTCCTCAGTAGAAGACATATTTAGTATCTAAGGAGATTTAATAAAAAATGCTTAAGGAAAAGTTATGTTGAAGAAAATGGCATTAAAATATTCAGTGTGAAATCTATTAAAAAATCAGGTGTTTTTAGCTCTGCATGTAGTTTAGCGGTAGAAGGTATGCTTAGCATGTGCAAACTATGGATTCAGTCCTAGCACCCTCACACCCCAACAAAAATCCCCAAACCCAGAGATATTTATATTGAAGTAAAGTGGTCAGGTGATGTTAGTTTTGATACTCTCTGAGAGACAGGAATGTGTATTCTGTGGCCTTTCCCTTTTTTCTTTTCCACCGAGAGATGAGTGCTTATATTTTCTATTTTCCAACATACACATTTGGGCTTAAGCATAATTACACAAGCTCTGTTTCTGTGTTTTACTATTAACATGTGCTCCCTCTGCCTCCCACCTTGTTTCAGTCCTTCATCTTTTTTCTCTTATTTTGTTCTTCAGTCTTGTATACCTTTTCCTTTTTCTCTTATCCTGTTGCAAATGACTATGTATAAAATGCAGACAGTGATGTGGAAGTACACTGTAATGTGGAAACACATTGGTTTTTGTTTGGAAACTTGCTGTCTGTGAATGCCTTCTGCTCTGATCTATACACTGAAGTGCTGTGATTTCTGATCCCAAGAGCAGAGTTAGGGATCTACTATTTTTTTATTTATCCAAGCAGAGGGAAATAGGCCAACAAAATGAGTTTTTCAGTGAAATCTAATTGCCTTTCTCTGCCAAATCAGTAGTGCCAAGTATTGGTTTCTCTTAGCTTATACCAAATTTTGATTAAATCCTTACATGTATAATATTGATTCATTCTTATTTAAACTAATTATATTATGTCATATTTTAACAAATGTTAAAAAATTAAAAGTAAATTATAAAATAAAACATAAACATTAGATTTAAAAGTATTTAAATAATACTTAATAATAAAATATATTCATTAGTATTTTCACTAAGAAAATATATATTTAATAAATAAAACTTAATTTATGGTTATGTTTTTCTGATATATGGCCATCTGTTGTTGTTAGGTGCTGTCGAATTGAGTCTGACCCATAGTGACCCTATCTACAACTGAATGAAACACTCCCTAACACTGCCAGGCGCATGCTCCTTTTTATGTTTAATCCTATTGTTGCAGTCACTGCGTCAATCCATTTAGTTGAGGGTCTTCCTTTCCTTCATTGACTCACCACTTTCCCAAACATGATGTCCTTCTCCAGGGATTGGTCCTTCTTGACAACATGTCCAAAATACATAAGATGCAACCTAGCCATCCTTGCTCCCAAGGAGCACTCTGGTTGCACTTCTTCTAAGACAGATCTGTTGGTTCTTTTGGCAGTCCATGGTATATTCAATACTCACCTCCATCACCATAATTCAAAAGGGTCAGTTCTCCTCTCTCCTGTATTATTGTCTAGCTTCCACAAGCATATGATGTGACTGAAAATACCATGGCATGCGTCAGGCACATCTTCGTCTTCAATGCTGACATCTTTGCTTTTCAACACTTTAAAGAGGTCTTTTGCAACAGCCTTTCCCAAAGCAATGCATCTGTTTGTTGAAACAGCTCTTGGTATTCCATCAATTTTGGGGGCCTTTGTTATGCCAATTCCTTTAAGTCAATGTCTACTTCTTCCTTCAGTACCACTGGTTCCTGATCATATGCAGCTTCTTGCAATGGTTAGTCATCCACCAATTCTTCATGGTACAATGAATGTGTATATTCCTTCCATCTTCTTATGATGTTTCTTGCATCATTTAATATTTTCCCTGTAGTGTCTGTCACTATTGCCGTTTGAGGCTTGAATTTTTTCTTTGGTTCTTTAAGTTAAAAACAGAGTATGTTCTTCCCTTTTGGTTTTCTATCTCCAGCTCTTTGCATATGCCATTATAATATTTGGTTTTGTCTTCTCAAGCTGCCTTTGAAATCTTCTACTTAGTTATTTAACTTTGTTATATCTTCCTTTTACTTTAGCTGTGGGATATTCAAGGGCAAATTTTAGAGCCTCTGTGACATGTAATTTGGTCTTTTCTTTTTTTCTTGTTTTTTTTTTTTTTTAAATAATCTTTGCTTTCCTCACCCATGACATCTTTGATATTATACCATAACTTGTCCAGTCATTGATCATTAGTGTCTGATGCATCAAATCTGTTCTTGAGGTGCTCTCTGAACTCAGGTGGGATATACCCAAGGTTATATCTTGGCTTTCACACTTGTTCTAATTTTCTTTAATTTCAGTTTGAACCAGCATATGAGCAGTTGATGGTCTGGTCCCCAATCAGTACTTGGTCTTGTTCTGACTTTTGATATTGAGGGTTTTCCATCATCTCTTTCCAAAATGTGGTCAGTTTGGTTCCTAGATGTTCCATCGAATGAATTCCATGTGTATATTGTTGTTAGGTGCTGTTGTCGATGTTTATGTTGGTGAAAAAACATGTTTGTAATTGAAAAGGTCATTGGTCTGACAGAATTTTGTTATATGATTTACAGTATTGTTCTGTCACCATGGCAATATATTTTAGCTACTGAGCCTGCTTTGTTTTGAACTTTTTCATTCCAGACACCAGTAATTATCAGTGCAGCCTGATTGCATGTTTCATCAATTTTAGACTGTAGAAGGTGATGAAAATCTTCCCTATCTTCATTTGTGGCTGTAGTGGTGGGTGTGTATGTTTGCATGATAGTCTTATTAATTGACCTTCTTTGTGGGCATATGGATATTACTCTATCACTCATAGCATTGTACTTCAGGACAGATCTTGAGGTGTCTTTTTTGACAATGAATGGAACCCCATTTCTCTTTCATCTGTCATTCCCAGTGTAGTAGACCAAATGGTTTTCTCACTCAAAATGGCCCATACTAGTCCATTTTAGCTCACTGATGCCTAGAATGTTGAAGTTTATGTACTCCATTTCCCTTTTGATGACTTCTAATTTTCCTAGATTCATACTGTGTACATTCCGTGTTCCAATTATTGATGGATATTTAGTTTTTTCTTCTTATCTTGAGTCATTCCATTTGAAGAAAGACAAAGTATTCTGTCCACAGTTTTTTACCTTCCACTGCAAGAAACTTAGAATTACCCTTTTTTGGATTGTAGTAGCAGAAATGTGGATAATTCTTAGATAGTTGTTGCTGCTGCTGCTGTTATGTGCTGTTGAGTTGGGTGCAACTGATAGCGACCCTGATAGGGTTTTCAATGGCTGCGTTATTTCAGGATTGCTTTGGGAGTGGATTGTCACATCCTTTTCCCATTTTTGTGGTGCTAGGGATTGAACTCAGATCCTCAGAGTATGGAGCAGCACTCTACAAACTGAGCTAAACCCCAGCCCTTCATAGGTAGACAACAACATACCTGTTTACTATTTATTGGATAATTATAGACCCACAATAGTATTGATGCAAATATGCACTACCTTAGTCTGAAGTGTGCCAAGTCAAATGGTACTTCTTAACCTAGAATGATGATGATGATGATGATGAAACTAAAGATAATTAGTTTATAATTAAAAGACAATAATAGGACTAGTAGTAGCCAGCCATGGTGATGCATACCTATAATCTCAGCACCTGGGAGGCCTCAGTGGGAGGAGTGCAAGTTTGAGGCTAGCCTGGGCTACATGGCAAATTCCAGACCAGTTTAGGTTACATTATGAGACTCTGTCTGGGGGCGGGGGGATGAATAGAAAACTATGATCAGATACAGACAAAATGATACATTGATAATGGAATTCATTTCTTTAATTTGCTTGACATTAAATTATCTCCTTATTCATGTCCATAGTAGACATGAACCCAGGGCCTTGTGCATGCTAGACAAGCACTCCACCACTGAGCTACATATCCAGACTTTGTTTAGTTTTTTGTCCTTTTTACCCCTGTAGTAGAATTTGAACCCAGAGGTTCATGTATGCTAGGTAAGCACTCCATTACTGAGCTGTGCTCCTAGTCCTGTTTTTATTTTTTATTTTGAGGCAAAGTCTTGCAAAGTGAGGCAGGCTGCTTCTGGCTTTGAATTTGTGATCCTTCTGCCTCTGATGCCTCTCAAGTTGCCAGGATTCCAGGTGTGCACCACAGAGCCACAGCCAGGCTTAACTCTTGGTTGTTTTTTTTTTTGATATAGCATCTCCCTATGTAGCCCAGGGTGGTTTTGGACTCTGTGTAGCGTAGGCTGGCCTTGGCCTTGGCAATCTTGCTGCCTTAGTCTCCTTACTGCTGGGATTGTAGTCATTGGCTACAATACCTGGTAGGGACTTTTCAATGTAGTCTGTGCATACCAGCCAAATTTCCCAGTAGATTTTGAGTTAGATTTTTGGGGGCCAATTGTAATGTGCTAGTTTTTATTTGAGTTTGTGTAATTGTCATTAGATTATAAGAACTCAAGTGTGTCACATTTTTATTGTGTTTCCCCTGTGAGTTTATTTTATTGTGTTATTTTTTTGTGGTGCTGGGGATTAAACCTAGAGCCTCTTGCCTGGTAGGCAAGTGCTTCACCAGAGAGCTACAGCTCTCTGTCACTTTCAGGGACACATTACCTTTTTGTCATCCCTCATGTTCCCTTCCCTTTGGTCATGTTATAGGCTGCAAAGGAGGTGTTTACTCAGGGACCTGGGCTGAGGAGGATTCATCTTCTTCAGTGTTGTGGATCACAGGGGCAGGCAGTTAAAGGGGTCTTGTCTTTGATAATCTAGTTAGGCAGTGAGACTTACTCCATGATATGGGGTTCACTATTACATCTCATTAAGCAGTTTTGCAATTTACTGAGCATCCTCATGTTATCTCCTATATATTTCTTAACTCATCCATGTGTTTCCAGTTCTGATTCTCTTTAAGTTGGTGTCATTTCTAGCTTACATCACAGTAACAACCTTCCAAATGTGCTCATTTACTCCTAGAATCCCTTGATGGCTTACTCTGGCAGTTTGTTGGGGAAATACACTTCAACACCAGTGGGGGGAGTGAAGGAAACAGGATCTCGGGAGAAGTTGAATTGAGTTGGGAGAAGATGAATTGAGTTGAGATTCGTTGCCAACCAAGACCCCACCTAATCCTACACAGAGCTCTGAATATTAGTTGATCTTTCATTGTTGTCCAACATTGAGGCAAGGTCATTAAACCTTTATGCACTTGCATTAAGTGTTGGCTCCCCCTAGGGTGGGGTAAGGCTTCAGGCAGAACACTGAGGACACATCGGCTGTCAGGAGCCAGAACTTGTAGTGGTTGAGAGAAACTCCAGAACTGAGGGTCTGGGCAGAGCACCCTATTTTATAATTTGGTATAATTTTTCATGATCATTTATTTTTAAGTAATTTGCCCAAACAAGCTTAATTTGGTCTTATCCTTGTATGTTTTCTATATGCTAATGACTGTTTTGTTGTTGTTGTTAGATGCCATCGAGTCAGTAGCCGACTCAGTGACCCTCATAGGGTTTTCAATGGCTGACTGTTCCGGGATTGCCTTGGGAGTGGATTGTCAGGTCCTTCTCCCATTTTTGCGGTGCTGGGAATTGAACTCCGGACCTCAGAGACTGCAGCGCAGTGCTCTACCAACTGAGCTAAATCCCAGCCCATGACTCTTTTAGATATATCCTTTTTAAGTGTATGGATTGGATTTTAATTTTTTTTCTATTCAAACCAGCAGTGCCATCCTTTTCCCCCCCTATAGTGTTCCACATCAAATGTAGTGCCACCCACACACTAGGCAAGTGCTCTACCACTGAGCTACATCCCTAGCCCCAGTGCCTTTTCATTAGAGTTGACTCCATTTACACTTACTGTATTTACTCTATTTTAATTTACTTATGTCATCTACTTTGTAATTTTGTTTGTTCCATTGTTTGGAATCTGCATTCTCTCCTTTCTTGACTTCCCCCCCCCCCATTTTTTCGATGGGGGCTGCTGCTTGGATTTGTGCGCCTGTGGATCCAGTCCACATGTGATTGTAATCCACCTCTGGTTTTGTAGCCCTCTAAAACTGTTGAAAGGGTGTGGGGTAGATTTGAGAATACATGGTATTTTCTTTTTTTTGTCTTCCTGGTGTTCACTTTTTATTTTTAAATTATTTTCCATGTTGTAATAGCTGCAATTTATAAAATAGGTTGAGAATCCCTAATCCAAAAATTTCAAATACTCTGAAATCTAAAACTTTTTTATTGCTGATGATGCTCAAAAATTTTTGAATTTACCAAAGATGATGTAATAGGTGCACAGTGGAAAGAGCAAAAGCCTTATTACTCTGAGTGTCGCTATGAGTCAGACTCGACTCGACAGCACTAACAACAACAGTACTTTGATAACTTAAGTTTCGGATATCTCCTTCCCCTCATAGTGGGAGGTTGAACCCAGGGCTTCATGCATGCTAGGCGAGTGCTTTACCACTGAGCTGAACCCCAAACTCCTTTTTTATTTTGTATTTTTAAATTTTGAGACAGGGTCTCACTAAATTGTGCAGTCCGCCTGTGGTCTTGAACTTGTGATCCTCCTGACTCAGTCTCCTGAGTCTCTGAGGTTACAGATGTTCACCATGGTGCTTGGCTAAGTTTCTGTATTTCTTTAATATTTTTTCTCTCATAGCATCTGGTAGATTTCATTCTGGAAGTATTTAAGTAGATTTTTTTTTTTCTTTCTTTTTAAAGCAATCTCTAGCTAAGCACTGTGGCAAATTCCTGTAACCACAGCACTCAGCAAGTGTAGACAGGAGGATATGAGTTTGAGACCCACCTGGGCAATATAGTGAGTTCAAGGCCAGTTTGAGCTACAATAGCAAGACCCTGTCTAAAAAAAGAAAAAAAAAGAAAACAACAACAACAAAACAAACAAAAAACAAACCAATAACAACAAACTTAGGGCTGGGGATATAGCTCAGTGGTAAAGCATTTGTCTAACATGCAAGAAGCTTTGGAGTTCAAAAAAAAATGGTGGGGACAATATTATTATATCAGGAGATATGCTTCCTTTTAAAGCATCTTAGAATTTACATTTTGTTATGATAAAGAAGGTTGTTTCTTTCAAACATATGTAAACTGAAGAACATAAAATTAAACAAGTGCATTATAGACAAAAGCCAAACCGAGGAGTTAGTGCTCTAGTGGATAAGAAAATGTGAGAGAACATTAGTGGAAATTTTCATGTTTGGACTAGATAGGCGAGGGGTAATCAGAACCATCAATCTGTTATTTCTCACTTTTCAGGAAACACCAACTTTATGTTGAATCTTTTTTCCCTTCTCCTTCCAGTTCCTGGCACCCCGTGACTTTGCTTAACTAGAGTGGCTGAGACACAATGAGAAGGCAGAGATGAGAGACTAGTCTGTTTGATATTATTTAACAGAATCTGTATGGAATATTGCCTGCTCTCCTCTTCAAATGTGTAGGTCTTGTTTCATCAGTGCATGGTGACAGCATAAAAATATGTACTGCCGGAAGTGCAATGACTAATGTGGTATAAGAAGTCAAAGAGAAAACCTTACCTTTATATTACTTCTGAATCTAGTTTAGAAATGACTGTTACTGACTTCTGCCAATTTCCTCCTTCCTCTCAACCTTTTTATATTTGGCTTACTAGATTTCTGTTGGGAAATCTTGCCTTCCTGGGATACAGCTATTCACATGTCTCATGCTGCATTGTCTCTTTGGGAGACTGTATTACCTTCTTATACATTACCCTATTCTTTAATGAGTTCTCACCTCTTCTGAACATATGGCAACTTCTTATTGACAATTACTTCATGTGTTTTATTTCCCCAGATCTTGCGAGCAAGGACAATTTTCCCATCTTATTTTGAAACTCACAAATCACTGTACAGTCTAAAAGTCTATGGTAAATGATCAAGATGAGGAATGGAATAAAAAACCCTACAAACTCCCTACTCACCAGAGGGATCTGAGCATGATAGGACTATGGGATGTGGATAGCATACCTCTTGTGGCTTCCTGTTGCATGGATAAATAACTTTTGTTTGGTGAACTGATAACCTGTTTTTTGGGGAATGGGGTGGGGAGGAGAGGTAAGGATCTGTTTGTCTAAAAAAACCCTTAAATTGTAAATAGAGTTTTGCAAGTGTGCCTGTTTTGAATTTTTAGCTAATATTTCTTCATTCCTCAAAAGTAGACTAACTTTTCTTCACTGATTTCAATCTAGTTCCTTTATTTGACATTTATTGTAAAACTGCAGCACTGAATAAGACAAATAGCATTCTTGCCCCTCTCCTTCCACAGGATCAAACATCAAGCGAGGTCTCGTTTAGGATTCAGAATGAAAGCATGCAAAATCTTCCCTATTCAGCCCCCAGCCTGATTTCAGCTCTCTGCCTCCGCCATTCCTCAGTTGGTTCTACTTCAGCTGAATTGCGTTACATTTCTTAAACTTGCCCCATCCATCTGCATCTGGTTTGTTTCCATGATTCCTGCCTAAAAGGCTCAAATCTTGCCCATCCTTCATAGCTTTCAGCAACTCTTCCTGTATTTCCTGTATTTCTTAATCCTTTTTCTACCTTCTGCTGATCCTTTGCTTTTAGAACCCCTAATGATAGAATTATTTGGGTCCTTTACCTTTCTCTTCCTGAGTTTAAGGCCCCTAATGGAACAGGCTGAGGTTTAGCTCAGTTGGTGGAGTGCTGGTCTGCACTCTCTGAGGCCCCACGTTCGATTTGCAGCACCACAAAAATTAGAGAAGGACCTGACAACCCACTCTTGAAACATTCAGCCGTTGAAAACCCTCTGACTGGTAGAGAAGCACTGATGTAGTGCCGAGCATGGCATAGTATGGGGAGTGTTTCGTTCCATTGTACATAGGGTCACTGTGAGTTGGATCTGACTTGACAGCACCTAACAACAACAATGTAAGAGCAATATGGTATTTATCTTTCTTCTTCCCACTGTACTTAGCATTGTTTTAAATAAATGCTATCCCACATAAATACAAAAACAGTTTTCATTGAGTTAATTATGAAATATTTAGGAAGCAAGTTATTTTTTACTAAGCTGAGCTTCTGGTGATGTTTTGTGATATAGGAGTCAAAGGTTTGCAACATTTGGGCCACTCTTTTCCTTTTTCCTCTAAAGATCCAATAGCCAGATTTCAGTGCTGTTACAGAATCACAGATCAGGAAAGATCCTGTAAGCCAGGGCTCACAGACCACTTCTGTCTTTAGAAAAGATCATAAACAAATGGAGAAAAGATGGAGATTGTCCAAGGCTTTGTTCCTCTTGGTTCAGTCAACACCCACGGAAGCAGCAGTCATGAAATAAAAAATGCATTGCATTGAGAAAAACTGTTGCAAAAGACCTGTTTAAAATGTTAAAAGATGCCACATTGAAGACAAAGGTGTGCCTGACTGAAGGCATGATATTTTCAGTTGCAGTTTATGTTTGTGAAAGCTGGACATTGAGTAAGGGAGACAGGAGAAGAATTGATGCTTTTGAATTATGGTGCTGGAGATGAGTATTGAATATACCATGGGCTGCCAAAAGAACCAACAGATCCATCCTAGAAGAAGTGCAACCAGAGTGCTCCTTGGAAGCTAGGATGGCTATACTGCATCTTACTCATTTGGACATGTTGTCAGGAGGGACCAATCCCTGGAGAAGGACATCATGTTTGGAAGAATGACGGGTCAACAAAATAAAGGAAGACCCTCCACTAGATGGATTGACACAGTGCCTGCAACAATGGATGTAAACATGAGAAAGATCATGTGCATGGCATAGTGTCAGGAAGTGGTTCATTCTGTTACACATAGGGTTGTGAGCTGAACCTGACCTGACGACACCTAACAGCAACAACAACAACAACATAAACAAATGATGTTGATGAGTATTTCCACTGAGATTCCAGAAAGCCCTTGAAGGAGCCTAATTGTTTTTGATAAATCAATATAGTCAAAATTTTGCAACTAATTTCAGTAATCCTATATCTAACAACAATTTTATGATTTTATTTTCTCTCAAAAACTTTAAGTGGAAATACCTTTTATTCTGGACCTTTGTGTTTTCTTGACAACCTGTTGAATGTATGGAATAATGCAGTAGCTTCTCCATTTATCAGTGAACCCCGAATCTTCTGCTCTAGCCCCTAATACAATAGCTACATTTGATTTTTCCGGATACCATCATGTCAGTTCTGGCTGCAAAAGCTGTAGGCATTCTCTGTGACCTTTAAAATGTAAATACCCAAAGCACATGGAAATCACTACTTTTGAAACAAGGGAATTTAATTTGCCATGCATGCAAACAGCAGTCTAGGGGAATGATAAATGTGTGTGTGCTGTGGTGTGTGTGCATGCTATGTGAGTTGCTTCTTGTATCTTTGAAGAGTTAATATTATATCAATTTCCTATTCGGACTTCACCGGCAAACAATTTGTGTTTTCTTAGCTTTTATTTCATTAGTGGGGAAAATATATTTATTGATACAAGTAGGCCTTTTCTTCTTTAAAAATGCTCACTCGTTTTTAAAATATAAAATATGGTGGTATTTTCCTGACTCCAAAGAAAAGAACTTTTAAGTAAATTAGTTATTGTCTTCTGCGTTATTGAACATGTGGTCAGTTGTCATGTTCATACATCCAAATGATCAAAGTCTGAACTTCTGTTTCATTCTTCCCTGCTGTTAGGCTACCCTGTCATGATCAAGGCCTCAGCAGGTGGCGGTGGGAAAGGCATGCGCATCGCTTGGGATGATGAGGAGACCAGGTGAGAGGCTGTCCAAACAGACTTGGGATGAAAATTGCAGTTACCAGAGTTTTATTAAGCTGACAGGTAAACAGGTACCAGAAGCATAATGGAATAATTACAATAAACATCTAATTTTTGCTTCCTTGAATGGGATCAAAATCGTTGTGCAGAAACTTTCTTTCATATTGTAATGGTGGATATTGTATTACAGGAGAGTTTTTGCAAGGTTTTCTTACATTAACAAGTCACTTTTCTTTTTGTTTTTACAGTGTATTTTAAAATACAGTGATGATTCTGTGTTTTAGGCAGATGTTGCTAGCGTTTGGCTGTATAATCGGAAGATTATCTAAAGATTTGAACCAAGGTTATGTAAGGGCAGTTGTAATTTCACTGGGTTGATAGACTACCTCAATTTGTGCTTGGTTTCCTTTAGTAGTCCACAAAAGTAGTGAATAACTTTGATAATTTTATAATGTAAACCGTATTTTTTTTCTGAATTTGAAATTGCTGTACGTCCTGTACATACAATGCAATATGTTGTTGTAAATTTAGAGCACTTTCATTTTATTAGTTTCAGAAACCAAAAGTAACTTTTGAAGACAAATAATGTATAAAAACCCAATGTATGATGACATCATAGCAGTTAGAAATGGAACTTCACATTTGTATTTTTTATTTTCAGAACTGGCAGCAGGAGAGATTTATGCTGTTTTTGGGGATGGGTGGATGAAAAAAATTACAGAATTATTATCTTATTGTCTTTCCTGCCTTTTCTCCCTCCAGAAATAATCCCATCTTTCAAATGATTAATTCTGCTTTTTCTTCTTTTCTTCATTTCTTTCCCCATTTGCTTCCCCTTTCAATCTCTTAGGGATGGAAATGTGAATTATGTAGTGTGAAAGTCATCTAGTGCAGTGGAATCCAAATCTCACTGAGAAATTAGATTAGAAAGTGAGCAGATCAGGCGAACATCTCCTGGAGCCAGTGTGCTCTCCCTTAAGACCTCATGGGAAGACACCATGGTGGAGGCTTGCGAATACAACCAGGAGATAATACATTCCTTTATACGTTTTATATACCAGATCAAGGATCTTTCACTTTGAATTCAGGGGCCCATAAAATTCAGGGAAGGTTCATGAGTATGGATTAATAAAATATGCACATATTCCTTTTATTGACCTCTACCTGAGATTTTCCTCCCGTGTCTGTCAGCTTGTGTTGCTGTGTTGCTAAAAGCTATGCCACCAGTATTTCAGATACCAACATGGCCACCCATTGTGGACAGGTTTCAGCTGAGCTTTCCAACTAAGGTAGACTGGGGAGAAAGACCTGGCAGCCCACTCCCAAAATAATTAGCCATTGAGAACCCTATGAATAACAGAGAAGCACTGTCAATTATAGTGCCAGAAAATGAGCCCCACGGACTGGAAGGCATCCAAGAAACCACTGAGTTACTTCCTCAAAGTAGTAGTTGTTAGATACCTTTGAGTGGTGTCCAGCTGTTGGTGACCCTCATAGGGCTTTCAGTAGCTGATTGTTTCAGGGTTGCTTCAGGAGTAGATTGCCACATCCTTCTCTCATCTTTGCAGTGCTGGGGATTGAACCCAGGGCCTCAGAGACCACAGAGCAGCACTCAGCCGAGTGAGCTAAACCCTAGTTCCCTCAAAGTAGTTATTGTTAGGTGCTGTCAAGTTGATATCCGACTCATAGCAACCCTGTGTACAACAGGCAAAACAGTATATACTGCATCTCTGCTATTCATAGGGCTTTCAATGGTAGATTGTTTCCTGGGAGTGGGTTGCTGGGTCCTTCTCCCAAGCCTACAGCACCTAGTGTTCTCAGGTGGTCTCTCATCCAAGTACTAACCAGGCCTGACCCTGCTTAGCTTCCAAGATCTGACGGGATCAGAAACCATAGTGGTATGGTTGCAGGCCCTCAAAGTAGAGCTGATCTTAATGCTGAGAGCTTAGCAAAACCCCTGGGACCTCCTTTTGCTAATGTGCCACTACTCAAAATGAGAATAAACACAGTGTCTGCAACAGTGGGCTCAAATATTAAAAAAAAAAGATCATGTATATGGCGCAGTATTGGGGAGTATTTTGTTCTGTTATATATACTTGGAGTTGCCATGAGTCAGACCTGACTTGATGGGACCTAACAACAACCTAGAATTTAGTGTTTCTTCCAGTGTAGCAACAAACCAAAGTGCTAGTAGTATCTGTGGAACTATTCGCTATTAGAAAATCACATGTATTTTCTTATTATAGTATTGCATATATCTCTGTGTTACAGTGATTATTAGACTCATTTTTAAAACTTATTTGATAAAGAAACACATGTATTCTAAATGTTTTAAAAATATTTTGATGTCTGTTGTTGTTAGGTGCCGTTGAGTCAGTATCCGACTCATAGCGACCCTCTGTACAACAGGGGAAACACTATTGTCAGTGCTTCTCTGCCGTTCATAGGGTTTTCAATGAAAGATTGGTTTTTGGGAGGGGGTTGCCAGGTCCTTCTCCCAAGCCTACAGCTTCTGGTGTTCCCAGGCGGTCTCCCATCCAGGTACTAACCAGGCCTGACCCTGCTTAGCTTCCGAGATCTGACAGGATCGGATGCCACAGGGCTATGGCTGCAGGCTTGATGTCTATATTTCAATGTAATTTATCTCCTATGCAATCTTATGTATTAAAAATTTTTAAATTTATTTATTTGTGGTGGTAGGGATCAAACCCACAGCCTTGCTTATGCTAGACAACTCTGCTGTTGAGTTATGTCCCCAACCTCATTATTATTATCTTTTTAAGAGACAAGATTTTCCTATGTTGCCCAGGATGGCTCTGAACTTTTGGGTTCAACCAGTCCTTCTGCCTCAGCTTCCTGAGTAGCTGATACTACAGGGTGCATACCACCATACCCAGCAGTTCTGTGCATTTTATAGCACATCAAGCCTTATTTTGTGCCTTTCCTATTTCCCTTCCCTTCCCTTTGCTCCCCTCCCCTCTCCTCTCTCTCCTCTCCTCTCCTCTCTCCTTTCCTCTCCTCCCCTCTCTTCTCCTCTCCTTGCTTCTCCTCTCCTCTCCTCTCCCCTCCCCTCCTCCTCTTCCATTCTCCTCTCCTCTCCTCTCCTTTGTTCTTTTTAGTGATTTTTAATGTACAACTCAATGGGTCTCACGGTATGACATTT
Source organism: Pedetes capensis (assembly GCA_007922755.1). NCBI lineage: Eukaryota > Metazoa > Chordata > Mammalia > Rodentia > Pedetidae > Pedetes > Pedetes capensis. Next base: position 46,272 of record VMDO01001263.1, read on the forward strand.
CCATGCATGCATTTCATTGAATATTCTCATGTTCACCTCCCTGTTGCACTTTTGTGACTCCCCATCTCCTCCCCACCAATGAACCCCCTTGTACTCACGTCTTGTGTGTATGTGTGTGTGTTTGTGTTTGTATGTGTGTCTGTCTATCCATCTATCTACATCCCCATTTTGCTTTATGGAGAACAAATGTGATATTTCCTTTCCTCCTCCCATTACCATTTCTTCTTGTCCCTTCCCTTTTTAGTCTGTTGTCATTCCCTACATGTTGTTTTTGTTAGGTGCTGTTGAGTCATATCCAACTCATAGTGACATGTATAGGGTTTTTAATGGCTGATTGTTTTCGGGATTGCCTCGGGCGTGGACTGTAATTCCCTGCATAGGCTCCCTCTATTTTCATGAGTTATGTGTTTTAATATTGACTATGTCTTGAAGTCTAGCATCCACATATCAAAGAAAACATGCAATGTTTATCTTTCTGGGTCTGGCTTGTTTCACTTAAAATGCTGTTCCCTAGTTCCATTTTCCAGCAATGCCATAATTTTGTCTTTCTTTATGGCTGAATAAAATTCCGTGGTGTACATACACCACAGTTTTCTCATGCATTCGTCTGATGATGGACACCTAGGCTGTTTCCATAGCTTGGCCATTGTGATTAGTGCTACAATGAACGTAAGCCTTATTTGACAAGAAGTTTGTGCGTCACATCATTCTGGAAAGGGATCCATGACATAAACAAGATTGGGAAATCCTGTTGCGGTAGGAGAAACCAAACAATGCACAAGATCAAAGAAAATGATAAACTATTGTGGAAGATGAGAAGTGGTATAAGAATAATAAAGGAGAGCGGAGACATGAATAGTGTTGGAGGGAACTTCCCTTCACAACAGGAGAGCCAAGGTTGTCCTCATTGAGAAGGCAATGCTGGAGCAAGGAGGTGAGAGTGAGGCTAGGGGCCAGGGATGGAGGAGCAAGCACAGTGCACCTCTTGCACGAGCATCGGGAGTAGTCCAGGAGCAGCAAGGTGGACTGGTGGAGGGCAGAGGGTAGAGTAGAAGGAGAAGGATCAGAGGGGATTAGGGTGGGGTGGAGGTAGATCATGTAGGCTCTTCATGTGATGGGGAGTTGTTGAAGGGTTTTGAGTAGAGAGTCAGTTGTGGAACATCAATAAATCCCTGACATTATTTATATGTTTTATTTATAAAAATTCAAACATATAAAAATGGAAGATTATAATGGATTTTTATGTGTGTATCATCCAGATTAACCAGTTATCAAGATGTTGTGACTTAGAGGTTTGTTTGTTTTTTTTGGTGCTGAGGACCAAACAAACCCAGGATCTCAGTGCCCCCTAAGCAACTGCTGCACCAACTGAGCTAAACCCCCAGCCCCATGTGACTTCGATTTTATCAGGCTTGTTTTGGTTGCTCTCTTGGTAATAGACTGTTGTTAGGTGCCATCAAGTCGTGTCTGACTCATAGATACCCTCATAAGGTTTTCAGTGGCTGATTGTTTTAGGATTGCTTCCAGAGTGAATTGCCACTTCCTTCCGTGTTTGTGGTGCTGGGAATCGAACCCGGGACCTCAGAGACTGCAGAGCAGTGCTCTATCAACTGAGCTAAATCCCAGCCCGGGAATGGACTTAAGGGTGCAGAATCATGGTCTCTGGAATCAGAGACACCAGTTAGAAGGCTGTTGCAATAACCTATGCGAGAAAAATAGTGCTGGTGGCTTTCACCAGTGCAATAGGGTGCAGGTGGTCATAGAGAGTTTAATTTGAAAGTACAGACAAGAATTGCTAAGTGATTAAAATAGAGAGGGAGTACTCAAGGATGGGTACATAGTTTTTTCTTATTTTCTATTTGGTCTTAGTGTTGAATTTATGTAAATTAAGTGCATATGATGCAACTCTGCTTTACTTTAAACTTTCTTGGGAGATGCTGAGAGGTTAAGGTCAAAGTGTGGACTTTTATCTACAAAATTGGGGAATGCTTAACTGGTCTGTTTTTTGGTGTCTCTGTGGAACACCCTCAGCCTGGCTTGGTACCTACGTGAAATGTTTGGATTTGGGCTGATTGGTGGTTGTATTGAGATGGAGGCATGCTTGGTCCTGTTTTGATGTCATAATCCATCTTGACTGAATTTTATCTGGTGAAGTTCTGGTTTGAAGCTCTACCTTGTTCTCAGTTTGTAACCTATAGGAGCTAGTGGACCTCCTATTTGGTGGCCATGAGTGTGATGGTTTTGAACTTCTTACAAGGGGACCCAGGGCTCCAAGAAGAGTTATTTCAAATGCAGGTGGAAATTGTATTGCTTTTATGACCTAGTCTTAGGAACCACACATCTCTATTGATACTAGGGAGTGCAAGCTTCTGCCTCAGTTTAAGGGAAGGGGAATGCAACTTCACTTCCTCACAAGAAAGTGGCAAGATTTTCAGCACAGCATGGGGAACGGGAGATACTGCTGTGGTCATCTTTGGAAAGGCAATCTGCTACCTACAGCTTTTTCCACAGAAAGAATGGACTAATAAAGATATCAGGCACAGGTTAATGGTTTTGTAAGAGATGAATGTTTTATGAAATTATTTTTTTCTCATTGCTTTTCCCTTTTGCGTGATACGTACATAGCCGTTTCACTGAAAGCCTAGCCCTCATTTTTCATTACTCTCCTTAGTATCTCTCAGATCGCTCATCAGATATTTCTCCAGGGTATTGTTAGTAACATACTCTTTTATAGGTGGGGATACTCTTCAGTTTCTAGCACTGTTGATCTGCGAATTTTGGAGTTTAGTACTTTCAGAAGTCACTGTTAGCATTCATATGGGGTCTTTTCGTAAATAATTTAACTCTGGTGGCAAGGAAATAAAAAATTGATTGAAGTATGTTTATATGGTTAATAAAAATAATCCTATCTAAAAATATTACTCTCCTTAACTTAAAAAATAAACCATCTCTGAAAACTATTTTATATTAACAAAAATGTGGCACCATTGGATTTAATGATACATATTCTTTGATTTTAAAAGTTGCTCTATGTCCTTTGTTTATTTGGGTACAGTCAAAACTACAGCATAATTGACAGAACAGTACAGTGAACACCCATATATTTGTCATCTGTGATCACTAACTTAATATCAAGCCACAACTCATCCACTCTTTTCTTCTGTCTCTCCCTCCTTGAGGAGGAAATTTCTCTTTGTGTGATCCACAAACATTTTTGTATTCTTTGGATACAATATAAAATTTAGTAGCCATTAGTTGCTTTATCTTTTATCCTAAAGAGTATCTACCTCTTGTAACATCTTTTCTTAGCTTTTTCAGAGAAATAGCATATGTGACTTTCTTAGAATCTTTACGACATAGGAAACATTTAAAAAATAACATTTGATGTTATATAATAAGCTGAGAATCATCAAGGCTGTAGAACGTGGAGGTTAGATATTTTTGTAGTCTCTGGCTGCCTTTTCATTATGCAAATTTAAATGAAATGTATGGCAATAATGGAATTAATCATGTCTACATGTTTGAGTCCCCCATGTGTTTGTTAGCTTGCTGTGCTATAGAGGCTTGCATGCTGCTGTGATGATGAAAGCTATGCCACTGATATTTCAAATACCAGCAGGGCCACCCATGGTGGACAAATTTCAGCTGAGCTTTGAGACTAAGATAGATTAGGGAGAAGGACCTGATAGCCCACTCTGAAACAATTAGCCATTGAAAACCGTATGAATATCAGAGGAGCACTGTCAAATATAATGCTGGAAAATGAGCCCTCCAGGTTGGATGACACTCAAAAGATGACTGGGGAAGCTTTGCTTCTTCCAAGTAGAGTCCACGTTAATGATGGGAGTGATATAAAGCCCTTGGGAACAACTTTGGCTGACGTAGCACAACTTAAAATGAGAAGAAACATAATGGCTCCAACATTGGGCTCGATATAAAAAGATTGTGTGCATGGTATAATGTTGGGTAGTGTTTTGTTCTGTTGTATGTAGGGTCGCTGTGAGTCCGATCTAACTTAAAGGCACCCTAAAACAACAACAAGTTTGAATATCCCCCACTAACGTTTAGGCAGTGTGAGGGCATTTTCTGTTTTCTGTTTTGTATTCTCAGTACCTAAACTTTGTACCAGGTACATTGTTGTTGTTAGGTGCTGTCAAGTCGGGTCCTTGTCATAGTCACCCTATGCACAACAGAATGAAACACTCTCTGGCACTGTACCATGCCCTGCGTTATGTCAGTTCTTCTGTGCTGTTCACAGGGTTTTCAATTGCAGATTGTTTCAGGATTGTTTTGGGAGTGGGTTATCAGGTCCTTCTCCCATTTTTGTGATACTGGGGATTAAACCCAGGGCTTCAGCACAGAGTGGCACCCTACCAACTGAGCTAAACCCCAGCCCTAGATACAGTTTGGTTATTCCTAACTATCAGTATCTATTTTTTTCAACAAATGTATAATTGAATGCAACAAAAGATTTTCATTTTTGTTTTTAGTGCTGGGGATTGAACCCAGGTCCTTTTGTATGTGCTCTGACCATTGAGCTGTACCTCCAGCCCTGAAGAATACTCTTAATACAATTTTCCTTTAGTTCTGAAATAGTTTATGATGTTTTTGAACTTCATTTTATTTTGATCAATTTTACTTTTCTCACTTTTGCTGTTCTTGGTTTAAAAATGAAAGATCTAAATCATGACCACAGAGAAAATCTAAAGTGTTGTTTTTCTTTTTGTGAACTATAATATCCTATGTAACAAAAACTTGGTTATGTGGTATTGAAAACAATGATTCATTTTACTTCGAGTTTTGTTGAAGTTTGCAGTCTCTTGAGATCTAAACTCCATTTCTCTAAATCAAAGATGTAATGGAAGACCAAGAAAACCTAATATGTTTTCTCTGAGAGGGCAGAAATAGGAGATTTTTACAACGTTTTGGAAGTTGTTTTCTATTCAGTGTTTACCTATAATGTTGTATCTTTCAAGCGTAAAAACCAACACTTCAGGTAGTTGTTTTTAATATTGCCAGATGGACTGTTTGCCCATTAAAGGATTAGAAGAACTTGGTTTTATGGCAAATACAAGTATTGAATCTGAAGACAGTTTGAGGTTTTAATAGACTGGCTAAATAAGTCCATTTTATTTGAATTTCATAGAACTATTTTAATAAATTAGTTTAGGAAAAAATATAGGAAGGAGTAATTAAGTCTTTTTTTTAATTTCCAAAAACTGTTTTTTGTCTTTTAATTATTTTGAACAATTTTTTTGGTGGGGGCAATGCTGGGAATTGAACCCAGGGCCTTGTATAGGCAAGGACTCTACCGCTGAAGGACTCTGCTTCCCCTGCCCCTGAACAGTTTTACTGAGTATAAAATTGTAGTGACCTGTATGGGAGTGGGAGAGACAATTGTTTTTCAGGGTGTTGGATATTTCACACATGAGAAAATGCCCTTAAGAACCTGCATACTGTATGCTGTCTCCGTGAGTGCATCTACTGTCGTTTGCACCAGTTGTACAGTTGGCCAATCCCTTTACGTTTTCGTTTACATCTTCTAATTTCTGAATCAAATGCATACACATTTTAATATTGGTAGTGGTATTTAATAGTGAGTGAAATAAACACTGATACCCCTGTTTCAATAGAAAATCTATGATCAGGAAAATTAAGTAACTCACCCAAGGTTACAGTGCTAGTAAATGAAAGAGTTGTAGTTCAACAAAATTTAACTTATCTGTGCATCCAGTGAGTCTTTTTCTTCTGTGTTCTGAAGTAAGCTGAAATAAATATTTAATTGTTTTTGTTTTCTTTATAATGAGGTTATATTTATTTTGACAACACCTAACAACAGCAGCATATTTATTTTGTCAGTCTGATTATTATCCCTTTTTACTTTACAGGAATGGTTTTAGATTTTCTTCTCAAGAAGCTGCTTCTAGTTTTGGGGATGATAGACTACTAATAGAAAAATTTATCGATAACCCTCGTCACATAGAAATCCAGGTTGGTACACTTTAAGATGCTTTCTAATTATTATGAGTTTTAAACAGTATCATTTAATTTTTTTGGGGGGGGGGTGATGCTTCGGGGTTGAACCCAGAGCCTTGCACATACTTTGCAAGTGATCTACCACTAGACTGCACCTTCAACCCTTTTTAAAATTTTTAATCCTGAGACAAGGGCTTGCTAAATTACTCAGGCTGCCTCTGGCCTCGAATTTGCAATCCTTCTGCCTCCGCTTCCCGAGTCACTGGCCTTACAGGTGTGAGCCACCAGGCCCAGCAGCATCATTTAACCCTATTGGAAGCGTATCCTTTCTTCTGCTTAGAATGATAGTGAATTGTTTGGGTATGTTCCAGTAAGTCCAAAATAATTGGTCACCTGCTTTTAGAATCTGGCATACTTCTTATCAGTGTGCCGGGATGTTGATTGGGATGGGAAAGGTACAGAAACCTACCTTGAAAAGAAGCAGTACCAAGATGTCTGACAAGGCTAACTATATTCCACCTGCAGAATCATTTAGTTCATGCTGAGACTGGGCTATTTTGGGGCATTTTTCAAAGAAAAGGAGTCCTGACCTGGGTTCCTGTGTCATTTCAGTTCAACAAATACCTGCGTGCCTTGCTGTGGACAGGTGTTCTGTTGACAGCTGCTTATATAGAGACATGTAAATCATTTTTTTCTATCCAGGTTAAGAGGTAATCCAATTGTTAAAGTGGTTGTGGGCTGTGGATTCCAGCAAACCATGTTTTCTGAAATAAAGCATACAAGATAACTCTGCTGATTTTCATTTCTCAGAAATACTTTTGTGCTAATTTTACACACTATTGCTATGAAATAACATGTAACACTTAAAATTGATAAAAGACAAATATCAAATTAGAAACTACTGAATTTTTTTTCTTAATATGGATAGCAGAGAACCAGAAAACTAAATAAAAGAGTATCTGTTGACATTGTCCCTTCTCATGGGGGCATAGTATAAATTCTGTATTCAGTCATTTTAATGATCAGTTTATATAGATATTATTTTTGGGTAGAGAATCTTCATGTAGATCTTCAAATTTTACAGAGTGAGAAAAACTGTGGAAACACATCATTAGGTGGTAGTTATGAAACATTGAACATAAGGTCTTTCTTTCTGAAGCTAGCAGGTTTTCTAAACTTAGATATCACGTGTGTGTGTGTGTGTGAAATCTACAAATCTCAAGTGTACTATTCAATAAAACTTATCTACACACATAAATGTGTAACAGTCATCCAAAGCTAGATATGAAGCATTTCCGTTAAACCAAAAGATGACTTCACACCACTTCGCAATTGATCCCTTTCCTTGCTTAGTATAAGCAACTGCCATTCTGACATGTAACATCATAGATTGGGTATTTGTTTGCTTTCTCTGTTTGTTTTGTGGTACTGGGGATCAAACCCAGGGCCTCTTGCATGCTAGGCAAGAGCTCTACCCCTCGGCTATATCCCCAACCCTATATTAAGCTTAAGAATAGACAAAACTAATCTATGGGGCTGGGAGTGTAGCCCTGTGATAGAGCACTGGTTTAGCTTGCATGAGGCCGTGGGACTGATCATTAGTAACAACAACAACAACAACAAACCCAAACCAAAACAAAACTTTATATAAATGGAATCATTAGTATATTCTTGTTTGTTTCTGACTTTTTCCAGATAGCATCATGTCAATGAGATTCTTCCATAAGCCTATGTGTTATCATTTGCTTTTAAAATTTTTACTGTGTTGTTCCATTGTGAATAAGTCTTTGTTTTTTTCCCCCCACACACTTTTTTTTCCCCCTCCCGTACTGAGGTTGAACCCAGGGCCTCGTGCCTGCATGCTTTGCAAGTGCTGGACCACTGAGCTGCACACCTAGCCCATTTTTATGGCATTTTGAGACAGGGTCTCGCTGTTTCACAGACTGCCTCTGGTCTCAAACTTGCGATCCTCCTGCCTCTGTCTCCCGAGCTGCTGGGATTACAGGCGAGTACCACTGCACCCGGCTCCCCCCACTTTTTAATGTTATCAGTAAACTTTCTTTTTATGGATATATACTATTCTTTGGTTATACTGATGAGAGAGATTGTTGGGTTACATAGTAAGATTACATCTAGTTATAGTAGATACTGTGGTTGTACTAACACATAACCTAGCAACAACGAGAGATGGCAGCTATACTATCTAACACTCTGTATTCTCAATTTTCTTTAAGTGCATAGCCCTTTTGGCAGGTGTGTGACAGTATCTGTTTAGTTGGCATTTCCCTGATGACTATTGATGTTGAGTACTTTTTCATAATACATTGGCCATTTTGGGTATCTTATTTTGTTTAAGGGGCTGGTATTAGCTCAGTTAGTAATGTACTATGCTGAGCTTTCTGAGGTGCTGGGTTTGATCCCTGGCACTGCAAAAATGGGAGAAGGACTTGGCAGCAGACTCCTGAAAAAATCCTGAAACAATCAGCCATTGAAAACCCTATGAATAGTAGGGAAGCAATGACATAGTGCTGGTCACGGCACAATGTTGGGGAATGTTTTGCTCTGTTGTACATAGAGTCACTATGAGTTGTACCTGACTCAATGGCACCTAACAACAACAACATATCATCTATCTATTTGAAATGTATTATGGGAATCTTTTCCTCAAATATTTTTGCTAAAAGTATGTTATTGATTTTGGGTTTCTAAATATAAAAATTTTTGCAATTACCATCAACCTAAAGAATGTTTTAAGAACCATGTATATTCTGTGAAGGGCTGGGATTTAGCTCGGTTGGTAGGGTGCTGTGCTGCAGTCTCTGAGGTCCCGAGTTCAATTCCCAGCACCACAAAAATGGGAGAAGGACCTGGCAATCTACTCCCAAGGCAATCCCGAAACAGTCAGCCATTGAAAACCCCGAGGGTTGCTATGAGTCGGATACCAACTCGATGGCACCTAACAACAACAACAACAACAACAACAACAACAACAACATATTCTGTGAGATATGAGTATTAAAAACCAAGAGAAATTGCTCAGGAAAAATGTTAACACATACTCAGTGGGTGTGGCTATATGTTTTTCAAAGATATTTCTGTCAGGTTTTAGGTGATAAACATGGAAATGCTTTGTGGCTTAATGAAAGAGAGTGCTCAATCCAGAGGAGAAACCAGAAAGTGGTGGAAGAAGCACCAAGGTAAGTCTCTCCCAATGAACACGTATAATATGATCTGCCTTCATGTGTCTTCTAGATTTCTTTTTCATGTTCTTGGCCAAAATTGCCTTAATACACAGTCCACTAATGCCTAATTTTATGATTAATAGTTTGATAATTAATCTTCCTTAGTACTTCAGGGCATAATAGTGAGAATTTTTGAAAAATTCCTGATTTTTGGATGTTGTTGTGGTATTGGGGGCTGAACTCAGGGCTTCGGGCATTCTTTTGCAAGTGCTCTACCATCAAGCTGCATCCCCAGCCCCTTTTTAATATTTTGTATGTTGAGACGGGTCATGGTAAGTTACGTAGCCTGCCTCTGGACTTGAATAGTGATCCACCTACTTTCACCTCCCAAGTTGCTAGGATTGCAGGTATGCACTACCATGCCTGGCAGCCTTGGTTTTATTAGAAGAGAAATTTGGGTAGACAATCAACTGTGACTTGTACGACTTCTAGGTAGTGTAGAGCCTGCTGGAATTTCACAGAATTTTCAGAATATCTTGCTTCCAGGTTCTCATGTTGGTGAAGATTTCATAAAGTTGATCATGAATTTTTCCTACCATGAAATGAGTCCTACCACGAAAGGCATGGTTTTTGAAAATTTCTTGATTTATAAGGGACACTTTGGTCTTCCTTAGACTTTCTTTTTTTTTTTTTTTTTGTGGTACTGGGGGTTGAACCCAGGGCCTCGCGCCTGCATGCTCTGCAAGTGCTGGGCCACTGAGCTGCACCTCAGCCCATTTTTTTTTTTTACTTTTTGAGACAGGGTCTTGCTAAGTTACGCAGACTGCCTCTGGTCTCGAACTTGCGATCCTCTCGCCTCCGCCTCCCAAACTGCTGGGATTACAGGTGTGCGCCACCACGCCTGGCTTCCTTAGACTGTCTTTAATGTGTTTAGTGTAGCACTTCCATGGAATGTCATTTTTAAGTTAACACTAGATTGCTGTTTGTATATATTCTGGTATTCTGTTTGTTCTTTAAATTCCCAGTTGAATGTACATGGTTATTTTGAATGACCAGACACTGAAAAACATGTCTAATTGCAGCTTTAATCACTTTAATCAGCATGGGCATTATGTGTTGATACAATGTGTGTCTAATTTTAGAGAAGGTGTGAATAAGTGATGTTTTTTTGAGACAAGGTCTCTCTGTGTAGCCCAGACTGTACTGGAACTTGCTGTGTTGACTAGGCTAGCCTTTGAACTCACGGCTATCCTCCTGCCTCAGTCTCCTGAGTGCTGGGATTCCAGGCATGCACCACCACACCTGGCTTTAAGTGTGAATTTTTAACCACAGGCTTATTTTAAACATCAGACCTAATTTTAGTTATATTAGTTAAAAAATTATGGTATAATGGTTTTGTACTCACGTGGAATCAGTACATGGACCCAAGAAGGCAGTCATTTGAACAGAACAAGGAAACACTGTGTGGTGTAAAGTCAGGAAAGGTGTGTGGGAGGGCTGTATCCTTTCACTGTACCTCTTCAATCTCTATGCTGAGCAAATAATCCAAGAAGCTGGACTTTATGAAGAAGAACACAGCATCAGGATTGGAGGAAGACTCATTGACAGCCTGCATTTTGCAGATGACACAACTTTGCTTGGTGAAAGTGAAGAGGATTTGAAACATTTACTGATACAAATCAAAGAACACAGGTTTCACTATAGATTTCACCTCACCATCAAGAAAACAAAAATCCATACAACTGGGTCAATATGCAACTTCATGATAAATGGAAAAAAGATTGAAGTTGTCCAAGGTTTTGCTTTACCTGGTTCTACAATGAACACCCACAGAAGTAGCAGTCAGGTAGTAAAACGATTCATTGCTTTGGAAACACTTTTGCACAAGACCTCTTTAAAAAGTGTTGACAAGTAAAGATGTTACGTTGAAGAAGAAGGTGTGCCTGACTGAAGGGGTGATATTTTCAGTTGCATCATATGGTTGTGAAAGCTGGGCACTGAATAAGAGAAACAAGAGAAGAATTGATACTTCTGAATTATGGTGCTGGAGATAAATATAGAATATATCATGGGCTGCCAAAACAATCAACAGATCTGTCCTAAGAGTGCAACCAGAGTGCTCCTTCAGAGCAAGGATGGCTAGATTGTATTTCACATATTTTGAACATGTTGTCAGGAGAGACCAATCCCGGAATCATGTTTGAGAGAGTGGTGGATCAATGAAAAAAAGAAAGACCCTCAACTAGATACACTGACACAGTGACTACAACTATGGGCTTAAACATAAAAAAGATTGTGTGCTGGGGACAGTGTCAAGGAGTGTTTTGTTCCATTGCACATAGGTTCACTGTGCGTCGGACCCAATTGGAAGGCATCTGAAAACAACAACATAATAGTTTTAAGACATAGCCCCCAAATCCTTTGACATTGCTGTCACTGAGTGATGAGGGAAGGGATCTGTGTCTCTTGTGCTTGATTCTGTGTCCTGTGACTACTTGACTAGTAGAATACAGAGAAGTGGAACTGTACCAGTTTCAGGCCCAGGCCTCATGAAACTCAGCTTCCATTTCCTGTCTCTTGAGATTCCTACTCCTTAAAAACAGCTATGGGAGCTGGGTGTGGATGCCTGTAACCAACCACTTGAGAGACTGAGACAGGGGGATCCTGAATTTGAGGCCAAAGGCAGCCTGAATAACTTAGCGAGACCCTGACTCAAAATTCTAGTTGTATGGACGAAGGGGAGAAAGGATGATGGTAGAACAGTACTACTCTCTGACAGAATGCTTTTGCAGCTTTTGTGTTTTCTTGCCTGCCTTATCATGTCCAATTCAATTATTTATTTTTTTCTTTTTGCTTAAAACTTAAATTTTACCTGGGGTAGAGATCTTTCCCAGACTGGAAATCTTGATTCATGAGTTTTGTCTATTTCTTCTGTCTAGAAATGTAAGTTTTTCATATGAACATCTCATCTATTTAGAGGAAAAAAAAAAAAAAAAAGGAAAGGTTAAAGCAGTAGGAATCAAAATGAAAAACTAACACTGATTGCTACTAGTGACTTGATTATATATTTTTGCACTGGGAAATGTTAAATAAGTGGCCTGTGTAGTTTTTAGACCCTAGAATAAGAATCTACCACTGTGCTTTGAGAGCAATGCTAAAGTTGCTATTATTTCTGAGTATCACTAGGTAGAGTTCATGGTAAGAGAAAGGAAAAGACAAGCCAGGGCAAAAATTGAGTTCTGTTCAACTGTGTGGAAATTCTCCAAGGGTTATAATATCAATCTTTAGTAGGATTTTCTTCTTTTGGTTGCATTATTTTTGTCAGCCAATTGTTGAAATGTCATCTACACATACACTCATTAGATTAATGCAGAATTGTATTTATAATAAGTAAGATTTATAACACCTGAACCCATTGAGTAATCCTAACATCACCTAAAGAGGGAAAATGGGAAGTATATTTCCCACTTACACATTATTCTTGCCCACTTCCACCTCAATCCAAATTACTTTATTTCAAGGCTCTAGATCTAAGTGGCAACTTATATAGAATTAAAACATAATATTAGTATTAGAAGACATTGTGGATGGAATTGCATGTATCTGAACCCAGAATGTAAGGAATAAGACAGTAAAATGAGCAGATCCTTGGCTTAAAAAGGGGGAGGGACGTTACAGATTTAAAAAATCTTACAATACCAAAACCAATAAATGCAGTGTTTAGACCTTCTTTGGATACTGATTCAAAGAAATCAGCTGTATAAAAATGTTTGTAAGATAATCAGGAATATTTGAATACCAAATGGATATTAATTAAATACTGGCTGTTGAGTTCTTGTTAATTTTTTTACATGTGGTTGTGTTATAAAAGAATACTTACAGAAACAAATTTTGGAGTTTTTACAGATGAACCAATGACTAATTTGGAATTAACTTTAAAAAATACAATAACAAAACAAAAAACACAAATGAGCATGTAACATAGATAAATCAAGAGTGGCTATGTATTAATAATTGTTACAGAATTGAGAAAGGTGCACACAAGTTCATTATACTGTTCCATACTAAATATTTTACAATATGTCATCTAAATCTTATTTGATAATAATTTTAATGCCCAAGTAGAGTGTAGTTAATGTTAATTGAGCTCACGATCCTGCCCACCAAGACCATAATGCATTCCTGAACAAAGCTTATGTAATGCATAGGTTTTCTCCATAAGACACTTCATACCTTTTTTACTTTCAGAAATACCAGACAGCAGGCACTTACGCACAGCACTCAGGAGCCATTTTAAATGGTAAATTCCCTCCCTCCCCCTCTCCAAAGGACACTAAATAGGTCTTGAAAAGGACATTGATATCTATGAGCACTGAAGCAGGAAGGCAGATCACCGCCTTGTTCAACCTCAGCATATTTACAGTTTTTTCTTCTCTGTGCTTGCTTATGAATGACCATGAAGGTGCTCCAAATATTGGTTTTTGATATTATACATAAATTTTAGCAAGTAGGCAAATTTGCAGATATGGAAGCCATGAATAATGAGGGTTAATTCTCTTTGTCAATTTGTAAGAAATTATTTTCTTCCAGTTTTAGCTTGAAGCAACTCTGACTATATTTTACAAGTTAAAGAGTAGTTGTATATTTTATAAGTGGATTGAAATTGTATAACATGAAAAGTTCAGATGCTTTATAAAAATTTGAGGTTGATTTAAGCATGTTGTACATAATTCAGTAAGCATATGCTATAAAATAGCATACAACATTATGAGCTCTTAAATTGATACAAATTATGCATATCTATGTTAAGTTTGGGCTGGGGTTTAGCTCAGTTGGTAGAGTGCCGCTCTGCCGTCTCTGAGGTCCTGAGTTCGATCTCCAGCACCGCAAAAATGGGAGAAGGACGTGGCAACCCACTCCCAAGGCAATCCCGAAACAGCCAGCCATTGAAAACCATATGAGGGTCGCTATGAGTTGGACTCGACTCAACGGCACCTAACAACAACATGTTAAGTTTAAGAAAAAATTTATATAATGCACATAAAAGATAACTTGATTTTTCTCCAAAGTATAGATGAAAGCTTTGTGTATTTGTAGCATGTTTTTGGATCCTGAGACTCGAAGAGCCATGGGAGAACAGGCTGTCTCTCTTGCCAGAGCAGTACAGTATTCCTCTGCTGGAACTGTGGAGTTCCTTGTGGACTCCAAGAAGAATTTTTACTTCTTGGAAATGAATACAAGACTCCAGGTAACAACTGTTTTTATTCTTCTCCATAGCTCCGTGCTCCTCTCATTCATTCTTTTTTGTTTTATAAAAGTTAAAAATCAGTTCCATAAACTTAAATAAGGGGTTAGTTTTTACACTTGTGCTAAGACATCTGTTATAAAGGAGAGATAAGCCAAGCACTGTGGTAATTGTTTGTAATCCCAGCAACTCAGGTGGGGGCAGGAGGTGGAGGCAGGAGGATCGCAAGGCAAGTTTGAGGCCAGAGGCAGCATGTGCCATTTAGTAAAACCCTGTTTCAAAGTAATAAAATAAAAATGGAGCTGGGAGTGCAGCTCAGTGGTGGAGCACTGGTCTAGCATGCATGTGGTCCTGGATTTAACCCCCTCACTCCTGGGGTTAGGGAAAAAAAAAAGAGAGATAAGTATCCCATTAATTTTTTTGTGATATTTCACCTTTGTATTAGCATTTTAATTGTACATATTGATGGGATATAGAGTGATAATTCAGTTCATATATACATTATACAATTATCATATCAGGATTACTTACACTTCCATCTCCTTAAATAGTTTACAAAACAAAGTAAACAAAAAAAGGGAAAAATTTTGATTAACATGTAAGGACAGTTGTGTGCAATTTAGTGCATCAGTTTTTTTTTCCCGATTTTCATAGAGTTGCATCATGTATTTTGTGCTTTTTCCCTCCCTCTTTACCCCTCTAAATTGTTCTTCCCCCCACTCATCTTCCCTGTTGTCCACTCAGTATCCCATGATTTACTCGTCAACATCGAGCCCTTTGGTTTGGTTACTGGTTTTGTTCATGTTGGAAGTTACTCTTTGGCTTTTTCTTGAACTTTTCAGGATGAAGGATAGGCTGTATTTGTTAGGGCTCCAGATACTATAAGCAGAAAGGGAGGAAGTGCTTACAAAATCTTGGGGAGGGATGGAGGAAGGACGGGAACTTAGAAGGAACTGCTGGAATTGATCCCCACAACTTCAGCCCCATCCAGGCTCCCAGACCTGGGAGAGATCCAGTGGCTGCTCCGGATCTGGGCACTTTAAGGACACACTTCCTTAGTTCCAGCCAGGATCTCAGGAAGTCACTGGAGCTATAATACGTGGCTTTATTTCCTTCCTTCTCATTTTTTCCTTTTATTTAAATTGTGAACTCTGCACATATAGAAAATCCATAGAACACAAATATATTATTAAATAAATTAATATGAAACAAAAATCCATGGTAAATATCAGGGAAGTATAAAAGTACCAAAGTGCTAGCACCTGGTTGTCAGCAACATCTGCCTCTGTGTTTCTCCTCCTCTTCTTCTTCTTGCTCCTCTTTCTTCCCTTGTCATCCTCTTCTTTTTCCTTCTCTTCTGCTTCCTCCTTTTCCCCTTCCTTCTTCTCCCCGTCCCCCTTTCTTCTTCTTCCTCCAATTATTCTTTCATTTTCTCTAGAGTTGTTTCCCATTCTTACTGAATTCTTAACACCTCCTCCTGTTTTTATATAGTTCTTCCTTTAAGTTACGTACATCTAAGCAGCATGAAGGGCTGGGGTTTAGCTCAGTTGGTTGAGTCCTGCTCTGTGCTCTCTGAGGCCCTGGCTTCATATTCCCCAGCACTGTAAAAATGGAAGAAAGACATAGCAGCCCACTCCCAAAACAATCCTGAGAACAATCAGCTATTGAAAACCCTGTGAATGGCTGAGAAGCACTGACATGTGTGCATGGCACAGTGTCGTGGAGTGTTTTGTTCTGTTGTACACACAGTCACTATAAATTGCCTTGACTTGATGGCACCTAACAACAACAACAAGCAGCATGATCAGTCTTGTCTGTTTCTTTTCTTTTTTTGTTTTTTTTAAATATTAATGGGATCATATAGTATTTATTCTTTTGTGCTAGGCTTCTTTTCTTACTATAGACTTTTTTTTTGTGATGCTGGTACTCAAATCAAAGGCCTTGAGTATGCTAAAAAAGCACTATACCACTGAGCTATATCCTCTGCCCTTGGCTCCTTTTGTTAACGTTATATATGTGTGGTTCAGCTGGGTTGTTTCATATAACTCCTGTATGATACTCCTTTGATGAAAATGCCAGCATTTATTTATTATCAATTTGTATAAATATTTAGTTTCTAGTTTTATGAAACTTATATTAGTTTGCTAGGACTGCCATAAACAAATGATCATAAACCACAGCAGGAACTTCTTGTCTTACAGTTCAGCATGCCAAAGTCTGATACCAGACTTGGTTCCTTCCTTGGGGCACTAAACAGAGTCTGTTTCATGTCTCTCCTAGCTTCTGGTGGTTGCCCGCCATGTGTTCTTCTTTGGTTTGTGGCAGCAAACCTCCAATCTCTGCCTCACTGGTCACCTGGCCTTCTCCCTGTGAGTCTCTGTGTCCAGAATTCCATCTTTTTATAAGGATACTGGCCATATTGGATTTCAGGATCACTCTACTTCAGTATGAGCTTATCTTGATTATATCTACCAGGCCCCATTTCTAAATAAGATCACATTCATAGATTCAGGGAGGACACGCGTTTTGTAGGAATTCTGTTCAGTCCAGTACACTGTCCCTAAAATACACTTGTTATGTTCAGGCAGAGAGTAGATTAGTGTTTGGTTGGGACTGGGTAGGTGGGTGGTGGGATTTTGGGTTAACATCTCATGGTAGAGACAGAGGTCAGTCATACTTATGCCTGAAAATGGGTCAGCTCTTCTGGCGTTAGGCCTGCAGTAGGGGAGGGTTTGGGAGGATTTGTCACTCCAGGCAGAAGCTCAGTACAGCTTGAATTTTATTTTGTTTTACTTGTTTTTGCAGTGCTGGCGTTGAACCTAAGGCCTTGCATATGGTCGACAAATGGTATACCACTCAGCTATATCACTAGCTTGACTTTTTTATTGCTTAGTTATCCTTCATACATCACTGGGTTGCCTGAGGGTTTTTCTCAATTCCTATTTCATCCTTAGCTTTAGGCTTTTCCACTGAGTCTCTGCTTCACAGAACGTCTTCAGGCTCATAACTCTTCCCCAGAAGTGGACTCTTCTTTCTTGTTTACTGCACCCCTGTTAGCCTGTTGGTGTGCAGGAGGGGTATTTCCTGTTCTGTCTATACCTTGGTCTTAATCAGTCCTTGTGTCCTTTGATCCTTGAGGTCAGTATTCTCAGTGGTTCTGCCCTATTCACAGTGATAGTGCATCTAATGGTTTGAGCCCAAAATTGGTTTCTGCTTTTTTCTCAATGATTATCTTTTGCATGGTATATCTTTCTCCACCCTTTTATTCTTGGCCTGTCTGTATTCAGTCATTTCACATGTATAATTTTTTAGCTAAGTTGGACCATCTTTGTCTTGTACCTGGACCATTTGCTGCATAGAAAGTTAACATAAACTTTGATATATTTGCAGTTTTCTGAGGTGAGATCTCACTATGTTGCCCAGGCTGCCTTTGAACTCGGGCTCAAGTGATCCTGCTGCTCTAGCTGCTCCAGCCTCCTGTGTTTGTTCTTGTTAGGTGACATGGAGTAGGGTTTTCAATGGCTAAATGTTTCAGGATTGCTTTGGGAGTGGATTGCTGTGTCCTCCCAGCCTCCTGTGTAGGGGGGACTTAACAGATGGACCACTGTGGCTGGCTTGATCTATTTGGATTTAAATTTGTAGTCTTTCTTAATGTTTGCTTTTTATCCCACCCCTGTAATTTCTTTTTCTTCTTTTCTTGCACTTACAATACTTATTACTTAGCTTTCGCTGTATTAGTTTGAGGATATATATACTTCTTATAATGTTTTGTTAAAACCCTCTACATGCCAACATATGTCCTTAACTAAGCCAAGTCCGATGTCATCATTTTTTTCACCATTTATTGTCTCCTGAGTTAGTGCAAAATTATCCTTCAGGGTCATTTCTTTTACTATTTTTTAAAACAATCCCTGTTCATTCCATTCTACTTACTTGTTTATCCTTCTCATTTATTTCTGGAAATTTCTTTTAGAGTTTGTTTGTGGCAAACTTTCTTTTTATTGACAGCCAGTGATTTTTTATTTTTAATTTTTTTTGCCTTCATTTGTTGTTACTTTTCTTCGAATTCTTAGATTGGCCGATATTTTTTCAATTCATTGAAAGTATTATTCCACTATCTCTGGCTACTTCTGGTGAAACTCTTAATCATTCTATCTTCTGCTCCTTTGCAGATAATTATTTTTCTTTTGACAACATTTATGAATTTCCCTTTTTCTTAGATTATCTTCTGTTTTTATTCTGATACATGTATATATATCATTGAGCTTCTTGAGTCTGTGGATTAACATCTTTCAACATACTTTGAAAATTCAACATTAATACTTCCAACACAGTCTCTTCTGGATTTTCAATTTAGATCTTCTTAACATAGTTCTTGTACTGCTTATCCTTTCTTTCAGATTTCTCATTTTTTGCATAGTTGCTTCTGACCCATTTTCCTTTTTCTGGAACTATAATTAATCACCCATTGACTTTCTAATTTCAAGTATTTATAGTTCAGGCTAGAATTTGTATTTTATCCTTTAAAAAACACAGTTCAATGCTTGCTATCTTTTCTTGTCTTCTACACAAAAATTTAACTTTGTCTTTTATTAGTGGTGTGTGTCTGATAATTTCCATATGTGAAATCTTATGACTGTATTATCTATTTATGCTGGTTTTGGTTGTGATGCTCAATTATTTATGTGCTTTGTCATTTCTGTATATTATTTAAAAATCATTTCAGTGCAATGATGTCTCAGGTAACAGATTCTTTCTTATAGAGATTTTCAGTGTTTCTGCTGCAAGCCCATGAATAGTAGTATTTTGTGTCTACAGCATCCAAGGTTGAAATGAGGTTGCTTAGATTCTTGAAGGAATATGAAGCCAATGTACAGTTCCAGAGAATGGTTGGTTTCATTCCAGTTCACTTTTATCTTGAGGTTGCATTCTTTCATTGGCTTCACTTAAAGTGTAGTGGCTTATCAGTGTTCTTATTTTTGATGTTCCCACATAAGATATATAGTTGTTGTTGCTGTGAAGTGTGGCAGTATGTCAGTGTTCTAACTTTTGATGCTTGTGTGTGTGTGTGTGTGTGTGGTTGTTGTTGTTGTTGTTGTTGCAGTTGCTGTTGCTGTTCTTTTTCCCCTGGAATGGCATTAGGGCAGAAATGTGGAGTGTTAGATTTATATCTTTTTTTTTCATCTTTCAGATTTTGGCTGATAATTCTTTCCTATATTGTTACTCTTTGATATTTTTGAGAAGACCTTCCCCACTACTGTCACGTTGTTGTTGTTATTAGGTGCTGTTAAGTCAGGTGCAACTCATAGCGACCCTATGTACAGCAGAACGAAACACTCCTCCATTCTATGCCAGGCACATGATCTTATTTATGTTTAAGCCCATTGATGCACTGTGTTAGTCCTTCTAGTGGAGGGTTTTCCTTTCTTTTTGCTGACCTGCCACTCTCCCAAACATGATGTCTTTCTCCAGGGATTGGTCCTTCCTGACTACATGTGCAAAATACCTAAGACACAGTCTAGCCATCCTTGATTCCAAGGAACATTCTGGTTGCACTTCCTCTAGGACAGATCTTTTGGTTCTTTTGGCAGTCCGTGGTATATTCAGTATTCATCTCCAGCACCATAATTCAAAAGCATCAGTTCTTCTCCTGTCTCCCTTGATCATTGTCCAGCTTTTGCAACCATATGATGAGACTGAAAATACCATGGCATGAATCAGGCGCACCTTCATCTTTAATGTAACCTCTTTATAATATTTTAAAGAGATCTATTGTCACAGCTTTTCCAAGGCAATGTGTCTTTTGTCTTCTTGACTGCTGCTTCCACTGGTGTTGATTGTAGAACCAAGTAAAGCAAAATTGTGGAAAACCTCAGTCTTTTCTCCATTTATTGTGAAGTTGCATACTGACCCAGCTGGAAGGATTTTTGTTTTGTTAATGTGGAGTTGCAGTCCATACTGAAGGCTATGTTCTTTGATCTTCATCAGTAATTGTTTCAAATCTTTTTCACTTTTTGCCAACAGAGTTGTGTCATCTGCATAACGCAGGTTGTTAATGAGTCTTCCTCCAGTCCTGATGCTGTGTTCTTCTTCATAAAGTCCAGCGTCTGGGATTATTTGCTCAGGTTAGAAATTGAAGAGATACGGTGAAAGGATACCGCTCTGATGCACACCTTTCTTGACTTTAAACCAAACAGAGTTTCCTTGTTGTGTTCAAATGACTGCCTCCTAGTCCATGTCCATGTACAGATTCCTCATGATTACAATTAAGTGCTCTGGTAGTCCCATTTTTTGCAGTGTTATCCATAATTTGTTATGAGCTACACCGTCAAATGCCTTTGCATAGTCAATAAAACATAGATACTTTTCTGATATCCCTGTTTTGGCTAATATCCATCTGACATCAGCAATAATGTCCCTGGTTCCTTGACCTCTTCTGAGTCTGGCTTGATTTTCCAGAAGTTCCCTGTCTGTATACAGATGGAGTCGCTTTTGAATGATCTTTAGTAAGATTTTGCTTGCGTGTGATATTAATGATATCTTTCCATAGTTTCTACATT
This sequence comes from Pedetes capensis, assembly GCA_007922755.1. Lineage (NCBI taxonomy): Eukaryota > Metazoa > Chordata > Mammalia > Rodentia > Pedetidae > Pedetes > Pedetes capensis. Next base: position 67,235 of record VMDO01001263.1, read on the forward strand.
CAGTTGGATCCTCTTACTTGGGAATAGGTGCAAATATGGATCTCTTCCTGTTAGTTGTCCAGGTAGCTGTTTCCAAATCACATTGTCCAGTAATTGTGAGCACAGGTCCCAAGCTGATGGCTTTAGGAGTCTCTTCTCCTTGTAGATTAAATAAATTTGTACATACGTCTGACTCACTACTGCCTTACTTTTCCCTTCCACATCTCATGCATGTGCACCTCATGGTCACATCTAGAACCTCAGCAGTCACTTGGAGGACCTCAGCTGCAAAGGAGTTTGGAATAGGTTTTTAACCATTGGTCTTCTGTGCCCTAGCAAGAATTTGGCAGACAGGTTGAGTCGCACTCCACCATTTCCACGTGAATATGATCACCAACGTTTTTTGTTTGTTTTGACAGCATCTTGCTGGTCTTGCTGGTCCGGGCTGCTCTGGAACTTCATATCTAGTCCAGGTTGGCCTCAAACTTGCAGTCCTCTTGTCCAGGTCTCCCTGAATGGGATTACAGGCATGCACATGCCCAGCTACAAAAGTTTTAATGTATAAATTATATGTAACAAATTGAAAATATTATTGTGTTAAAACTATCGAATGGTAAAGGTTGATTTTCATTTAGTATGGCAGAAGTAAAATATCCAGATATATTTTGAGACCAGTATCCTAAATATTTGTAGCATCTGTAGTGGCTCATGCAATTTAGAATCCTTCCTTTGAGATCACCTTTAGCCTTTTTTCTATTCTTGAGAGTATCTGTAGAAGTAACAGAATTTTGCCTTTTGAAGATTAATTTGACTTTGAAGTTAATTAGATCAGTAGCTGGAAAATCATGTTTTTCATTAAGTGGAGAACTTCTAATGTCATGATGGGAATAATAGCTTATAATATGATCCTGAAGGAAATGTGAAGTGGTGAAGCATTTGTATTTTTTCCTTGCACAAGAGATATAAGCTTGTTTGATTGAGGTCCTTATCATTAGTATTATTTTTATTTTTATGATGGTCCCTGGGATCAAACCCAGGGCCTTGTGTATGCTAGGCAATTGTTCTATCACAGAGCTATGTGCCTAGCCCTTTTTTATTTTTATTTTAAGACAGGGTCTCACTAAGTTGCCTAGATTGAACTTGAATGCATTATGTAGTCCAAACTGGCCTTGAACTTGTGATTCTCCTACCTCAGCCTTTTGAATACCTGGGGTTATAGGCATGTGCCTCAGTGCCCAACTGTATTTATCATTATTTATGTAATTAACAACCAGTGTCTCTTTTTTTCTTTTTTGGTGCTTTGAGATAGGATATTACAGTGTTGCCCAGGCTGCCTTGATCTCCTGGGCTCAAGTGATTCTCCTGCCTTAGCAGCCCAAATATTTAGGACTGCAGGCATGAGTCATCACTCCTGGCTATTGTGGTTATCTTTTTTTTTTTCCCCTTTTGTTTCTGGCTTATTTATCTTAGCCCACAAATCTGTTCACATTTGTTCCACATTAAATTTTGGCATAATATCCAATAGTTGATACTTATGGTTGGTCCAAATCATCTAAGTACCTATCTGTTTTGTAATCTGGATAACCTGCCAGGAAATTATGTTCTGTCCCTCGAAAGGGTGTAAATAAGTTTCAGAGGGAAAAATCACATTCATAGAGATTTCATTATATTAGCTCTGCCAGTACCTAATTGTTGTGCCATTCAGTATCACACTTTGATACATTTGTCTACCATTTAGTATTTGATGATATTTCTTGTCTCTCTTGCACTTATTTGTGGTAGCTGTTATACTGTTAGTTACCAGCAAGAAATTAATTTTCACTTTTTGGAGTACATTCATGAGAGGGGTTACTTTTTGGTGGAGGCTGTTATTGGATCAAAGCATGAAGAACGAATCTTGGACTTTCGTAGTTTAGGGAAAGCCTTTCTTACTTATACCAAAGATTTCTTTCTGATATTGTTTAAACAATTCAAATGTTTTAGCAGTGAATTTTCTTTTTCAAATTTCTTTACTGACCTTAAATTATAATGCTTAAGGCACATTCACCAAATTTTTAACCCTTAAAATATATCTTAGCTCTAATTAATGTTTCAGTTTGAGCTAAGGAGGGGTATAATTTTTTCCCCCTCTGAATTTCCTGATTGAATTGTTACTTTTCCTAGCTTCAGAACTTGCACATTTTTTCTGGTAACAGAAATAAGAATAGAATCTTAACTTTGCTAATTTCTGTAATAGTGAAATTCAAATTTTACTGGAATAACTTCCTACTTTTAGAACGGTAATACTTTGTTTAAACTTAGAATACTCAGAATTGGTAATACTTGGTTTAAAAAATTCAAATAGTTCAAGAGAATATACACTGGAAAAAAAACTTTCCATGCCATTTTTATCCGCGTCTGGTACTATGGGTCAGACCTAGGGCCTTGGGGATGCTAAGTGTCTACTCTACTGCCGAGCTATAACCCTAACCCCTATCCATGCCACGTTTCAATCACATCCACTTAGTTTTCCTCTATAGAAGTGATCTTTGTTTTGCTTAACTCTGTATCTTCCAGAGTGTGGCATATTTAACTTAAAACATTATCTCCTTCATTTTAATGCCTTTTAATATTCTCTTGTATTGATGTCCAGTTTATATAATTTCCCCAGTTCCTTGTTGATAATTTTTCCAGTAGTTTACTATTGCAAATAGTAGAATTATCAATAATCCTTTCTGTCACCATTTTGCTTAGACTGATGTAGAATTGGCAAGAAAACAATATGGCTTCTATAATTTAGTTAAATATTATCAAATTGCCTTTTACTGGAGAGCTTGTGCATGCTGGGCAAGCACTCTACCATTGAGCTACACTCCCTACCTAAATTATACAGGCTGCTTCTGACTTTGAATTTCCTGCCTCAGCCTCCCAAGTTGCTGGCATTGCAGATATGCACCACTGTGCTCAGCACCTTTCAGTCTTTGTATGATAGTGAAAGATACTATCTTGCTTTTGTTTTCATTTTTTATTTTCCTTGTGAGAGTGATATTGAATTTTTGTTCATAGATAGATTTATGTTTCCTATTCTGTGCATTGGCTATTAGAGTCTTTGCCCTTTGAGTTTCTTATTGACTTGTATGTGAACTTTATTTGTTTAGAAAATTAATCCTTTGAGGTAGTGTGACGAAGCAGTGTTCCCTGAATATTTTCATATTTCTACAAGACAGGGGCTTTCTGAGAAAAGACCCTGGCACCTGGATTGATAGGTAGCAGTTCTAAAGATGGAGAGCTCTGGAGAGAAAGCCTTCTCTTTTCCTAGAGCCATTTGTTGACAAGCCAGGTGGATAAGTGGAGACCCTCCTCTTCTTTCACAGAAGGAACTTGTTTACGTTCCAGAGCAATTTCCTTGTTCTCTGTCTCAGTCTGTCTCTCTCTCCAGAGTTGAGGATGGGCAGATATGCCTGCAACTCTTGTATAAGCCCTGAGTTAAGTATTTTGGGGGCTCCTGTCCTGTGATATATGACCTCTTCGCGTGTGTAGGGATGTTAGGTCTTTACCTCATGGTCCTATGGGGGATTGGGGTCTGGGGAACAATGTTGCGGTGCTGTGTGAGCAGATTGTTCTATACCCTGATCCAGAAACTATTTTTTTTCCTAGCAAGATCAAACAAGTAAACAGAGACATAAAAAGGACAGTTATGATTTGTAGGTGTTTCCCCTCATCTGTTGCCTGTCAGTTTTTACTTTGTGTATTTTGTTTTTTTCTTTTTATGCAGGAAATTTTTTATGTGTAAGTGGTTGAGTTTTTAAATCTTCTTTGGTATATGATTTCTGTTATTGTGACATAGTTTGGTTTTCCCTACTCCATGATAAATCAAACATTTTTCTTCCATGTTTTCTTCTAGTATTTATTTTATCTTTCTTAGTAAAATCTCTTTGTTTGGAATTAATCTTATTTCATTTAATTTTTAAAAAATTCTACCTTATTTTTCCAACTATTATTGAATAATGGGTTCTCACTAATTAGAAGTCTCATCCATATTACATACTCAATTCTCATGTTTGTAAATATGTCACTATTCTTTTTTTAGCCTTTCTACTTATTCATGTTGTAGTACCAGATTGTTTTAGATATTATATCTATATATTATACAGTATCCAAGAGAACAGTTCCTTTGTCATTGCTCTTATATTCCTTGTGAAAAATTAGCTTATTGTGCTCGCTTACTTTTTTATATTTAACAAAAGAAATTAAAATGATGGAATTCTTAATGTGTTAGCTAAATGGTTGTAATTTTCCACAGATACTAATTCCTGAAATATGTCAAGAAGAAAAATGATTATGAAAAATCTTTATATTTTTGCCATCATTTTTCTTCGTATTTTAATTTGAAAGAATATATTGTTTCTTTTTTACAAACATTAATGGAAATTGGTATATTTTTTAATCCTGCTGTCTTCTCTAACTCTTTGTTTTTACTATTTTCATGATTAGTTTACACTATGGTAACACTTTCTCTTCTGTAGGGATAGCTCTCCCAGGGATTTCTTCTCATGATTTTATTTTAATGATTGCCATCAGCATCTTAGCATAGTTTCATGATTAGTGAGTTCTTTAGTTTGATTCATCTTAGGTTTTTCTGTTTTTTTTTTTTTAATCAGGAATTTAGATTTTAGAAATACCTATGGGTATACTGTATTCTCTGATCTATTAGATGGATGCTAAGGCTACCCTTATATTTGAAGAATATTAGCCGGGGTTTGGTGGCGCATGCCTGTAATCCCAGCGGCTCAGGAGGCAGAGGCAGGAGGATCGCAAGTTCGAGACCAGAGGCAGTCTGCGTAACTTAGGGAGACCCTGTCTCAAAAAGTAAAAAAAATGGGCTGGGGGTGCAGCTCATTGGTCCAGCACTTCAACACTTGCAAAGCACGCAGGCACGAGGCCCTGGGTTCAACCACTAGAACCACACACACACAAAAACCCATATATATATATATATATATATTATATATGAATTTCAGTGTTTGAAATAGAGTAAAGTAATATGTTTCTGGCTTTTTGATCCAATTTTAACCATTGTTACATTTTGTGGCAACATGTACAAAATAAAATAGAGGGGAAATCATTCAGATAGTGAATCTCTTTAAACTGATATGTAGGGGGTGAATGGAAAACTGCAGCTTTGGGAAGGAACAGCCAGCATTCCTGAGAGAAGAAAGTCTCTGTTATCCTCTAGTATTTTGAGTTTAGAATTGTGGATTGCAAATAATGATACTGTCATGGTAGATGCACATCATTATCCATTTGTCAACACCATAAAATGTACAGCACCAAGAGTAGGCAGACCCTAATGTAAAGCTATATAGACTTTAATACAAACAGTGTATCAATACTGGCTCACAAATTATAGGAAATTACCATACTAATGCAAGATATGCATAATAGGGGAACCTGGGATGGGATGAAAAGGGTGTATTTGGGAATTCTGTACTTGTAACTTATTTTTCTATGAACCTAAGACTGGTCTAAAAATAAGTTTAATTTTTTATATTATGATGAACAACTTCATATGTCTTTTTCTGAATCAGATCAAAAATCTGAGTCAAATTTCATTTGGCATCAAAAATTTTTAGGGCAGTGCAGCTTTTTGAAGCAAAAATCTTTGCATCCAAATCATACTTGGATTTTTTTCTTCCTTCCTTTCCTTGGCTCTTTCCCCCTTTCTTTTTTCTTCCCTTTTTTTCTCTTCCTTCCTCCCTCCTTCATTCACCCTTTTACAAGTCTATCTTGTCTGTTGCTTTATCTTCGTAGTAATTTTCAAACATGCGGAAGTCTCTGAGACTATTAAGAATGAGAAAGCCCCGTGAACCTGTAACCTAGCTTCATGCTTGCTTTTCTGGCAGTATCTCTGAAATGCTTTCTTTTACTCACTTGCTTGGAGTATTTTGACACAAATGTCAAATATTATAGTTTCATGTGACTACTTTAGTATAGCGGCTGAGATTTAGCTCAGTTGATAGAGCACCTCTCTGCAGTCTCTGAGGTCTCGGGTTCGATTCCCAGAACTGCAAAAATGGGAGTAGGAAGCTCGGCACAGTGGCGCATGCCTGTAATCCCAGTGACTCGAGAGGCAGAGGCAGGAGGATCGCAAATTCAAGACCAGAGGCAGTCTGGGTAATTTAGCAAGACCCTGTCTCAAAAAGTAAAAACAAAAAAAAGGGCTGGGTGTGCAGCTCCAAGGTACAGCACTTGCAAAGCATGTAAGCATGAGGCACTAGGTTCAACCTCCAGGACCACCACCACCACAACAACAAAAAACGGGGGTAGGACATCCCCAGGCAATTCTGAAACAGTCAGCCATTGAAAACCCCATAAGGATCTCTATGAGTCCGACACTACTAGACGGCACTTAACTTTCTTGTTGTTAGGTGCCCTGGAGTCAGTATCCCAGTCATAGCGACCCTAAGTACAACAGGTGAAACACTATTGTCAGTGCTTTTCTGGTGTTCATAGGGTTTTCAGTGGCGGATGGATTTTTGGGAGTAGGTTGCCAATCTGTCTCCCAAGCCTACAGCACCTGGTGTTCCCAGGTGCTCTCCCATCCGAGTACTAACCAGGCCCGACCCTGCTTAGTTTCTGAAATCTGAAGGGATCAGATGCCATAGGGCTATGGCTGCAGGCTAACAACTTTAGTATACAGCGTTAAAGTTTCTTTGCATTTCTAATGTTTACTTTGCATAGCAATAGAATTTGATATATGTAGGTTTAGGGCCATTCTGCATGAATTGTGTGCTTTTTTCATTATATAATATACTTGTTTAATCATTTTAATATTAAATTCGTCTTTATATTAGATTGCATCTTCTTTGTTTCTATTTGCCTGATCTTTTATTTCAGAGGCTTGTCATCCTTTTATTATTTTCTAAGTTTAAAGAAAATTTCTTAAAAACCCAATAACATGCTTGTAGTATGAAAATGTAGTCCTTATTTTTAAAATGTGGTCGTATCATTTTCTTTTAAAATTAATATATTTTCTGTTTTTATTCCTATGTTCCCTTTTCTTCAGTTTACGCTTGAGTTAAATTGCTGATTATTCTCGTTGCTTCCCATTGATAAATTAGAAATTCTGTTCTTTTAAATTTTATTTATGTTCATTGTCTTATTCAAGAAGACATTTATGAAAATGATATAATGGGCTGAGGGTTAGCCCAGTTAGTAGAGTGCTGCTCTGCACTCTCTGAGGACCTGGGTTTGATCCCCAGCACCACAAAAATGGGAAGAAAGACTGGGCAATCCACTCCTGAAGCAATCCCAAAATAGTCAGCTGTTGAAAACCCTATGAGGGTCGCTATGAGTTGGATCAACTGGCCAGCACCTTACAACAACAACAAAAAAGATGATATAACTCGTTTCCCTGACTTTCCAACACCAAAGACTTGTTAAGATATTTCTATACTTCTAAGTTGTTTTTGAGTTTCCCTGGTAGTTTATCTGTTTTCAGTGTCCTTTTTAACGCGTATGTGTGTGCGCACGCGCGTGCATCTACCCAGGCACATCTTTCATTATTTATTGCATTTTTTCCCATCTTTCCACATTTTTGAGATTTCTGCTCTGTTTGGGCCATTTTTTCATGAAACTTCCTTAGCTGGAATTTGTGGAATATAGGCTCTGAAATGCCACATCCTCAAGTATGTTTCTTTAGACCTGAAAGGGCAATGGTATTTTGATTGAGTATAGGATTCTTGAGTTTCAGTTCTTGTGTTTCAGTCCTTTATGAATTCCACTGTGTTCTAGCTTCTAATATTAAGTCTGATGTCATCCTGATTTCCGTTTCCATCGTTTTTATGTGTTTTTGCTGCCTGGAAGCTGGCCCAATTTTCTTTTAATCATTGAAATTAAGAGATTTGGTTTTTTTCCAAGTAGGATATGTATGGTTGTGTGTTTATATCCATCAACCCTGCCTTTTACTTTGTTTACTTTTCAGTATGCTGATTTTTTAAAAAATTTGTTTTGTGATGCTGAGGATTGGCACCAGGGCCATGAAGCAAGTGCTGTACCACTGAACTACATTCCTGGCCCTTGGTGTGCTGTTTAAGAGTTTCTTCATTCTAGAGAAATTTTCTTCTAGTATTTCACATTTCCTTCCCTCATCTGTTCATTTTTTTCCTCCTGATCTCCCGTTATTTGCAGATTGGATGTACTGGATAAGTCCTCTAGGGTTTGTAATTTTTCTCTCATGACTAATGTCATTTTGTACTTCTCATTTTGATATTATTTTTTTATGTTGATCTTCCGGACTACTCAATCACATTATTTTATCTCAGAAAGTCCAGTGTGTGCTTGTGTGTGTTCATGTATATGTGTGTATGCATATTTTGTTATTCTTGAAGTTTTTAAAATGCCCTAGCTATTTTTTTGGAAAAGATTATTTCCCGTTCTGTCCTTTAGCTGCTCTACTTCCCTTGGCCCTTGTGATCATGATTCTGAATGCATATTCTTTCTTCGGTGGATAAACTGGTTTTGCTGTAGTTGTTTTTGGGTTGTCTATGCCGAGTTCTGCTTGTAGCTTGTCAGTGACAGCAGGCTGTTAGGTGGTTGAAAACCTAACTTTATCTACTCCTGAGGACGGGAAGAGCCCATGTCTTCTAGCATTCTCATCACCAGGACAGAATTCGGTTAACTTTTATTGACCACTTGGACTTATTGGCAAAGAGAACAGGGCCTCGTTTTCTCCCCATGGATTTCTGCAGCCCAGGATGTTGCTGTGGTCTGTTCGTTTTCCATTCTTCCCTGGAGTTCTGCAAAGCTAGTAGTCTCCAAGCGCCTTGCAGCCCACACGGGGCTCATTACTAATTCTTGGCTCTAACCTTCCCCCCAGACTCTTGCTGCTTCTCATGTCCTCAGATGGTTAGTGACTTGGGGAAGCTAGGGAACATGGACTGTGGAGTAGAAAGGTACTGAGCCAGGCTGGTTTTGCTGTCTTCCCAGCGCATAAGTAGCTAAATGGGGATTTTCCAAATCTCTCTAAGGAGCTTTAGGGGAGTCTATGGATCCTCTGAAATTGGATACATAATATTTTTGGCAGAAATGTAGTGGAGTTCCAAACACTGAAATTGTTCAGAAGAACTGTTACTGAGTAATGGGGAACTCAGTCATCATTTTTGTTATTTGCAGACAGCTGGTATTTCTTCTTGGTCCAAGTATATCCTTGTGGTTTTGTGACCATAGCAAGTTCCTTCTCTGTGCTTCATAATCCTCATTTATAAAATGACAGTAATTATAGCGCTTGACTTAAAGGAGTGTAGATATTAAATAGGTTAATATATTTAAAATACTCATAGTAGTATCTAGTTTATACTAAGTACTCATTCTTCTTGCTGTCAGAGTCTTACCCATAATATTTTGCATGCTTTCTTGCTAAATATTGGCTAACAATTTTACTATTATCATTATTATTAAATGGTCAGTCAGTAGTCATTCAAGTTGACAATCATGAATTAAATAACTTTTTCTCATTAATCTCTTGTCAGTTAACTGATAATTTATTGTTATAAGTGAACAAACATCCTTGAAATATTAACTCTTTTAAAAGAGATCCCCTTTCCATTATAAGGGTGTTTGTGCAAGAGTCTGTGAGGAAAATATAGAGATGGAAATCTTTCTTCTAAAAATGAAATAGAGATAGAAATGATTACTGTATTAATAAGCTATTTCTGCATATACCTTTGTGCTAATAATAATCTTAGGTCCCTGAATATGCCTTTCTAAATTCTAGCTGGGCATAGTGGCTTTATAATCCCAGCACTTGGGATACTGAGGCAGGAGGATTTCAAGTTTGAGGCCAGCCTGGGCTACATAGAGAGACCTTTGTCTCAAAAACAAAACTAAAACAAATTCCTGTGTGTGTGTGTGTGTGTGTGTGTGTGTGTGTGTGTGTGTGTGCACAATTTCTGAATGCTAGGTTACTTTTTAGATTTTAGATTTCTTTTTTGGAAAAACTGCCTTTCTCCAGTCCACAAAGACTATAGAAATTAGAGAACTCCCAAATAGAAAGGAGAAAACTTTAAAAAGGAAGAAATTAAATGCCCAAGCATGGTCATATGACCACCCCATTATCTTTCAGAATAGAGTGGTAAGCTCTCCCCCTTTTGTAGGAATGTGGTCAGTTGCTTACATGGATTACTACAGTCAAAGGGAGGAAACTGCTTTTTCTTCGGAAGAAAAAGAACAATAGAATTGTTGGAATTCCTTGAAAACTTGCTAGGTGTCAATGAAAGCTGCTGTTGTTGTTGTTAGGTGCCGTCGAGTCGGTATCTGACTCATAGCGACCCTCATAGGGTTTTCAATGGCTGACTGTTCGGGATTGCCTTGGGAGTGGATTGCCAGGTCCTTCTCCCATTTTTGTGGTGCTGGGAATTGAACTTGGGACCTCAGAGACTGCAGCGCAGCAGCGCTCTACCAACTGAGCTAAATCCCAGCCCCAATGAAAGCTAGATACTCCCATATGCCATCAGAGTGAATTCTGTATCATATGGAACCTTTATATTCCAGAACGAGTTTAGAAACTCATTTTAAACAAACTTTGCCCCCTCTGTGCTAAGGATTGAACCCAGGGCCTTGCATATGCTAGACAAGTGCTATACCACTGAGCTACATCCCCACCCCTTTTTAGCAACTTGATTCTTTCCCTTTGCTGTTTCATTTATTTACAAATTGAGAATTACTGCAGCCTTGGGCTGCAGGAGTAGCTCAGGGGTAGAACACTTCCCTGGCATTCATGAGGCCCTGCTGATCGTTAGCACCACCAAATCAAACAAATTGACAAATTGCAACCCAAATTCTGGTTTCTGGCAATAGACTATAGAATATAATTGGACAAATACCCTGTATTAAGTTCAGAGTAGTTTTAAATTAAAAAAAAAAATATTCCTGGTTTAGAAGAATTTTTTTAAGTGGAGGTAAGAGTATTTGAAAGAATAATTGATAGAAAGGTGAAATTATAGGGAAGTGGATTTATAATTAATTTGTAAAATTCCCTTCTTGCTACAAGGGCTATTTTGGATTATATTTTATATATCTGGATTGTAAAATCATATTTAAGGTCATAATGACTGGAGTTCTCAGGCTGGTGCTTTGGAACATCTGAGTTCAATCTCCTGGGCAACTGAGGTTAAAAAGTAGGACATGTTATGCCCTCTCATGTTACTTACTGAGTCTTACTAGAAAGTTGTGGGAAAGAAGTCCTTGTAACACTGATGTGCATAGGTGAGCATGTCAGGCCCTTATTTATAGGATAAGTTTTGTTTTGAAGCTTATGGTAAGCTGTTTTGCTGTCTTTGAATTCTGGACTCTTGTATCTATATTTTAATTTTTCACATCGGTTCTTCTATTTGGTACGGTTTCCATAACAAAGTACCACAGACTTGGTGGCTTAAACAACAAAAATTTATTTTCTTATAGTTCTGGAGGCTAGAAGTCTCCGGGGTTGATGAGGTTTCTTCTGAAGCCTCTCACCTTGGCTTGCAGGAGGCTCTCGCCTTTCTCCACAGCGTCTTTCCACTGTGCTGTGTGCACCTATGTCCCAATCATCTCTTCTTATAAGGGCTCAGTCATGTTGGATTAGGGTCCACTCTGATGACCTCATTTAAACTTGATTACCTTTTTAAAGACCCTGTCTCCTAACATGGTCACCTACTGAGGTGGTGAGGGTTAGAACTTCAGCCTAGGAATTTGAGGGAGAGCGGACACAGTCTGCACCAGATCCCTACCTTGTTTTTCATCTGTTTATTCTTCTCGTTGGGGTCAACAGGGGAGCGCTCTAATAGAACCTGCTCAGTCTCACTGCTCTACTTGAACATAGCCATTATTTTCAAGGTGAGTTTACAGGAATGGCGTGTTGGGGCCTCTTTCCCCAAATGCCTTTTATCTTTGATTCCTATGGATCAAAATCTAATAACTTTAGATCTTTATTTTGAAATCCTATATTCTCAGGCAGGGCTTCAGAATTTTAATAGATACATGTTAGATTCTGTGCTGGACAAAGAATCTCTCTGAACCTAAAGGGCAGAACCAAAAATAATGGCATCAGTTATTCTTTCAGGCGAGAATAACAACAAACTAAAAAGATAGAGGTCTATTATGCCAAATACCATTCTAAAACTCATTTTTATATAAGAGGACCATTTCCTCAGATTTCAACAGGTAATCACATCTATAATGCTTTGCTAAGTTGAATTCAAGCTTACAAAACGTAGCTTTCACAAACCAACACTTGGTAATCTCTATCAGTTTAGACATGATGTATTTAATAAATGTTATTTAAAATTAATTTATAATGATACCATTTGAATATTAACATTCTTATTATTCTCTCATCATATACCTCTTGTGTTTCTTGTGCCTTACTGTAAAATACCAATGGGGTTTTGAACAAACATGTTCATGTGGAGGTATTGTGTACATTTCGGCATGCCATGTAAAAGTTAGTAATGGTTGCATACGTTGGATTTTATACTTTGGGGGCAGTTTCTGCATTGACTAAGCGATTGGGCAACCATTCACTAGCTGCCAAACAATTATAGCCAAATATCCTTCCATTCAAGAAACACTGAATACTTCCCATCACCCTCCATCTCCACGATGGCCAAGTTACATGGCCTTCGTTGGTCTGACTTTCCTCTTAGAGTTCCCCTGGTGTTAATTCTCATTCGACATTAATATAAATACTGTATGTAATTAAAATTGCCTGAACTTTGCTCTTCTTGAGGAAGACTTCCTTATGATTGAGTTACCTATTTTTAAAGTTGTAGGAACTATGAGGTATCACAGATATTAAAAGTTTAGGTCAGAGGAAATAGGAATAGGGAACAAATTATCGTATTGGATAACTTTTTATGTAATACGAAAATGAGAGGATTCTGAAGAGCAAAGAATGTTGATCAATTTAGATATCATTATTTTAATCATGTTTTGTAATGGAAAACAAAAGTCCTTTAAGTAACATTGCTTTTGTGTTTATAAACATATTTTGAACAAACAGAAGGAATTTCTGGATGCCCTTCACTAGCAGTCTAACACGTTTGTTCTATTTCTGTATGTGTATGCCCATATATTTTTTCTTTACCTGAAACATTTCAGGGTAAATTACAGGCTTCATGCCCTTTTACTTCTAAATATGTCTGTATTTCCTAAAAACAATACCCCTTTTTTTGCTACATAGTTATAGTATCTATCAGAATTAATACTTAGCATTAAAGTAGTGCTATCATCCAAGTTTGGGAGAAGGACCTGGCAATCCATCCCCCACCCCCCAACAAACAAACAACCAGCCATCGGAAACCCTATGAATAGCAGAGAAGTGGCAATAGTGTTTTGCCTGTTGTATGCAGGGTCACTATGAGTCAGACACAGACTCGAAGGCACCTAACAACAAAAACATCAAGCTACAAATTTTGTTCAGATCTCATCAGTTGACACATTAATACTTATTAAAGTAAGAGCAAAAAAACAAAATTTGGCTCAAGATTATTTATGACATTTAATTGTCAACCTCTCTCCCTTTTCTGTTTTTCTTAAAAAAAAGTTTTTTTTTGAGACAGGCACCCCCTACACTTACTTGAAGGTTGGATCCAGGGACTTGCACATACTTTCCAAGTGCTGTACCACTGGACTGCAGCCCCTAGCCCATTTTTTATTTTGAGACATGGTCTCGCTGAGTTACGCAGGCTGCCTTTGTCCAAAAGCTGTGATCTTCCTGCCTCCACTTCCCGGGTTCCTGGAATTCCAGGCATGAGCCACTGTGCCCGACTGGAGACAGGGTCTTCCTGTGTAGCCTAGGCTGGCCTTGAACTCTCATCCTCTTGCCTCCACCTCCGTGCTGGGACCGGAGGTGTATGCCACCTTGCCTTTCCCTTTTACTCGTATTCTGCAACAATTCCATGGTCTCTCTTGGTCTGTCAGTTCTGATCTCCACACCTTTTAAGAGCCCAGGCCATTTATTTTACAAAATGTCCTTCATTTGGGGTTCATCTGTTTTCTCACGACTGGATTCAGTCCTCACGTTTTGTCTGAGAATACTCCCACAGTGATGTTCTGTCTGTGGCGGTGCTTCTGTCAACACCACGCTGGAGGCACAAGGTGTGGGTTTTCCCCATTACTGGTCACGTGGGCTGGGTTGGGATGGTGTCTCCGCGTTTCCTCACTGTCCAATCACTGTTCTTCCTTTGTTAGTAAGGAAGTATCCTACAGGGAGAGGCTCTGAGACAGAGTATCTCATCACACTTTACTCAGGGGTAGCTCACGTCCTCGTTTGTGTCCAGTGAGGTATGAGACAGAGGTGACAGTGCAATGTCAGGGTTTATGGTTATAATTTTTAGAAGCACGAAGATAGATGATACAATGCCAGAAAGATTTCGTTTTTCTAAGTTCAGGACTATCGAAATTAAGCCCTCAGAGATGAAGCAAAACCTAATTTCCCTCACAGTTGTGTTTGACAGGCTGTTATTTTTTGGGAGATGAATGTGGTAGCAACAGACAAGTAGGAAGAAGTGGCAGAGAGAGCTAGACACGCTGATAGTAGTGACAGCTTGATGGTAACTAAGAAGACAAAGCTACATTTTATTTATTTACTTACTTATTTAGACATGGTCTTGCTGTGTTGCCCCTGCTGGCCTCGAACACTTGCACTCAAGTGATCCTCCTGCTTAGGCCTCCAGAGTCCTGGGACTACAGACATGTGACCACCATACCCAGATCAGACAAAACTAAATATAAACAGCAAGCAGACCCGTAAAAAGACTAGCCATTTGTGACCATCTAATGTAGGGATATAGAAGTAGACATATTCATTCTACCTCAACATGGTTATGTCCGATGGTATGACGTGCTGATTGTATTTTTTTCATGGGTAGCTAGCGCTGTTGCCAGTAGAAACTGATTGAGTTATCAACTACTAGCAGAACCTGCAGTGTAGTACTACCTTGTTGAATGTATTAGTTTAGCCAGAAATTTGTCTTCAAGGATTCAAAAACTGTAACTTTTGTAATTATTCCTTTTTTATGTTGTTGTTGTTAGGTGCCATCGAGTAGATATCTGACTCATAGCGACCCTACATACAACAGGTGAAACACTTTGTCAGTGCATCTCTGCTATTCATAGGGTTTTCAATGGTGGATTGGTTTTTGGGAGCAGGTTGCCAGGTCTTTCTCCCAAGCCTAAAGTATCTAGTGTTCCCAGGCGGTCTCTCATCGAAGTACTAACCAGGCCTGGCCCTGCTTAGCTTCCGAGATCTGATGGGATTGGATGCCACAGGACTAGGGCTGCAGGCTCCTTTTTTATACATATGATCATTTTTTAGGGAGGAGAGGAGTGGTTAGGGCTCAGTTTTGCTGACTGCACCACAAGATCTGCATACTTGAGTGCTAGTAAATTCATTTACAATGCAAAATAATACTATCTGGTGGGTACCTTATTTATGTTTCTTCAAACAAGCACATTTATGTTGGGTAGAAAAAAATGAAGCCATGAACTGAAACATTTGCTTAGCGAGAGTTATTGTTTTTATGTGCTGTCGAGTCCCTATGTACAAAAGAACGAAACACTCCCCACACTGTGCCATATCCAGCACTATGTCAGTGCTTCTTTGCTATTCATAGGGTTTTCAG
The DNA here is from genome assembly GCA_007922755.1 of Pedetes capensis. Lineage (NCBI taxonomy): Eukaryota > Metazoa > Chordata > Mammalia > Rodentia > Pedetidae > Pedetes > Pedetes capensis. The sequence continues at coordinate 82,855 of VMDO01001263.1, forward strand.
TGGCTGATTGTTTTTGAAATTGCATTGGTAGTGGACTGCCATGTCCTTCTCTCACTTTTGCAGCGCTGAGGCCAGGGCCTCAGAGAGCGCAGAGCAGCACTCTACCAAGTTTGCTAAACCTTAGCCCTCAGCAAGGGTAGAGTCACAATGAAGGCATTTCATTTTGTATTTTGAAGATTAAAGGCATTGTCTCCAAAAGTGTGTTACATAAGTTCTCACCTATAAAGATTCTCTGAAAGGGAGGAATCACATGCAATCTTTTTCTTGGATAGTCAGCAGATATGTGACACACTAATGACGAAGAACTCCTTTAAAAACTTGTTTAGATTCTCTCTTTCTGGAAAGGTCCATGTCCATGCCTTGGAAGTATACTATTAATTTTTTTTTAAGCATCTCTTTTCCTCTCTGAGTGCCCATGCTTAAATCTAAAGCATACGCTATCTCTTATCCCTAATTAATAAACTCACTAACTTTGTTTAACAGCCTACAGCCGTAGTCCTGTGGCATCTGATCCTGTCAGATCTCAGAAGCTAAGTAAGGGTTGGGCCTGGTTAGTACTTGGATAGGAGACCACTTGGGAACACTAGGTGCTGTAGGCTTGGGAGATGGACCTGGCAAGCCACTCCCAAAAATCAATCCGCCATTGGAAACCCTATGAACAGCAGGAAGCACGATAATAGTGTTTCGCCTGTTGTACATAGGGTAGCTATAAGTCGGATATCAACTCCATGGTACCTAACAACAACAACAACTTTGTTTAAAAAACAAAACAATTTAACATAGGTTAACTTGTTGTTGTTGTTGTTAGGTGCCATCGAGTTGGTATCCGACTCATAGCAACCCTCTGTACAACAGGAAACACTATTGCCAGTGCTTCTCTGCTGTGCATAGGGTTTTCAAGGGCAGATTGATTTTTGGGAAGGGGTTGCCAGGTCCTTCTCCCAAGCCTACAGCTTCTGGTGTTCCCAGGCGGTCTCCCATCCAGGTACTACCCAGGCCCAACCCTGCTTAGCTTCCGAGATCTGATGGGATCGGATGCCACAGAGCTATGGCTTCAGGCTTGTTCTTGTTGTTAGGTGCTGTCAAGTCGGTATCCAACTCATAGCGACCCTCTGTACAACAGGGGAAACACTATTGTCAGTGCTTCTCTGCTGTTCCTAGGGTTTTCAAGGGCAGATTGATTTTTGGGAAGGGGTTGCCAGGTCCTTCTCCCAAGCCTGCAGTATCTGGTGTTCCCAGGCGGTCTTCCATCCAAGTACTAACCAGGCCGGACCCTGCTTAGCTTCCGAGATCTGATGGGATCAGATGCCACAGGGCTACGGCTGCAGGCTGGCTGCAGGCTTAGGTTAACTTAATGTTTCCCAAATAGGATAACACCTGACCACCCTCAGACCAGATGTTTGTAAGCATCATACTTTTGTAATTGCATTTTGCTTCTGGGTTGGACAAGATGAACTTTTGGTTTACTAGATGCTACTTTTTGACTCTCTTTTTACTAGGAGTCAAAAACTATAAACTTTGCTTTAGTTAACCATCATCTTCTCTGCTTTGCCTCCTTCCATCTCTCTCTGCTAAGGGTATGTTTAAAACATCTATTGAATTGTATTTTCCCCTGAGACCCATTGTATTCCTTTGTATATCTCTGTTCTAATCTTTTAAGTATTGAGTTTAATTTGCAGAACATAACTGTGGCTAAATTTTTGGAAGTGAGGATAATGTATGTGATGATTTAAACATTACCCTTACAAGATTCCTGATGATACTAGTAACACACAGTCTAAAGGAAATGTTGGGCTGGGGTTTAGCTCAGTGGGTAGAGCGCTCCTCCACACTCTCTGAGGACCCTGGTTTTATCCCCAGCACCACAGAAACAGGACTTGGCAATCCACTCCTGAAGCAATCCCAAAAATAATCAGCCATTGAAAACCCTATGAAAGTTGCTATGAGTCAGACACAACTTGATGGCACCCAACAACATCATCAACAAAGGAAATGTTTCATGTATCCTATTGAATAGTTTTGGAATTCTGTGTCTGTAGATGAGTCTCTTTCAATCATGCTTAACATAACAAGTTTTCCTTTGAGGAAGATATATTTCTTTCATCTGAAAAATTCAGGCATGTTAAACTACTTTGTGGACTTTGACAATTCTTAGTCCTAAATGAAAATTTTTAAAAGATTTTGTAAACAATGATTTTATCTTTAGAAGCTAGTTGTTATTTTAGTTATATATTTAATTGCTTCTGTTTTTAATTAATTTTAATCCACCAGTTTAGATTGTAAAATATTGTGTTGTATTTCTGTTAAAAACATTTAAGTTTGGAATAAAGTGACCCTTATAGAGTTTTCAGTGGCTGATCGTTTTCGAGATTGCCTCAGGAGTGGATTGCCATGTTCTTCTCCCATTTTTGCGGTGCTGGGAATCAAACTCAGGACCTCAGAGACTGCATAGTGGGGGTCTACCAACTGAGCTAAATCCCAGCCAGGTCATACAAATAGTATTGTTAAATGACACGGAGCACATAGCTGGCTTGCTTCTTGAATGGTTAAGAGTGTTGAGATGATTTTTCATGTGAAATTGGTTTCTAGCAATAATAGAGGGGCTTCACATTGGTCCTTATTGTATTTATCATATAGAATCCTATTTCTCACAAAACCATAATTTGCCTTCAAAATATGTTTTCAACTAATAATATCTTTATTTAGTGTCATTTATTTTACAAAGAGTAGATGCTTATTTTAGTGATGATTTGTCATTAAAATTATGTCAAAATGTCTTAAAATGTTGTTGAAACTGTAAACAAACTCATAACACACACAGAGCTAATTATGGATGCCATCTGTTTATTTTTACCAAGGTTTTTTTTTTTTTAAGACCATGGCATGGTCTGCTTATGATAAGCTTCAAGATTATTATAATGACTTAAGTCCTGTCCTTCAATTCATGTAGTTGAAGATGGGAAGATAATTCGTTTGTTCACTGACCTTCTCTTGTGTCCTTGTATGAAAAATGATGTGATAAAGAAAATATTGTAACATACATTTCAAACATACTTAATCTCTATAAGAAAAAAGTATCAAAGCAGTAGATGTGGCCAAAGTTTTATTGAAAAATTTAAAACTACAGGTTTCAGATGAAAAATCATCCATCTTTTTCAGTGCTATGAGTGGCTTTATTTTAACTCAGGTTGAGGAATTTGTGAGCAATCGATCAAGTTTTAATGACATGTATCCCTGTTTGTGTGTCTGTATGTCAGTGCATGTTTTTTCACATATGTATACCATGTGTTAGTGTGGAAGGCCAGGTATTCCCATGACAGCATCAGCCAAAGTAGTTATCAGCAATTTGCTGAGAGAGCAGAGTGATTTCCCTAGCTCTGTTTTGCTATTGTGCATGCTAAGCAGTGCCCAAGCCAGTCTGGAGGGAAAGCAACCTGAAGGCTCCATCTGCTGCTTTCTGCTAGGCTGCATTGATGCAAGCTTACGCTAATCTGGCTGCTTGTCAGGACAGGTTAGTGAAAGCACGCAAGTGGGCGAGATTTAGGATGGGCCAGTGCTTGGAAAATCAGAAGCTGCCCCTGTAGATGCCATGTTAACTGTAGCAGAACAGGTTGATTATCAGTCACATTGAGAACTACAGCAAAATAAGTGTGATTTCAGTTGAGAATCCATTTCACGTTAAAGTTGTTAAACATTGTTGGACTGAAAGTAAATCAAAATTGGACGAAGTAATACAGATAGTTAGCAAATACTTTTTAGGCATTAGTTTTTCCTTACCATGATGTACACTATGTTGTGTTTATTCCTTCATCTTATTCTCACTAGGATTTTTAGTCCAGTGTTATTAAATGTTAAACTTAATTAACCTCTAATTAACCTCATCTTACCCAGAAACTTTTGAATTTTTCTTGTTTGTGTCTGTTTATTTACCTTTTCCTCCACCTACTGACGGGCAGATCTTGGCCTTGCAGGTTGAGCATGCTGTCACAGAATGTATTACTGGCCTGGACCTAGTCCAAGAAATGATCCGTGTTGCTAAGGGTTACCCTCTCAAGCACAAGCAAGCTGATATTCCCATCAACGGCTGGGCATTTGAATGTCGGGTTTATGCCGAGGTAAAATGCATGCTGTTGGGAGGAAGGAGGGTTGTTGTGTCCAGAGTCAGAAGAGCTGGTTGTAGCTAAACAACAGGTAAAGTTAGGAGCTGATCATATGTAATTAAACCAGAAGAAAATTAGATCATTTTGACATAATTCAAATAGTTTTAAAGAACTGCGTTCAATTCTCATATTTCTGGATGCGGAAGTAGCTACCAATCAGTTAAGAGGTAACAAAACATTAAATATTCTTGAGCTTGAGTTGACCTTGGTTTTTGTTTCATTCACTTTTTGTTTTTCAAACTTGTTTTTCAAACCACATTAGACTTTCAAACCACATGTACCCTGGGTACGTGTTTGTTGGTGATTTGATATTAATTTTTTTCCATCAGTTTTTTTCCTAATTTTTTCCTTTATGATTACACAGGAATAACAATTGAAATTTAAATTGTTAAGCTTTTGGTAAAACATGTACTGTTCATAATTTTAATTACGGGCTTTATTCAAAGTCTCAGTTCAGCAGTTTTATAACCATACAAATCAAATAATAGAGCACTCAACACCAAAATGCTTTCTCTAAAGGATTAAAACAAGAATGCGAGGTAGCATTTGTACCGTCTCTTACTTTTAGACAGCGAAAATGTCTGTCAATATAAAAAAATTCAGCAGTAGTGTGAAAGAGTACTTACTTCAATGCTTTAAAATCTTGAAGTAGTTGGAAAAGATGTTTTGTCATGCGTATTACCGCCCTTGCTCTTTATCATGTGTTAAGTAGTACGCCTTTCTTAAGACCCTGAACTAGTTTATTATTTATTCTGATCCTCTCTGATATTTCCAAATGGAATGCTTGTGTAGAGCATGTGGAGAGTTTGTTTTTGGGTCTTTATTTGAAGAACCCAGATACTCAAGATTTACCATATGTGAGCTGTTTTCAGAAGTAAGGAAAACAAATATCCTTAGTGCACACATTTGTTCTGAACTTGAGTATGTTTTGATGTAGAGCCTAGGTTATTTTATTTTTGCCCAAGGCGTTCTAAGAAGTTTTATAAAAAGTTGGAATTTTACCAATTTCAATAGAGTATGATCGAGGTCAGGCTAAATTCTGCTTTCTGTTCTGTTTGATTTTGAAATATACTTCTAAGCTGTCTGGAGGATAAGATAGTAATATTCTGAAATCTGTGATTTGGTAAATACCGTATGTGGAAAATAAACCTGCAAATGCTTCTTTACTGTGTTTAACTTTACTTGTGCTGATTTATATTTCAAAGGCGGTGCTTCTTTCCTTTGAACTTTCAGGACCCCTACAAGTCTTTTGGTTTACCGTCTGTTGGGAGATTGTCTCAGTATCAGGAGCCAAAACATCTACCTGGTGTAAGTCATTAAGTTGTAATACCAACTGAGAAGTTCAAGTCTTGATTTATGTTGTACGTCTATGTTAAATCATGTTAACACCAAAAGGTGTAAATTGAAGGACAGGGATATTCATGGGGAATCACTTTTTGTGTTTAAGAAAAATTATTTTTTGTACCTTACGGTGTTTAGGAAGTCAGAATCCACTTGACAAGAGAAGCTCAGGGACAGCTGAGGATATAGATCATAGTTTAGAATGTTCTCAATTCCTTTGAAAATTGTAATGAAAAAGATTATGGAATCCCAAGAATGGGAAGTGAGTTTTTTCTGTGTGTTAAAATTTAATCTTTTCAATAAATCTAATCCAGCTCCCTGGTGTAGTCAGATGTCAGGAAACTCAAGCACAAAATCAGCTCATTAATTGAACTGGATTAAGGAAAACTGTGTGCTTCATTCTGTCACATATCATAGGCTTTAAGAAATACATGTTATTTACTCTAGTTAAGAAAAAGTGATCACTGTTCATTTTATTCCATAGTTGTTCGGTATTTAATAATTATTCTTTAAATAATCTTTGCTGCATAAAAAGAACAAGGACATATCCTTTCTCTTAATCAAGGTAATAAGTGCATGTATATGTGACACTATGTTAGTTAGTGGATGACAAGGCTGTGCCATCTGTGAATATGATTATTCAGTTTGATTACTGATAAGAAGATGGTAAAAGAGTACAGGAAGAATTCTAAATTTGACGATGTTACTGGGTATATGATTTATTTCACTTTTTAAATTGTTTTTGTCCATGTGCTTTCTAAAGGGACTTGACCCTTTCTAGGCTTGGAGACTCCATGCTGTGTTCAAAGCCTGAAGGCGGAAAAAAAAAATTGTAAAGATTTAATAGGCATTATGTGACGTTAAATAGCAGATGAGAAAACAAGTATCATAGGGACATAGCTAAGCATTTTTTAATCAAACAGAAAAGTATTAAATAAGAATCCATAATGATCACTCTAGTTGTTAGAAGTTTTCAACATGTTGTAATAGCTAACAGAATGTCAAACATTTTGCCCTCGCAAGTTTTTGCAATTTGCAATTTTCAGACGTGAGACCTGTTGAAAGTATAAGTGATAATGGACAAACTATACCCCCTACAGTCTTTGTCCCACCAAATCTTTCTTCAATTAATGCTGCAGCAGGAGTTTTATGTAATAACATTTGCAGTTGTGAGCCATCCATAGAAAGAAAAAACAATTAAAATGCCTTAAATGTTCTGCTTACTGCTGTTATTTGCTTGTGTGAATGTTGCATGTCAGCCAAATGGACCAAGGAGTAGATAAAGTGATTGGGGGCAGGAGAGTGCGCACTAAGCTTTGTCTATCATTATTGCTGGGAGCAATCAAATTGATGTCAGCAGGACAGTAGATGCGTTGACAGCTGTAATTATGTATCTCCATGGTGATCACTTTTGGCCTGTCATGGAGGCCCACGAGTCCCCTCCCTTGGAAGCATTTAATCAGATTGGGCTGTCACTTGTCAGGTAGACGTGTTGGGCTGGGAGTTGTGGTTAGGGGGAGAGGTGAATTCAGAGTGCAGGGTGGAGATGTCTCAGAGTTTCCAGGATCCACTGTGCTACTGAAGAAATTTTAATTATGCTAGAGGTTTCTGAGCAGGGTTTGAGAAGCTCAGATGAAGGTGCTTGGGAGTTTTTGTTGTTGTCCTTGTTTGTTTTCCTTCCTTGCCTTACACAACTAGATCAGTCAGTTTAACTTGGGAAACCATTTTTGGCGCTTACCTTTTTTGGTCACGGGAGCACGTACTCAAGAGTTAGCCTGTGGTTTGTGCCTTTAACCCACATCTTTAAGCCTGAAGTTTATTGATATGGGAAAGATGAAGATTTTCCTTTTGACTTTTGGTCATAATATTTTATAAATTTATTTTCAGACCACTCTTTTGTTCTGCTCAGAACTTTGGTTCCAATGCATTGGACTTTATGCTTAAAGTGATAATGCAAATTTTTGTAGCCTTTGTTCCCATGGAGGAATGGGCACTTGACTGATTTTTAGTTGGTTGTTAGAAATCAAAATGTAGCTGGTTACTATTTGGAAAAACCTGCATAAATAGCAAATGATAAATTAAAGCTTCTATGCTTTGCTACAGTTTTGAATTGGAAATGTTGATTTACTTGCAGGTGTTGATTATATATAATACATTTTGATTTTGCTCTGTAGGTTTTAATTAGAATGATATACTTTCCATGACCATAATTTTAATAAACAACCAGTTATATCTAGGAGTCTTTGGTTACTTAGCTGCTAGTATATTATTCAAGGTAATTAAATTTTTAAATCATGAACTATATGAGAAGGTAATAAATATTCTTTGTTGCTTATGTTAATCAGTGGGTTGAACATCAAAATTTCTCATTAGTTTTGTAGCAGTTTATCTACCAAATGGTAGAATATATTTAAAGTTGAAAGTTTTAGAACTTATACCAGTCTCAGTTTCAAAAACAGCTTTAGCAAAGTATGCTGTGGTTTTAAAGGTGACATAGTGCTCAAATTAAGCCTTTTAATTTTTTGTCAAGAAAATGATAGTGCCCAGGTATCTTTTCTGTTATGTAATATGATTGCCAGTAACCATTTTGGGGCTATGTAAATGTTGGAAGAAGGTTGATTATGATTTTATTGCTTTGAAAGGTACATTACTAGCTATCTTCTAGTTTTTATCAACACTGAATTTCATAGAATTTCATTTATGTCCTGAAGTATGATTTCAGAAAATAGAAGGACAAGTATATTTTATAGGAATGCTGAAAGGCTTTCACTTAAAATTAAGATTTTCATATGTTAGTGTGAAAATAAATATCCATACTTCTGTTTGTGTTTGCAAATACAGAAATAAAAGCCCTCTGGATATGCTATAATGTTCTCTTTTAAAACCTTACAAAGAGAATAATGGTGGTGAGGTTTCTTTTAAGCGAATGGAACTATGGCTTATCTTTTGATGTCACTGTGTAATAAAGCCATCATCATACCCTCATGTGGATATCCTAGACGAGAGGTTCTACATGTGGTCCCTTGATAATTGCCTAAATTAAAATATTAAAGGCCTACCAGCCGCTGTGTTGACCTTTTCCTGCCTTGCCGCAGACAGCCGAGCTGCTGTTTATTAGGAAGGCTCCTTCCCACAGGTGATGAGCTGCGCGAGCGCTTAGACGCCTCTCTTCCCACCCCTCTCCAACGCGGGGCATCAAAGTCCTGCTGTTCCAGCAGCTTCGATTAAATTCCTCTAGCCTCAAGACCCCTAGGATATGCCTGACGGTCTTAAGTATTTTGATTAGCTTTTAAATACTTCAGATTCCAAAACTTGCTCTCAATAATTTAATAAGTATCCTGTCCTCAGCCACGGCTCGCTTTTACAGTTTTACATGGCCAACCTCTGTGCCTTACTGCTGCCATCAAGCTGGGAGATGAAAACAAGACTCAGTGATGTACTGACTCACTCATTGGCTGGTTAACAGCAATCAGCCTCTTCAAAAGGATAGTTCGAACTTGGGCTGGTTTTCCTCCCACGAAAATCGCAAAATCAGAACTCTAATTGGGGCTGTGTCCTTACAAAGCAAAGCGGCGGGAAAAGCTGTGTAAATATTAAAGCCTCGGGGGACTAACAGTAACAGAAAAAAAGTGTTGTACAGTTAAGGGTGAGGCAAAAGAGGAAAGTGTCGCAGGCATGAAAGGCCTGGCCGGCTCCTGTGGGGCTGGGGCTCCCCTGGCCTTCTCGGAGGGGTCCAGTGGGCAATGCCATTAGAAGGGGCATCATCTGTGCCACCCTTCAGCTGGACACACCAGCAAAGAGCTGCAGGTGCACCCTAGTGTAAGAATATGTAAAGATTTGGGGTGTTCTTCTTTTTTCCCCCCTTTTCCTCTTATTTCATAGTTCCTTAGTGGGAGAACAAAAACTATGGTTTTAGCACATATTAATAGATGAAAGATCAGTCTCTATGTACTTTTGTTGTTGTTGTTGTTGTTAGGTGCCGTCGAGTCGGTATCCAACTCATAGCGACCCTCTGTACAACAGGGGAAACACTATTGTCAGTGCTTCTCTGCTGTTCATAGGGTTTTCAATGGCAGATTGATTTTTGGGAGGGGGTTTGCCAGGTCCTTCCCCCAGCCTACAGCTTCTGGTGTTCCCAGGCGGTCTCCCATCCAGGTACCAACCAGGCCCAACCCTGCTTAGCTTCCGAGATCTGACGGGATCGGATGCCACAGGGCTACCCCTGCAGGCCTATGTACTTTTAGAATATCTATTTTCTAGAACTTGTTATATGAGATTGAAACTTTCTGTCCATTTTCTCCATGAAAATTCAATTTGTGTTGGTTTTTTTTTTTTTAATTTGCCCAATATGAAGTTACTTAATTGGTTTTTCTTTCTTTCTCTCAGGTCCGGGTTGACAGTGGCATCCAACCAGGAAGTGACATCAGCATTTATTATGATCCCATGATCTCAAAAGTTAGTTTCATTTCTTAATGGTTTCTTTCAGTTTTCTTCTGAACAAAGTACGTAGTTAATTAAAAAGTCTGAAACTGAAGCCTTTATCTGAATCATGTCCTATAATTAAACAAGTAATTATGGATTGATGTAAATGTGAGTTTTTCTCTTAAGACGTTTAAAGATCCCATTAGTTTGCAATGCTTCCTTCTCCCCAATCAAGTCATGTGACCACCACTACCACTACTTTGCAATGAAAAGGAATGAAATGTTTTTTGTTTTTGTTTTTTTGTTTGTTTTTTAATGCCATTCCTGAAATTTTCCTAAAATGAAAGTATGAGTGGCAGGTAATATTAAGAAGTTTTGCTGGAAGATGGTGTTTGTTAGAATACTTTTGACGTTTTCACTTTTTGCAAATTACTATTTAAGTAGATTTGACATAATTAAGGCTTTTTTGTTTGTTCGCTTTTGTTTTTTTTGTTCATGGTTAGTTTTGAGGGGCTGGGGATGGAACGCAGGGCTTGGTGCATGTCATGCCAGCACTTTACCACTGAGCCACACCACCAGCCCAAGTAAGTTTTATATAATAGTGATTAGAAGAGAAGCGCTGACAAAGTGCCAGGCATGGCACAATGTTGCAGTGTTTCCTTCTATTGTACATAGATAGGGTCAGTATGCGCCGGACCCTATGCTTGATGGCACCTAATGACAACAACAACTGAAGGTGTGATTTTTGCCCACCTGTCTTTCCTAGCTTTAACTTTCTAGATTAAATAAATAGCTTCATGTAACTTTTCCAATCTTTAAATTATTAAGGCTTTATAAAATATACAACATTGGAGTAGTTACAGCAGTGGGTTTTATTTGAAAATCCTGTGTCCTGTGAAATGTTAGATCTTTATGAAGATTGATTTCTTTATTAAACTGCATTTCTCAAGATGGCTTTCCCTCAAGTGTGCTTTCTATTTTGATTTGTTTCCATGATGCTGGGATGTGAACTGAGGGGCTCATGCATGGTAGGCAGGGGCTTTGCCACTGAGGTCCAGCCCCAGCAACCAAGTTGGCTTCCTCATGTAGTTGCAGCAGCAAACCATTTCTTATCTTTTTTCACTCAAATTTTTACACTAATATTGTTAAAATGAATCTTAAGTCTTTTTCTTATTAGACAAACACTATTTAATTTAAAAATAAAAATATAAATTGATTTTTAAATACCTATTTAGAGGAATACATTTTAGATGAATACATTTCTATTCAGAAAAATGCCCTACAAATTAATTTTCAAACTGGCTTAATATTGAAATTTACTAAAATAATTGCAATTGATGAACACAACCATGTGAAAAATCCTTAATTTGTAATTTAGGGTTTATTTGTTAATTTATATAAGCTACATACAAATAGACACAAAATCATATAGAATAGTAGAGCCTTTTTGTTTTTCTAGTACCAATACTTCTTTTTATTTTTGGTTTCATTTTTTATTTTTGTGGTACTGAGGGTTGAACCCAGGGCCTTGCGCTTGCATGCTCTGAAACTACTGGACCACTGAGCTGCACCCTCAACTCATTTTTTTACTTTTTGAGACAGGGTCTCGCTAAGTTACACAGACTGCCTCTGGTCTCGAACTTGCAATCCTTCTGCCTCCACCTTCCGAGCTGCTGGGATTACAGGCGTGCGCCACTGCACCTGGCTAGTACCAATACTTCTTGCTTTTGTGTTTTGTGTGAAACTGAGTAATTCTTAACACAGTCTGATTTTTTTCTTTCACTTTCATATTTAAAAATTTATCTCATTTTCTTTTGTAAGTCATGAAAGTCTTAACTGTTTAGGGTATTAGACTTGGAAGCCATAGAAAAATAGAGAAATAGAAAAAATCCAGATGTTTACATCCTACCACACATCTTTACATTTTGATATATCACCTTTTATTTTTGTTACATTTCTCCAAGCTTATTTTTGTTATATTTTTGTCCCCCCCCCCGTAGCTCTTTTGTACGATAAATATAAGAGAAAAGTCAGAAATGGCTTTAGTCTAATATTTACTCATAAAATCTTAATTGATATATTTTATATTAAAAGTTGTAATTGTTGTTGTTAGGTACCATCAAGTCAGTATCTGACTCATAGTGACCCTGTGTACAATAGGTGAAACACTATTGTCAGTGCTTCTTTGCTATTCATAGGTTTTTCAACGGCAGATTGTATTTTGGGAGTGGGTTGCTGGGTCCTTCTCCCAAGTCTATAGCACCTGGTGTTCCCAGGCGTTCTCCCGTCCAAGTACTAACCAGGCCCAATCCTGCTTAGCTTCCAAGATCTGACGGGATTGGACATCACAGTGGTATGGCTGCAGGCATATTAAAAGTGGATCTATTCAAATTTCAGAAGATAGATTAGGAAATCAGTTGTCAAATATTTTAATTTTTATTAGATTGACTCATTTAACATGTAGATGGCTATAAATATTGTGTTGTTTGTTTGCTCTTAGTTAATCACATATGGCTCTGATAGAACTGAAGCACTGAAGAGAATGGAAGATGCACTGGATAATTATGTTATTCGAGGTAAAAAAACCAGACATCTGTGTCCTGTTGTTATATATGGTTCTAGTTCTAAAAAAACAGTTTGAAAGCTTAGTATTAGAGAATTCCATGAAAGTTGATTACTATATGTTTAAATAGAAACCAGAAAAGCTTGAGTTAACCAAATTCAGATACTAAGTATAGGTGTTTAAGTTTCTATAGCAGTCCTATGCTTTACATTTACATTTTAAATTATTTATGATTTACTTTCTTTCCTAAATGAGCATACAGTATTTAGTTGTTACGTATTCTAGGTAAAATGAGAGACATTAGTATAAAGAACTATTTACCAGTACAGTTTGATATCAGTTTTGCTATATTATTATCTGTGGGTTTTGTTTGTTTGTATGAAGTGGGAATGTTGAAAATGTATGGTGACATAAAACATAGAGACTTATATTTGACTAATTCAAAATTGAGCAAATAGTTCTTTGCTTTTGATTAGAGCAAATTGCACACTATTTTCTAGGAAATGCAAGTTGGTTTCTTCATTTGCATATCTGATCGTTCTAATGGCAACAAAATGTGGAGTGTATAGTGAAAACTGAGTTAGAAGGAGCCCTTACCTTTAAATAATTAAAGCTTACTCCCTTTGAGAAGTAAATAATATTCTAAATTTTACTGGCAACTTTCCATTAGTAACAAAAAATTACTTTAGCCCAACATAAAATATCATCAACTTCAGACTGTTGTTGTTAGGTGCTATCAAGTCATGTCTGACTCATGGCGACCCTTGTAGGGTTTTCAGTGGTTGATTGTTTCGGGATTGCCTTGGGAGTGGATTGCCACATCCTTCTCCCATTTTTGCGGTGCTGGGAATCCAACCCAGGACCTCAGAGACTGCAGAGCCGCACTCTACCAATTGGGCAAAATCCCAGCCCCAACTTCAGATTAGTGAACTTTAGTATCATAGTGTAAAATATAAATTTACTTTGAATTTTGAATGCATAATGAGGACCTAAGAGCATTCTTTTGGAAAGACTGCCTACTGTGTAGTTTTGCTCTTCTCTTCTGGAGGTCTGGATGTCATGGTAGGACTGGGAGACTAGATTTGGAGGCTGAAGGGGTAGAGTGGTGGTGGACAATGGCTGCACAGCCCCCCTCAAGACCAAATGAATGCGTTTATGTACATTTAAAAAGACCTCCCTTCAAGTGGACACAGCTTTTAGGTCCCAAGGCTTGGCAAGTAGATTTGAGCTTTGTATAAATGTGAAGTAGGGAAGATACTGTGTTCCCAGGGCACATTCCACTTCCGGGAGACCCAGCTTAGCAATGGAACATGTCAGGCCCTCACTTTGCCTCCCACCCCTGCCAACCTTGTGACTTGATGCAGAAAACAGTTTGTACAGTTGTGTGGTAGCAACCCAGAGCAATTTTGTGACTTTTGTTTGTTTGTGCACGTCTACCTTGTTCATTTTTATCTGATGACAACTAAGTTATGCCATCCACACTTTGCCTTACCTTTTCTAGTTTTTCTCTTATTAGGGAGAATTTCTTCCCTCCCTCCCCGTTTAACCTTGTCCTCTTTTATTCCCATTTGTTAACTAACAAATAACTGTGATTCTATCTAATCTTCTACGCTGGTGATCATCCTTGTCAGCTACAAAAAAATAATAAGCTCTCTGGTAAACTTAGATGTCGTTTAAAATAAAATTCATAACATCCATATCCAAATCACCTAAAAACATAAAAATTCCCTTTATATTCTTTCTAGTTGATTCTTTATTTCCTTTTTATCCTTGATTACAGGTATTTCCTAGTTTTACAACTTGTTATGTTCCACTATTATAACCAGCAAATACATGTTTTCTCTACATATTGATTATATAGGCCTTGAGGGGGTCTGTTTTCCTACAGAAATAATATTGCCTTCCAGAATGATGTTAACACATGTTTGGAATACACATCTAATTTGCCTGTGTTATTATACATACATAGACATAAATACTTTGCTTGGGAAGCTTATTCCTGAAGGACTTTAAAGTATTTATAAATGTGTTCTGTGGGGGCTTTTCCACTACTTTATCTTTGAATTATTTTATTGTGGTTGTTGCATTACTAGACTTTGGTTAGTTTAGGTTTTACTCTAATAAACTTGAGGGACTTGAGGGTAAACTCATGAATTTGAGCTAGGCTGAGTAAGAGGATTTTGTCAAGTTACATCTCCATTAAACTTTGATACAGTACAAAATATTGGCATGGCATCTGGCACTTTGTCAAAATGTTGGATTAGTGTTAATCTGAACTAAAAGCTGTTATTCTTCTCTGTTGGCTTCAGAAAGGAATTTTTTTTTATATTTGCAGAATATACTTTGATAATTTATGCTTAAATAAACATTTTCTACCACTTTGCATGCTTTGCTTGCTATACTTTATATATAGGTTCCCAATTGCTTTTTTCTTTTTAATTAAGTAACTTAAATACCAAGAAGGCTGCCCTTATTATCCTAACTTTACATGTGAAAATGCATTTCCTGCCTGGATAGATTTTTTCAGGCTTCGTCTAAAATTTCTGCCTTTGAATCATTGTGATATGGTAGAAAGACACCAGACAGACCCCAGTCCACATCCTGTCCTCATGCTATTGAGTACTTACTTGATTTTGTCATAGCACTTTGTCTCTGTGAGTCTCATATTGACAGATTCAAATGGAGTGCTAGTCTCTGCCTTATAAACCAGTGGTGAGGATCAAATAAGGTTATGTGTATAAAGGTGTTGGCTCTATGCTGGCCCATGTTCAGTAGCTTTAGTTCCCATTTTTCTGCCCCCCATTGTAATTATAAAACTTCATACTTAAAAATCATATTCCATCAGTCAC
The DNA here is from genome assembly GCA_007922755.1 of Pedetes capensis. NCBI lineage: Eukaryota > Metazoa > Chordata > Mammalia > Rodentia > Pedetidae > Pedetes > Pedetes capensis. Next base: position 98,190 of record VMDO01001263.1, read on the forward strand.
ATTATCAATGAGTTGGTGATGTGGCCTTTGTTAAACCATAGATAAATAATATTAAAAGCCCACTTTAAGTCATTCCCAGCACTCCACGTGGGAGTTATGTACTCTCATTGCAGCCTGTCCTAACACCTCCAAAGTGTTCACCATCACTGTAATTAAAGTATTTAATGTGTGATTGATGTCTAAGTGTTGGATTATCCTATAAGAGTATTAAGAACATGAGGGCACCGAGGGTGTTTATATTGCTTAATTGTGCATTATTGGTGTGTAGGAGTGTCTGACACATGGTAGGTGATTAATATTTGCAGAATGAATGGATGAGTGAGTGATGCTTTCCCCAATTTCAAGGATTTTTTAATACACTTGATATGAAAAATACATGAACAGTGATGTATGACCTACTGTAACTTGGCAGGTTCTCTAAGAGTGAGGTGAAAAAGCAAAGTGGGAACTCGCGAAGGGAGTGGCAGAGCTTTCTTTTCTTACATCCTCCTTTTGTTCCTTGGAAAGTAACTTGAGGACAACAGCATTAGGGTTCACCGTGCTCTCTTTACTTCATGATGCCTTCAGATGATGCCCTAGGGTAGCGGCATTTTTAAGATGACTCACGACTTCACCATGTAGGTGAAATCAAGGGGATGGGCACACACTAGCATCTTTCCAGTGTGTCTGACAAGTTAACCTGGCATTAGAGTTTTAAACTGAAGTATATCAGTTGTGACCAAGTCACTCAACTTTCAGAAATCTCTCCCATAGAGTTAAAAGGCTGAATTTTGGGTTGATATTCACAAAGGTTTTACAGCAGCATTGTTCCTAAAAGCCAACATGCTGACCGCAGTGTGCACTAACTTGATGCATGGCTTAATAAATTGTGCATCACTAATGTAAAGTACTATGCAGCTGTGACTTGAGAGCATGTCTATATGTGTTGTTCAAGTACAAGAGCAATTTGTAGAGTGATGCTTGTTGTTGTTGTTGTTAGGTGCCCTCGAGTCGGTATCCGACTCATAGCGACCCTCATAGGGTTTTCAATGGCTAATTGTTTCGGGATTGCCTTGGGAGTGGATTGCCAGGTCCTTCTCCCATTTTTGAGGTGCTGGGAATTGAACTCGGGACCTCAGAGACTGCAGCGCAGCGCTCTACCAACTGAGCTAAATCCCAGCCCAGAGTGATGCTTAGTATGTTCTTATGTTAGTTAAACTACTTTCCTATTCTAAAATATTTTTTATTATGTTTGGATGAACACAGGGACAGGGGTGTGTCCTATTATTGGTTTATTATAAAGGATATGGGCTGGGATTTAGCTCAGTTGGTAGAGCGCTGCGCTGCAGTCTCTGAGGTCCTGAGTTCAATTCCCAGCACTGCACAAATGGGAGAAGGGCCTGGCAATCCACTCCCAAGGCAATCCCTAAACAGCCATTGAAAACCCTATGAGGGTCCCTATGAGTCAGATACCGACTGGACGGCACCTAACAACAACAACAACAACAACAACAACAACAAAGGATACAACTTGGGAAAGGCCAACTGGAAGAGACAGCTAGGGCTCGGTATGGGAAGTGGTGCAGAGCAGCCCACCCTCCCAACATCTCCATGTGTTCACCATCCTGGAAGTACTCACAATTCTGTCCTTTCCTAGAGGGTTTTACAGAGCTTTTGTTAGATAGGTGTGGTTGATTAAATCATTGGCCATTGAGGATGAAGTTTATCTGCAGCCCTACGTTGGGCGTGGCTGGTGGGGCTGAGGGTTCTACCCTTCTCTTTGGAGGATTGGTGCCGCTGGCAGCCAGCCTCAGTCCTCTAAGAGTCATCCTTAGCATAAAGTTGAAAAGAGCTTATTATGGATAACAAGCAGTACCCCCCTCACCTCTGTCATTCAGGCGATTCCAAGGGGGTTTTTATGAGTTCAGTACTGGGAATCTGGAACAAAGACCAAATATGTATATCTTATTAATATAACAATATCACAATCATTTTCCTGCTTAAAACACTGTAATGTCTTCCCAGTGGCCTCACATGGCCTAGAAAACTCAGCATGGCCCCTGTAATCTCACTTACACCATTACTTTTCATGCACAGCCCATGCCCTCAGTCAGAGTTGTGTTTGTTTCTTGGATGGCACCATCATCTCATCTGAGTTGTGACAAAGAGAATAAAAACAAAGTGACCGGAGAAAGGTAGAGTTTACTTTTACCATGGTGCATTAGTACAGCAAGAAGGTAGTCAGGGAATGGTAGGAAGGGCTCTTCCATTCACAGCAGATGGCTTCGCTTTGGGGCTCCAATTGGCTGTTTTTGTGCCCATCGTAAGTTTCAGCAGGAAGGTGGCAAGGGGCTTCGTGTCTACTCAGTTTCAGGGCATAACCTCGAAACAGCACCTTTATTTCTGTTCCATGATGGCCTTTAGTCTCATGGCCACACTTAACCTGCAAGGGAAAAGGAGAAATGTAGTTGATAGCAAGGTGGCTCATAAGCCACACTAAAAGGCAGTGTTTCTCTTATGAAAAGATAGAAGAGAGAACTGGTATTGTGGACAACTCGGGGAAATACGGAAGTGCACATGGATCTGCTCATTGGTGGAAACACATACTCAAGGCCAGAACTGATCGAGTGCTGTATGTGTCGGAGGTGGAGGTGAGAGATGGTGCAAATGACTGGGGAATGGAAAAGAAAATGAATGGGATGAAAGGGAGAGATTCTTTGATTATACATTTTCTTATGATTCTGACTTTCACATTCATGTGACTATGTCTGAGTAAATGAAGTAATTGCATTTGAGGGGAGAAACCTCAAAACAGAATACAAACAATGAATGGACTGTATTTCAAATAGACGATATAATCATGCTAAAGAGCAAGGGGGAAAAAACTAGCCCAAGTAATTTTTTGTGGTTTTATTTATTAGATATTTTATTAGTAATAGTTTTAGCTAGTGTACGAATTAATAGTTTCATTATGATAGCTCCATGTTGCTGTTATTGTTAGGTGCCATCAGGTCAGTGTCTGACTCATAGTCACCCTACGTACAATGGGTGAAACACTGTTGTTGGTACTTCTCTGCTATTCATTGTCTTGTCTTTTCTCTCTCTCTCTCTTTCTTTCTTTTCTTTCTTCTTTTTGTGGTACTGGGGGTTGAACCTAGGGCTTCGTGCTTACATGCTTTCCAAGTGCTGGACCACTGAGCTGCACCCCTAGCCATTTTTTTTACTTTTTTGAGGCAGGGTCTTGCTAAATTACGCAGACTGCCTCTAGTCTTGAACTTGTGATCCTTCTCCCTCTGCCTCCCAAGTTGCTGGGATTACAGGCATGCACCACCATGCCTAGCTCTTCCTAGGGTTTTCAATGGCTGGTTGTTTTTTGAGGAGTGGGTTGTGGGTCCTTCTCCCAAGCCTATAGCACCTGGTGTTCCTAGGCATTCTCCTAGCCAAGAACTAACCAGGTCTGACCCTGCTTAGCTTCTGAGATCTGATGGGACTGAGGGCCACAGTGCTCTGGCTATAGGGTGATAGCTCCGTGCATCCGTGCATATTATTGTACATTGATAATGTTCACTACTGCATTACCCTCTCATGTCTTCCCCAACAGAACCCCTTCCTCTGCACAAATGGTCCCCTTTCTGCTTGCATGTTTTGCATATACATAAATTTGTTGTTAGGTGCTGGCCAGTCAGGTGTGACTCATAGCGACCCTATTAATACAACAGACAAAATGCTACCCAACACTGTACCATGCCTGGCACTATTGTCAGTGCTTCTCTGCTATTAATAGAGCTTTTGATGGCTGATTTTTTCATGAGTGGGGTGCTAGGTCCTTTTCCCAAGCCTACAACACCATACTCTCAGGTAGTCTCCCATCTAGGTACTGACCAGGTGCGACTCTGCTTAGCTTCTGAGATCTGGTGAGATCAGATGCCAAGGTGATATGGCTGTAGACATATATACTTGTACGTATGTATATTTAAAATCTAGATTCTATGAGAAATAAAATATTTCCCTTTCTTTTCCCCCATTATCCTTTATTGTCCCCTCTTGTTAGTGCCCTTTCTTCCCCCCAAAAGTCCCCTATCTACTTTCATGACATACATATTAAAGTATCGAATATATAAATTGAAATCTAGCATCCACATATGAGAGAAAACATGGGATGTTGTCTTTCTGGGTGTGGCTTACTTTGCTTAAAATGATGGTCTCTCGTTCCATCCATTTTCCTGCAAATGACATAAAATCATTCACCTTTATGACGGAGTAAAATTTGGTGTATCTGTATCACATTTTCTTCATCCATTCATTTGTTCATGGACATCTAGGTTGATCCCATGTCTTGGCTATGGTGAATTGAGCCACATCTGTATCACATTTTCTTTATCCATTCATTTGTTCATGGACATCTAGGTTGATCCCCTGTCTTGGCTATGGTGAATTGAGCCACAGTAAACATGGAACTGTAATAGCCTCAGTCTAAAGAGAAAAATATGCATAAATGAATATTAAACTCTAGTAGGTTTGATTTTAATAGTTGATGTTTCGGAAACCAGCTTATATACATTCTAGGATTGGGGAAATAAATGTGTGTATTGTGGGAAATAAGAACCAGGTTTCTCCCTATCAGAGAAGGCAATAACAGATGTGGAAATTCATAGGGTTAGAGTGGACCCTGTGTGTGCTTTGGGGTTGAGATTGGAGGTATTGTTATGAACCAATGGGTTCTAACACAGATTGATGTGTACAGACTTTATGTGTGCGCCTGTGTGTTCATACACATTTTTTGTTCTCTAGCTTAGGGATTCTTGATTGTGGCACTGCTGACATTTTAAGGCAGATGAGTCTTTGTTGTGGGATGGCCCCCCTATGTATGGTTTATCGATGCACTTGGCCTCTTCCCCCTAAATTACTAAATGGAACTAGGGCTAACTGGTCAAATGACTGATTTTAGAACGAGTATAAGATGAGCCCAGAACATCTACATAAATACATAAGTGCTCAAAAGTCATGACTGGTGAGCTGGGCGCGGTGGCGCACGCCTGTAATCCCAGCACCTCGGGAGACAGAGGCAGGAGGATTGCAAGTTGGAGACCAGAGGCAGTCGGTATAACTTAGAGAGACCCTGTCTCAAAAAGTTTAAAAAAAAAAAAAAGGGCTGGGGTGCAGCTCAGTGGTCCAGCACTTGCAGAGCATACAAGCGCAAGGCTCTGGGTTCAACCCCCAGTACTGAATGAAAAAAAAAAATCATGACCGGTCAGAAAGATACAGGAGGGCACCCACTGGCTAAACCAGGGAAGACTTTAGCAACAAAATAAATAGTAATGGGTTATAATCCATGGAATAAAATAAATGTTCAGGAGTTAATACTGACATAAATCAAAGGTTGGATCATTAGGAGAGAAGGCACAGCCCTTCTTTATAGATTTTTAACTAATAAATGTAGAAAAATCACTATCTGGCCAACATCAAATTGTTTAGGTAAGAATCATCAGTGGATATAGAAAATACATGATAAAAATAAAAGAAATGGATATTTTTGTAGTTTCACAATAACGTGGAAAATGCATACCTTTACATTCATTTGGTCTGTACTTCCAACCTAACCCAATGGTCGAGATTAACCTGACTGGTAATGAGATAAATTTGCATCACATGCCTCTTGTTATGATTCTCAGAAAAGAACATCATTTGCGTGATATTCTTGCTGAAAATGGGTAACCTGAATATAATCATGAGGAAACATCAGACAAACCAACCTGAAAGACAGTCTACAAAATAAATGGCTTCTGCTCTTCAAAGATGTCAAGGTCAAGAAACACAAAGAGAAGTTGAGCAACTTATCTAGATCAAAGCAAACTAAAGAGGCATGACAACTCAATGGAACGTGTGCTCCTGCGTTAGATTCCGGGCTAGGAAAAAATGTTTTTCTTTTGTAGTAAAGGTCATAAATGGGACAATTGGTGAATTTGAATGAAGTCTATAGATTAGGTAATGATAGTTATCATCACTGAACTGTGATGAGAGAAGAGACTTACCTGCCTTTTAGGAAATGTGCACTGAAGTATTTAGAGCTAAAACGGTATCATGTTTGTAACTTACCTTCAAATGTTTACAAAGAATGTGTGGTCTATACATGCAGAGAGAGGACTAGATAAAGCACATAAATGTGGTAAGATCCTCATAGTTGCAAACCTGGATAAACGATAATTCTCTGTACTGCTTTTGTAATTTTTCTAAAAGTCTGAAATTATTCTCAAAGTAAGAGTATTTAAAAATAGAGAAGAGATGCCTCTCCCCCCCCAGATGCCCTTTTGATATTCTAAAGTATAGATGGGTTTAGAAAATTGTTTTGTGAAGGGCAGAAAAGCAAGAATACTTTGATGTCTTGTTTGGTAACTGCTCAATTGTTCAACTATGATTTTTCCGTCCCGGAGTTGATTGTGAACTTCTGTTAAAATAGAGAAACTTTAGAGCAAAAATGTCCTTTGGTTGAAGTTAATTTCTAAGTCCCCATGAAATAAGTAGTGCCTTTTGGCTTCTGTTTGATCCTGGCAGCATGCACAGCTAATGTCTGGCCCATGTTTTGGAACCAGCAGGTAGTCAGGAGAAGGCAGCTCGTAGGGCCTCTCTCTGTGGCCCGAATGTGATTTCCCATACAGATGGGACCTGCTGAACTTTGGCAGAGGTCATCCTCAATTCCCAACCTAAAACTCCCCGTCATAAGTTTTATGAGTTTGTGATTAATAGTATCACTGAAGTTGTAAACTACTCTCAGACAATACCTCTACTGTCCACTCACTGTTTATACAAGGAGTTGTTCAAATGGCATTGTCTTTCCTGAGATATGGGACTAAATGTAAAATGGTAACTCTCACATATATAGGACACCTTTTAATAATTCACTGATTATTTCCATCCATATGATGTGAGCATTTATGTGTATAATAACTTTCTGATTATTACTGTTTGGGCTTTAGAATTAGTGTACAGTAGTTTTTAGATTAGTCAGTTCTTTCATTAACCATAATTTCACCATATAATCCTTAGAAAAGAAAAACATGATTATTTGATTTTTCATGATAATACATAATATTTTATTCAGAAAACATTAAAGAAAATTGTGTTTTAATTTTATTAATATTCTTTATTATTGTTTTAAATGCTATATTTACTATTCAAGTAGAAAGATTTTCCCCCTTTAGTGATAAATGTTAGTGGGGTACACCACCAACCAGAGTAATACAGCATTTGCTTTTTCCATTATGCAACTATTACATCACTTTTGGTTACACTTTCATCAATTTGCGAGGTTTATAGAACCTTTTGGCTAATGTGTGGTAAAACTCATCTGCATCTTTAGGTTATATTCCCTATTTTTCCCATGTACTCATGAAGTTATATCATTTTCCTTGAGATTATCCTCTCCCCCTTTATCCCTCTACATTGACTCTTCTCCCCATCCCACCTTCTGCAGTCTTCACTTCCCTTTGCTAATTCCCTCCCTCCTTCAAGAAGAAAGATTTTTAACAGTCCATGCTTCACCACTTTTTCCACTTTGAATATGAAATAAAATTACAAAATATCATTTGTTGTGTAAGATTGTGTGCATTTTCATTTTTGGATGTCATCAGTCATGAATGATCACTGGGTATCAGAAAATAATCTTATTGTTCAAATTATCACTATTTCTGAAAGTATGTTGTCTTTTACTGAAGAAGGGTTTGGTTCCAACTGTTTTCACCCTGACCACACAGAGAGCTGGGAAATTTATACCAGCACTAAGCCATGAAAGGAAAGCCAGTGAGGCTAAATAGGAAATGCAATATTAAATATATAAATGAGCAGTATCATTTTTATTTAACTGGAGGAAAGAAGAACAGAAATGCTGGGAATTAGACTACCTTACAAACTTATGTGCTTTGCGGGGGGAGTTGACTTATAAATTGAAATATTCTGAATTGTTTATTTATACATAAGAACCTTGTTTTTTGGAAATGAAATCACGGTTGCATCTTGATCTTCTCACTTTCACCCTTTTCACTTCCTCCCTTAGGATCTCCTTTTCCCCCAAACTTCCCTGATACCTGAATGATTTCCATAGTGCTGGTTTACTCCTCCCCCCTCTGGGTCCGATTCCTTCACATGCTGGCTGACCCTGAGCTGGAGAGCAGCTGGCTGCCGCACACGTTCTGCTTGGCATGCATCTCTGGGCACTTAGGCGGCATCAGCCCTCATCCCACAGTCATCTACTTGCCCAAAATGAATCAAGTGTTTTCCTGTCAGCCTGTGTCTGCTGTATCTGCACACAGCATCCTCTGTCATACTGCAAGAGCCAAAAATTTGAGTGTTGTGCTTGACTTATCTGCCCAGGCTGGACAACAACTAAGTCACTCAGCTCTGGATACTCCTAAATCTCTTGCAAGTCCAGCTTCCTTTTCTCCATTGGTATTGTCAACACCTAGCCACGGACCACAGCCTTGCCATTTTTCATCATGCAACTGTGAGCCAACATGTGTTCCGATCTGCACTCCAGCCCCTCTGCAGTCTGTTTTCCACATAGCAGCCTGAGCGCTTCCTGGGATGCTTAAATCTGGTCATCTTCATCCTGCTTCAGCCATTCTTGTCACTCTGAAAGGACAGTGAAGTAAGGCTTTGTGTGCCTGCTGGACCCTGAATGCCTATTGGACTTTGAGCTGCGTCTGGCTCCGGTCTCTCTTCTTTGGCTCAAGAGATACCTGCTGATAACTATTCACTTTTTACAACAATGAGAATTCTTAAAACACTGAATTTCCTCCCTTATATTTCCAAACCCCAGCTACTCATCTCTGCACCTGCTATGTCTTTCTGTTTTCTTTCCCAGCCAGGAAAATCTGTCACAAATGTATTCCTCTTCTGGAACACTGCTGTAGTTTTTTCCTGTGCATAGGTAACTTTCCGGCATATGAGATCCTTTTCTTCTAAAGTGCTTTAGTTTTGTCTGCTTATAAAATATGGTCAAGGAACTAACTTCCCTTTGATTCCTTCACCTCTTTTAAGAAGTCTTTTAAATTCTTGCCTCCCTAGTTTGTCTTTCTAAGCATCCTAGATTGCATATTGCCTTTAATTCTTCATTTTCATTTATGCCAGTGCTGCCAAATATGGGGCTCTGTTGGTACAGTGCTGCTCTGCGCTCTCTGAGGCCCTGGGTTCGATCTGAGCACCGCAAAAATGGGAGAAGCACTTGGCAATCCACTCCCAGAGCACTCCCCAAACCATAAGCCATTGAAAACCCTATGAATAGCAGAGAAGCACTGACATAGTGCCAGGCATGGCACACTTAGGGAGTGTTTCATTCTGTTCTACATAGGGTCATTATGACTTGGACTAAACTCCATAGCACCTAACAACAACAATAACCTATGGATAGGTAAATGTCACTTTTTAGAAATGATTCATTAGGGATATTTGTATCACCAGAAGTTTCTTATACGTTCTTATAACTTCTCTTGTAAAACCTGTAGAGGAGTCTTATACTCTGTGCCTCAGGTCTACAGTAATTTTGTGCATTCTTTCCCAGGTGGTTTTTTTTTTTTTTTTTTTTTTTTTTTTTTTTTTTTTTTTTTTTTTTTTTTTTTTTTTTTTTTTTTTTTTTTTTTTTTTTTTTTTTTTTTTTTTTTTTTTTTTTTTTTTTTTTTTTTTTTTTTTTTTAATTTGGTTTGTTTCAGGTGTTTCTGGGTCGTCATCCCCCCCTCCCCCGACTAATGGTATTTATTGGGTTTGACTGCAAAGCAAAGTTGGGATGGTGGTGCATTTCTCATGGGCATATGCAACAACAATAATATACCATCTTTTATACATGATAACTTCTTACATGGAACATTTATATAGCTAAAGGAATAGCATTAATACTTGAATTTTGGAACTTTAAGTGTTTTCAGGTAGTTTGGATACTTTGAGAGTTGGCGTTTATAAAACTTAGACAGAATCTTCTGAGTTAGGAACAGAGATGTTCAGAATTTTTGTATGCTTGTCCATGTGGTCTAATATGAAGAGATGCAAGCTGCGAATACTGATTGGCTTAATAGTGGGAGTCATATTGAAACGATCCACACTTCTCTCCAGTCATATCCATTCGAGTACTAGGAAACCTGCTGTAACAAAGGTTTCCAAATGCAGTGGTATAATTAAGATCGAGATATATTTAGTTTTCATGTAAATAGTCTGCTGGTCCATGTTGATGGTGAGACAAGTCAGCTTCATGAGGTAATTCAAGGAGACAAACATGCTTGTATACACCCCGACCTTGTAGCTCTACTTCATTTTCCTCCCCAGAGCTGAGTTCCTGCCACATCAGGAAGCCCATGGAAAGAGGAAATGAAAGGAACTCCAAGCAAGCAATTTTTAAATAAGTAAGGCAAGTGTTGCATACATCATTTTAACTTGAATTCTCTTGTCTAGGAATGAGTGGCCTGCAGCCATACCACACTGGCATCTGATCCCATCAGATCTCAGAAGCTAAGCAGGGCTAGGCATGGTTAATACTTGGATGGGAGACCCCCTGGGAACACCAGGTGCTATAGACTTTCAAGAAGGACTTGGCAACTCGCTCCTGAAACAATCAGCCATTAAAAACCCTATGAAAAGCAGAGAAACACCGACATAGTCCTGGGCACAGTGTCAGGGAGTATTTCCTTTGTTGTATATAGGATTGCTATGAATCGGACCTGACTTGATACCACCTAGCAACAACAATGAGGAGTGAGTTGTCAATCTTGTATATAAGCTAGGTGGGAAAATAATATTTTTGTATAGGTGGTCTTTTGCTCAGATAAAACTATTTCTATGGGAAAAGCAAAAGCAGGTTTTAGGAGAACTATCACAATGTATTTCTGTATTGCATATACTACTATTCTAATTTAAAAAAATTATTGTACTATTCTGACTAGATCATGTATTCATGACGTAAGGTTCCAAAGGCACAAAGGGTACAGGGAAAAGGAAGTTTCCCTTTCTACCTCATTACTTTAGTCATATTTTCCCCCTTGGAGAACATTAGTGGTGCTATTTATTGCTATAGCAATTGATAATTGTTATCTTTAGGTAAGTTGTTCAGTCTCTATGGATCACAGTTTTCTTATTGCTAAAGTCACTTTTTTCTTTGCAGTTTTCTTATTATATAGCCAGCTATATAAAATTTCCAGAACCAGGTACCATATTGTGTGTTCTCATTTTCCTTCACATGATATCTAGTTACCACGTGAACACTAGATGAACAATAAATGTTAATAGACATAGACAGATATGCTCCAAGTATCAATATTATGCTCTCCTTTGCCTTTTGATCTGGCCGCGCTGCCTTTGGTTTGGTGCCTGACCAAATTTAAAGCTCGTTGCCTCTCAGCCACTAAGCAACGAGTGCCGAGTAACTAGAGCTCAGGCCCCACAGATGGGGACTCCCCAGGAGCCGTGCCCTATCTTTTTGCAGCCCACTGACTCTGCGGCCCAAATAATTACTTTTTAAACATAGTATTCAAGGACACGTAGCTGGTGGGAGACATGGTGGAGCCCCCTGAGAATGTGCATGTCTGAAGAGAGGTGCAGCAGAGCCCTCCCTGATAGCACGTGGCTGGTGGAAGGCATAGCGGAGCCCTCCAGGAGAGTGGGTAGCTGACTGGAGGTACTGTGGGAAAAAGACAAAAAGCAGATGTCTGCAGAACTCTCTGGGGAGGAGGCTGGGCTACATGGCCCCACTGCAGGATCTCAGCACCATTGAAACCGTAAGCCAGAGGGAGAGAAACTGAATGGTGATGAGTTCAGCGGATGGAAAGAGGGACTGGTACTGCTGGAACCCTGAGCCTACTAAAGCTTATTCAGACTAAGGCTCATTTGGAGCCTGGGAGTGCTTGCGATGTAGAGAGGTAGCACCAGGAGTCCAGGGAGCAAGAGACATGGTTTAGGCTGTGCTGTGACTGGGGGCTAGGAATCTAGGGGATGGGGAGAAACTGAGAGGACAGTGCTGAATACAGAGGCTGCAGTGAGAACTAAGCACCAGTCACTGAGGCTACAAACTACAGGGAGGGCGGGTGGGAGAGAGGGAGAGAGAAGTACCAGTGACCTGTTATCACCTAGACTCATGGAAACAGGGAGAACCTCTTTACACACAGAGGAGACATGACCTGGCATCCTGACCAGCATTGGGCAAGTGTCAACAGAAATGCACACAAAACATGAAAGAGCAAGTGGAATGGGAAGACCCAATAGACCAGAGTCCCTCAATGGATAATTTAAAGTTACTGAATACTTAGAGATAGAAGATAAAGAATTTAGAACCCTGCTTATAAATGTGCTGAAAGACCTCAAAGCCACCACTATGAAAGAAATTGATTCACTGGACAGAAAGGTATCTAACGTGGAAGAAAAATGGAGCAAAGACATGGAGAATCTGAAGAAGAATCAAACAGAAATCCTGGAGATGCAAAGCAAACTCAGTCACCTCAGTATTATGGTAGAAGCAGCAGTATCCAGAGTAGACGAAGCTGAAAATAGGATAGCTGATGCTGAAGAAAAAGTAGAGGATCTTATTTACTCAGAGGCCAAGAAAGGAAGATGAAGTGGTATAAGAAAGATTTTCAAGTGGTCTTTGATGAAATGAAGAAATGAAACCTTTGAATTGAGGGGGTTCATAAAGGAGCTGAAAACAACACAAGAGGATTAGAAAATGTATTCAAAGAGACATTAGATGAGAACTTCTCAAACCTAAGGCAAGACCTTGATACCTATACAACTGAAACATTCAGAAGCCCAAGCAGGGTAGATCAGAACAGATCCCTGCCATGATATGTTATAATTGGATTACTAAATCTAGAGGGCAAAGAAGCTATTCTAAAAGCTGCAAGAGAGCAGTGCTATCTCACCTACAAAGGCAAACCCATTACAATAAAAGCTAATTTCTCAACAACAACCTTAAAGGCAAGGAAAGTTTGGTCAGATACTTTCAAATACTGAAAAAGAATAACTGCCAACCAAGATTACATTACACACTGGAGTTATCTTTTAAAGTAGGTGGTGAATTCAAGACATTCCATGATATTGACTTGTTTAAATGTTTCGTGATTACTAAGCCAGCATTGCAGAGGCTCTTCAATGAAACACTGCATATGAGAGAGCCAAGACAACCCCAAATGCAAAATCAGAGGAATGGATAATAAACAATAAACAATAAATAATGAAGACAACAATAGGTTAAATATGAATAAAAAAACAGAAATAAGTACCAAATTGATGCAGAATAATAAGCACCTCTCAGTAATTATTCTCAGTGTAAATGGTCTTAACTCTCCATTCAAGAGACATAGACTGGCCAGTTGGATTAAAAAACATAAACTCTTGATATGCAGCATTCCAGAGATCCACTTCATCCAGAAAGACCTTAGAAGACTGAAAATTAAGGGCTGGAAAACATGCCAAGCATGTGAGAACTGAAAAAAAAGTTGTGATACTAATTTCAGACAACTTAGATTTCATTCTCAAACTAATCAGACAAAGAAGGACACTGCATTTTAGTAAAAGGAACAATCAACTAGGAACCCATATGATGTTTAATATATCTACTCACCAAGTACAGGAGTACCTAGCTTCATAAAACAAATTTCATTGGAGATAAAGGAACACATTGGACCAGACACAATAATCATGGGAGGGGTACACTACTTTTGCCATGAGAAAGGTCATCAAAACAAAAAATCAACAGAGAAATAAAGGACTTAAATAACACCATAGAATAATTGGACCTTACAGACGTCTATAGAATATTCTATCCATCAGATGTGGAATACACATTCTTCTCAGCACCACATGGAACTTTTCTAAGATAGACCATATTTTCGTTCGCAGAAATTGCCTCAATAAATACAAAAAAATAGCAGCATCCTCTCTACCTTATCAGATCACAATGTAATAAAACTAAAACTCAAAAGCAAGAAAAATTTTGGAAATGTTACAAATTCATGGAGACTGAATAATACACTGCTGATCAATGGGTTATCAAAGAAATCAGAGAGAAAATGTAAAAATTTCTGCAATGAGATGAGGATGAAAATACATCCTACCAAAATGTATTTGATACAGAATAGGCAGTTCTAAGAAGGAAGTTCATAGCCATGAATGCCTTCATCAATAAGTTAGGGAAGAGCCAATTATATAACTTAATTACACATCTTAAAGCACTAGAAGCCAACAACAAGCCAATCCCAAAAGGAGTACTGAGACAGAAATTATCAACATCAAGGTGGAAATATCCCAGTTAGAATCTAAAAAGATAATACAAAGAATTAATAAGACTGAGAGCTGGTCCTTTGAAAAGATTAATAAAATACATGCCCCACCCAACTATTCTCAACCAAAGAAAGAAAAGAAAGCCCAAATTAAAAAATTTAGAGATGAGAAAATCTCAAGAAAATCTCTTTTGTCAAAGTCACTGATACCAATGAAATCCAGAAGGTCACCGGGGAATACTTTGAGAAATTTGTATTCCCCCCAAAATGAAAATATAGAAGAAATGGATACATTCCTTAACACATATGAATTACCAAAATTAAGCCCCAAGGACACAAGCAATTTAAACAGACCCATAACATTCATGGAAATAGAGTAAGTAATAAAAAGTCCCCTAAGAAGAAAAGTCCAGGTCCTGACAAGTTCACAGCGGAATTCTATCAAATGTTCAAAGAAGAATTAATACCTAGTTTCCTCAACCTATTTAATAATGTCGAAAAGGAAGGGACACTTCCAAACTCATTTTATGAAGCCACCATCACCCTGTTACAAAAACTGGACGATGACACTTCAAAGAAAGAGAACTATAGATCAATTTCCCTGGTGAATATTGATGCAAAAATCCTCAATAAAATTCTGGCAAACTGAATTCAGCAACACATAAAAGAGATCATACACTATGATCAAGTAGTCTTCATTCTACAGATGCAAGGCTGGTTCAATATATGAAAATTAGTCAGTGTCATTCATCATATGAAGAGACAGAAATCACATGGTCATCTCAATTGATGCTGAGAAGGCCTTTGACAAAGTTCAACATCCTTTTATGGTAAAACTTCTGGAGAAAGTGGGCATAACAGGGAAATACCTGAACATCATAAAAGCCATCTATAACAAACCAACAGCCAGTATCATATTAAATGGGGAAAGACTGAAATTATGCCCTGGAATATCAGGAACAAGACAAGAATGCCCACTCTCCTCTGTTATTTAATATGGTGATTGAAGTCCTAGCCAGAGCAATCAGGCAAGTAAAAGAAATCAAAGGGATACAGATAAACAAAAGAAGAGGTCACATTATCCTTATTCGTGAATGATATGATCTTTTATCCAAAGGACCCCCAAAATTCCTCTAGAAGACTCTTTAGAGCTAATTGACACCTTCGTTGAAGTAGCAGGATGAAAAATTAAATCAGTAACCTTCTTTTACACCAGTTGTGAACAGGAAGAGAAGGAAATTAAGGCAGCACTCCCATTTACAATAGCACACCAAAAATTAAATGTTTAGGTATTAATCTAACCAAAGACCCTGAAGATCTCTATAAGGAACACTTCAAAACATTGAAGAAGGAAATTGCAAAGGATAACTGAAGATGGAAGGACCTTCCTTGCTCATGGATAAGGAGACTCAATATTGTAAATATGGCTGTATTACCAAAAGCAATTTACAGGTTTAGTACAATCCCTATTAAAATTCCAATGACAGACCTCGTAGAAATAGAAAAAGAAATCCTAAAATTCAATATGGAAGCATAAAAGACCACGTATAGCCAAAATAATCTTAAGCTGCGAAAGCAGCACAAATAGGACCACTACACTTGACTTCAGACTATATTACAGGACTACAGTGTGGCAAAAACAGCATGGTACTGGCACAAAAATAGTCTTGAAGACCAGTGGAACAAAACTGAAGACCCAGTGATACGCCCAAACAACTATGGCCACCTGATTTTTGACAAAGGGACTAAGGATGTTCAATGGAGAAAAGATAGCCTCTTCAACAAACGGTGCTGGGAAAATTGGATTTCCATCTGCAGAAAGTTGAAAATAGATGCATATATCTCAATTTGTATGAGAGTCAATTCTAAATGGATAGGAAACCTCAACATAAAAATCAGAATCCTTAAAATTACTAGAAGAGAAGAAACATGCTCCAACCCATAGACATAGGAAATTATTTCCTTAACAAAACTTCGGATGCCCAGGAAATAGCGCCAAGAATTAAGAAATGGAATTACATGAAATTTAAAAGCTTCTGTACAGCAAAGGAAACAATCAACTAAGTTAAGGGAGAACCTACAGAATGAGAGAGAATCTTTGCATCCTCCACATTGGACAGAGGACTAATTTCAGGAATATACAGAGAACTTATGAAAGCAAATACCAAGACAACAAATAACCCAGTACATAGTGGGCAATGGAAATGAACAGCCAATTCGCAAAGGAAGAAGTTCAAAGGGCCAAGAAGCACATGAAAAAATGCTCAGTATCCCGAGACATTAGGGAAATGCAAATCAAAACAACACTGATATTCCATCTCACTCCACTAAGAATGGCCAAGATCAACAAATCAGATAAAAACAAATGCTGGTGAAGATGTGTAGAGAAAGGAACTCTTTTACACTGCTTGTGGGATTGTATAGTAGTTTAACCACTTTGGAAACCATTATTGAGAACCTTAGAAAACTAAGAGTAGAACTGCCATACACCCCAGCTACACCACTTCTGGGAATATACCACAGGGGCACCTGCATTTCCATATTTAATGCAGCCCTCTTCACAGTTACAAGGATATGGAATCAACCATGATGTCCACCAACAGAGGAATGGATAAAAATGTTGTGGTATATATACATAATGGAATAATATTCAACAATGAAAAAGAAAGAAATATCACTTGCAGCTAAGTGGATGGAACTGGAGAATATCCTAAGTGAATGAACTTAGGCCTCAAAAGAGAAATACCATATATTCTCACTTATATATGGGAGTTAAATCTAACTTAAAGGAAAAAAATTATTCATACATAGACATATAAAAGGGAACAATCAGGCATACCTAAGAACGGAAAATATAAGCAGAGTAGAAGGAAGGGGGAAGGAACTAGTGGGGAGCAAAGATTGTGGAAGAGTGGATGGGGAGGGGAAATAATACAGAAGGATAAAGAGGGGGAGGACAATCTCAAATTATATGATGCAACTACATGAATACATGGGGAAAAAACAGCAGAATATAACCCATAATTGCATATGATTTTTACCACATAGTAATGAGTTCTATAAATTATGTAAGTTAGTGAAAGTGTAACCAAAAATGATGTAATAGGTGTGCGATAGAAAAGGCAAAAGCCTAATTACTCTCTAACTCAGTAACATTTATAAATTTTTTTTTTAAAAGAATACCAACATTATTAAAGCCTGACAGCAGATGTTGGCAAACTTTTTAATAAAAGGTTCTAAGCCCGCAGCTGTAGCCCTGTGGCATCCGATCTCGTCAGATCTCGGAAGCTAAGCAGGGTCAGGCCTGGTTAGTACCTGGATGGGAGACCGCCTGGGAACACCAGAAGCTGTAGGCTTGGGAGAAGGACCTGGCAACCCCCTCCCAAAAATCAATCTGCCATTGCAAACCCTATGAACAGCAGAGAAGCACTGACAATAGTGTTTCCCCTGTTGTACAGAGGGTCGCTATGAGTCGGGTACCGACTCGACGGCACCTAACAACAACAACAACAGCAAAGGTTTTAGACTTTGTGGTCAATGTGGTCTTTGTCACAACTGTCAACTTTATTGTTGTGGCTATATGTTAATAAATGAGTGTTATATTCTAATAAGCCTGCAGCCGTAGCCCTGTGGCATCTAATCCCGTCAGATCTCGGAAGCTAAGCAGGGTCGGGCCTGGTTAGTACCTGGATGGGAGACCGCCTGGGAAAACCAGAAGCTGTAGGCTTGGGAGAAGGACCTGGCAACCCCTTCCCAAAAATCAATCTGCCATTGAAAACCCTATGAACAGCAGAGAAGCACTGACAATAGTGTTTCCCCTGTTGTACAGAGGGTTGCTATGAGTCGGGTACCGACTCTACGGCACCTAACAACTACAACATGTTCTAATAAAACTTTGTTTACAAATTGGGTCCTAGGGTGGATTTCACCTATAGGCCATAGTTTGCTGATTCTTGTCATGTGGAGGAAATACATCCTCCGAGTGGAAAAAGGAATAAACTTAGATTTGTGGTGCTTCATCCTTATAGAACATGGAACTGCAAGCTTGTTGGGTAGGTCAGCGCTGAGGGTTAAAGGGCAGCACAACTTTGTGGGAAGAGGGTTAGAAGGCAGCATGTCTTTGTCTTCTGTTTATTATGTACATTTTGTCTTATGCTCTATGTTTTTCCCATATAAAAGATTAATAATGTGTCTTGAGTACCAGTATTGCATTATGGCCTCATGACAATACTTCTCTTCACTAGTTTACAAATGAGGAATGTAAAACTGAATTGATTACCCACTGTAAGAAGTGGATCTGAGGTTGAGAGTCTGACTCTTTGCTTATTTTAAAATTATTCTTACAAAAGATTTTAGGAGACTTAAGTTGGAAGATTAGAATCCGGCTTGATAGGTTTGTTATGCAGCATCATGTTACAGAGCAGAACCACACAAAAGTGGGCCAAAGAAGTTGGAAGGAGTTAACAAGCCTCTCTCTTTAAACTTTAGCTCTGTTAGGCTGCAGTCACCACCTCTTCTTGTGTAAGCCTGATATAAAATCCTTCCTGGCTTAGATTGGAAATGCCTCAGCACCGTTCCCTTTATTCCTGTTAACATCTTGTGCTCTAGATGACTGAGATCAAATACTCCCTTCTTAATAAAGCCTTTCTGTGTCATAGGACTCTCCCACACCATTAGTATTCCTCTTGTGGCAGTTACCTACAGTAACCTTACTTTAAAATAGTCACTGTATACTAGGCTCAGTTTTCTCCTACTAGGTAATATTTGTAGCCCCCTTCTTAATGAGGTGTATTTGACATAGAATGAACTTCTAATACGTAAAATTTTCAGTTTAATGATGTATATAACTGTCACCACAATTAATATTGTTGTTAGGATATTTATTTCTAACACCTCCAGAAGTTTCTCCATGTAATCTACCCTCCTTCTCTTCGGTTCCAGTGTAGCCCTATGGTCTGCTTACTGTCAGTAGATTGGCTTTCATTTTCTACAATTTTATGTTAATGGTTTTATATTGTATGTCCCCCTTTTTTGTTTGTTTTGTTTGTTTTTTGTTTTTTTTAAGTGGTGCTGGGGATTGAACCCAGAGCCTCTTGAGCAAGGCAAGAACTTTAGCATTGAGCTATACCTCCAGGCTTCTTGTATGCATTATTTTTGGTCGTCTTTTTTTTTTTTTTTTTGCGGTACTGGGGGTTGAACCCAGGGCCTTGCGCCTGCATGCTCTGCAAGTGCTGGACCACTGAGCTGCGCCCCCGGCCCATTTTTTTTTTTACTTTTTGAGACAGGGTTTAGCTAAATTATGCAGGCTGCGTCTGGTCTCGAACTTGCGATTCTCCTGCCTCCGCCTCCCGAGCCGCTAGGATTACAGGCGTGCGCCACCACGCCCGGCTATTTTTGGTCGTCTTTAACACAGCATAATTATTTTGAGGTTCATCCTTGTTGTTTCATGTATTTGTGACTTGTTTACTTTTGTTGCTGAATAGAATTCCACTGTATGGATAAACCACACTGTATTAATCTATTCGCACGTTGATGGACATTGAGATTTTTTCTAGGTTTTGTATTGCGAATAAAATTACTGTTAACTTTGTGTAAAAGTCTTTGCATAGGCATAAATTTATGTAACTTGGGTAAATACTCATGGGAGAATTGCTTGAATCATATGATGAGTATATGTTTAACTTTTTCAGAAACTGCCAAGCAGTTCCAAAGTGGGTTTACCATTTTATATTGCCAATACAAGGTGTGGCTGTTCCAGTTTTTTCACATCTTCACCAATGCTTGGCATTATCCATTGTTTAATTTTTATCCATACAGATTGCTGCGTAGTGGTATCTCATTGTGTTTCTTTGATGATAATGTTGTTAAGTGTATTTTCTGAGCTTAGTGGACATTTTCTGAAATGTCTGCTTAGATCTTTGCCCATCTTTTTAAAAAAATATTTTGTCTTATTATGTAATACATATTCATTTTATTTTATTTTATTTTATTTTTTTGTGTGCTACTAGGGATTGAACCCAGGGCCTCACACTTGCATGCTTTGCAAGTGCTGGATCACTGAGCTGCACCCCCAGCCCATTTTTTCTTTTTTTTTTAACTTTTTGAGACAGGGTCTTGCTAAGTTATGCAGACGTCCTCTGGTCTCGAGCTTGCGATCCTCCTGTCTCCGCCTCCCAAACTGCTGGGATTACAGGCGTGCGCCACCGCGCCCGGCCATTATTATGTAATAAATATTCTTTATATATTAAAGATACAAGTTTCTTATCTGATATATGTGTTTTATGAATATTTTCTCTCAATCTGTAACTTGCCATTTTCCTTTTTTATAAAATCGCCATTTCCTTTTTTAAACTGAGTCTTTTGAAGATTAGACTTATACCCGTTCTGAAGTACAATTTGTTTATATTTTTTTGGTTTATTTTTGTGTATGTTTACTAAGAATGTTGTATACATGAAGGTAAGAAAGATATTTTTCTTCTGTATTTTCTTCTATAAGACTTAAAATTATTTTAGATTTTACATTTAAGTTTGTGATCAATTTTGAGTTAATTATTTTTTTCCTCTGGTTTGAGTTGGAATTAAGGTTCATTTTCTTTTCTGTTTTCTTCCTTCCTTTCTCCCTTCCTTTCTGCTTTCCTTCCTTCCATCCTTCCTGCCTACCTTCCTTTTTTTGTGTGTGGAGGGGGCTGGGTTCCTAGTTGTTCTAATACCATTTATCCAAGAGATAATTATTTCCTCATTGACTTGCCATTATCAAGCTTCCTAGCTTTATATTTACTGATACTTCATGTTCAGATATCTGTTGTTACTTGAAGTCCAGGAGATAAGTAATATTGGGTGACTCTTCATAGGTCATAGGACACTGATGATAAATTTCTTCAAAGTATATGAATATAAATTTCACAGACTTACTGTTCTCCAATTCAGTCTAATATTCTTTTATTTTTAGGTGTTACACATAATATTGCATTACTTCGAGAGGTGATAATCAACCCACGCTTTGTAAAGGGAGACATCAGCACTAAATTTCTCTCTGATGTGTATCCTGATGGCTTTAAAGGTTTGTGTGCACTGAAATATTTTAGTTATTAGAAATTTTTGTTAAAGTTGTTTTATTTTATACTTTATTGTAATATATAACTTCTATTTTGAAAATAAGAGCTTTTAGATTATACTGGATTTGTTTGTGTATTTAGAGGACTCCCAAATATTTGTGATTTAGAGTACCTTCAACTATTCATACCCTCAACATTCAGATTTTGAGCGTTCATGGGTACCTCATGAGTGTAATAATCTGCAATTTTATTGAATGAGGAATTCAACTATGTGGAGTGTTCTGTGAGTCTAATTCATGGGCAAGACATTAGGCACATCATTAACCTACCTAATCTTCTGGTTTCTGAAAATCAAATCAGATTTGTATTCCCTATTGATACGAGTATTAACAGGAACTCTTCTCTAGTGATAAATAAATGTATGTATTACACATATATAAAAAGTAGCACTGACAATTTCAGGAAATCAAACATTAGTCCTATTTATGAACATAACTGGAATGTGAAATTTAGCATCGGAAAGTTGTCAGTGTTTGTAAGTAGCAGAAAGATGGTACCTCATGTGAGAGACAAAGGAGTGAGTGTTGTGAGTGTTGAAACATGGGCAGCATGTGTTATTAAGAAACCAACAGGACTTACCTGAGTCTTACTAGACATCATATGGTGGTGAAAGCTGGAAGCCTCTTCATAAAGTTCTAATAAACTTGGGGATGCATGAAGGTTAGATATGCTTCATTGAAAGCTTTATGAGAGGCTAGGGGTTTAGCTCAGTGGTAGAATGCTTACCTGGCATACAGGAGGCCCTAGGTTTGATCCCTGGCACCAACAAAATAAAAATAAATAAAAAATAAATATTAGTAAATAGTGTTTTAGTACATAAAATGATGTGCATAGGCATGTTAGGGAATATATGTAGATTCAGATCAACTTTACCTACCTCGTTGAGCTGTTGAATGTACATACATAGCAGTTTTCAATTCAGAATTTACAGTATAAAATTTTTGCAAGATTAACTGGAGAAACCGCTTTGAATATTCTTTCAGAATTTTAGTGCTACAGAGTTTTATTGTTAGTATCAAATGAAATTAAGAATTTTTTTAATTTGGCTCTTTAAAACTAAAGATTCATCAGGTTCTTTTTTTGAACTTGTAAATTTTTAAAAATACAGGATAAAACACATCCTTAACTTGATTACAGTTTTATACTTGAGTGATTATTTTATTAATACCTTGTTTTCGAGAGGTCGGAACCACTTAGGTCATATTGTGTATATCACGACAAACCGTAGTACACACTAAACAAACATTTGTTGAATTAATGAAGATTTTAAATCATCTACCTATATCTAGATAACCTGTTCACTCTGTTTTGGTTCTAACATTTTGGTCTTTCGTCCTTTCTAAAGTTTTAATTAAAAGTTTGGTAAATTGGGAAGGGGACTCAAGACTTCACATGGTTTTATGTCTGGCTAGTTCATCTGCATAGGGGGCATGATAGGAAATAGTAGGCAGCAGGGGAAAACAGGTGAAAGCTTCCAGGAACCTCTAGAACTCACATTGTATGTGTATGTGGGTATTTATGTACATACATTTATATGTATATATTGTATATATTGCTTATATAGATAGTATTCCATAGGAAAAGAAATTGGGGCATTTAAAATCTCTAATTTGGATTGATGACTATGTGCTTACTGTACATTTAGAAACAAAACATGTTCCAAATTGTCTAGAAAAGGGAATCCCCCCTAAATATTATTGTTTTCCATGATATGCTTAATTTATTATCTCTTTTTTGGTGAGGAATTATCAGCATGGGCACCATAATTTTGTTTTCTATGCCAGTACTTACCCACATGTGTGTCAGCTTGTCATGCTGTGGGGGCTTGTGTGTTGGTGTGATGCTGAAAGCTGTGCCACTGGTGTTTTAGATTCCAGTAGGACCACCTGTGGTGGACAAATTTCAGCTGAGCTTCCAGACTAAGACAGACTAGGGAGAAGGACCCAGCAGCCCACTCCTGAAACAATTAGCCCATTGAACACCTTACAAATAGCAGAGAACCACTGTCAGATATTGTGCCAGAAAATGAGCCCTCTAGGTTGGAAGGCATTCAAGAGCCAACTGGGGAAGAGTTGTCTCCTCAGGGTCTACCTTAATAATGGGAATGGAGTAAAGCCTTTGGGACCTCTATTTGCTGAAGTGCCACTACTCAAAATGAGAAGAAACACATTGGCTGCAATAATGGGCTCAAAAATAAGAAGATCGTGTGCATGGTAGTGTTGGGTAGTGTTTCATTGTGTTGTACAAAAGGTTGCTATGAGTCAGACCTGACTTGATGGCACCTAACAACAACGTGCTTATGCTAGAAGGAGCATGGTATTTTTAATTGTCAGAAATTTTCAGAAGAACCTTTTGCAGTTATTTAATCTCAGCCTTCATTTTTCCATGTGAGGAATCTCAGACTCAAAGAAATTGATAAGGCTAAATGATCAGTAAAATAAGGAAGTCAGGAACTGCCCTGGGATATTCTTCCCCACTTTGGTGCTAGGAGTGGAAGCCAGGCAAGTATTCTACTGTTGAGCTACACCCCTAACCCTAATGCTAGCGTCTTCAGTTGTAGTTTGAATACTCTTCCAATTGGGCTAGGAACCAAATTCATGAGTCATAAAGTCTTTTCAGTTGGGGGATGCTCCGTGTTGTCATATTGCCTCACACG
Source organism: Pedetes capensis (assembly GCA_007922755.1). NCBI lineage: Eukaryota > Metazoa > Chordata > Mammalia > Rodentia > Pedetidae > Pedetes > Pedetes capensis. Next base: position 122,189 of record VMDO01001263.1, read on the forward strand.
AGTATATATTCACCAAATGAGTATATATTCACATATGTATTCACCATTCTTAATGTTTACCTCTTATTTTATTCCCTCACATTATGTTCATGTCAGTTTGTTCTTTGAATGGTTGTTATTTCCTATTCTTCAGATTAATCTGTTTCTCCTTCTCCATTTTTACCCCAGAGCAAGTCATAGGTACATTAGACTATCATCTTTGACTGTTTGATATGTACGCCTGAAAGAGACAGCAGGAAGTGGCAACTGAAGTTAATCCAGGATCTTCTCAATATGTTTGAGGCCGGGTCATTTTGCCGCTGTGGGACCACCCATCTGCTTCCCATCTGGCCTGCTTTCCTAGGCTCTGTTCACAGGCCAGTGCCTGTCTTTATGCCTGCATTAAATTTTTCTATTATATTTGTTTATTTTGCCAAATCTATTTTTAGATAGGACAGCTTTACTGAAGGTTCTTAGATCTGAACTTTGAAATGACTATATCTCAAATTAAAAAACAGGATACACAAGAAATTATTCATTAACTTTTTAGATTCTGATGTTGAAAAGCTATTTCCCTTTGATTCTGAAATAAAAGAAAAATTAAGATGTCTTAAGAACTATAATTTCACATGGTTGGGATGAGCATTTCAGACTTATTGCTACACTTGCTACACCTTAACCTCAAGCTCCATTAGAAGCAATTATCAGCATTATCTTTTTTTAAATAAAGTTATAGATTTTTTTATAAAAGATTGATTAAAGCTGAGTAATATACAATGAATTATACTTCTATTTTTCCCACTAAATTTAGTAAAATATTTCTATACCTTTTTAAAAGTTGTACTCTATTTGGACTCTATTTGAATTTCAGCTTTAATGTCATTCAACAAATGAGTATAGGCTCTAGAAAGAAATTGAAAACAGATAGTGCATTTTTCCTGTCACTAAGGAGCTAATATCACAAGTGAAATACGTCTGTAAAGAACTAGCAACACTACAGGGCAGAATAAAATAAGTACTAAGTTACACCAGAAACAGAATGTCTTGAGAGAAGGGAGAAAAGAAACCAGCTCCAATTTAGGGATTTATGTCTTCCCTAAGGTGAGATAGCAGTTTAGACTATTGTAATACCTCTCCAAGGACCCTAACCACTGGGTGCCGGGGCTGCCCTTCTGCCTTCTGAGAGCCCCCTGTGCCTATCTCTGTAAGCCATGCATTTTGATGTATGTTGGCAGTTTGAAATCAGCCATAGAGAAAGTATTTACTATAAAGAAGTTGGCAAATGCTTCATACCTCAGCTGATTTTTAAACCACTACCTAACCCTTTTTCACCTGAGTATTGAGAGCAAGCAGAAACAGTAGTGTAAAAGAGAAAGGATTAGCCATCTAGGAAAGAAGACTAGAAGGATCCCTGAAGATAGGTGGTGCTCAGTTTTAGAATTGCTGGTATGGGAGGCAGATCACTGTGCTTACTGAAAAATAATAAGAACAGAATACTAAATTGGAAGAGAAAGAATTGATGGTCTAAAAGCTGTGATTTTTAGAAATACATGAAACATTACAGCAATGGGGAAGATATGATGGTTACTGCTAAGAACCAAAGGAGTGGCCCAAGGGATTAAAACAGAAGAAATATCTACCCCAAAATATGTAGGAAAAATGAAAAGAGAATAAAATCATGAAGGAAATAATACATATGGAGCGCAGGTCCAAACGATTTTGCATGTAAGTGAATATATAGTAGGAGTTTCATGGAAAGAAAACTGGACAAATGAGAAATAATTTTAAAAGGAATAATAGGGGAGGCTTCTTTTCACTGTTCTTAAGAAAGCCTTGAGGTAGTGTTGGAAAGCCTCACTGAGTGTTAGACAGGAGGGGGGATATCACTGACATTGTTTAGGATGTGAGGCTTTTGTTTGAAATTGTCCCTCTCAGAGTGTTAGAAAGGTAAGGATTAATTGTGAGGAAGAAGTTTTTCTCCCTTCAGTCATGTATTTACCAGGCTTATTTGGTCAAAGGTAGTGGTCTAGGCTCTGAGGATATAGAGGTAAAACCATGTCCAAAACCCTAAGCTCTCTGCCACCGTTGCTTTTTTTTTTTTTTTTTTTTTTTTGGTGCTAGGGCTTGAACCTAGAGCCTCATATGTGCTAAACACACCCTCTGCCACGTAGTATAACCCCAGCCCAACCCCAAGGCTTTTAAAACCAAAACCTGTACCTTCTTCCAAACAATTCTTGGTCTGTTCACAGTTGTTCCCTGACTCCTACATGGCAGAGGTTTAAGACTGGGGAGCTGTGAAGGTTCTGAGAGTTTGGTTTGGGAAAGCCTTAGAACTCCATGTGGCCCAGAGCTGTGCTTGTAATAAGAAGTGACTTGGTCCTGCCGAAGAATGAGGCCTGCTAGAATGCTTGTGGCTCCCTTTCTTGTGTGTGCTAGGCCACCTCGCTGTTGGCATTTCGCTGCCCCTGCCCAGTCGTGTTGGTCAGTCTTCTCACTCTGTTGGAGGAGAGGTGGAAACAGGTGTGAGATCGCAGGCTTCTGTTAGATTTTGTTCCCACCTGTGAAAAGGGATAGGAAGGCTACAAGCAGTTAAGTACATGCTGTGTTCCAGACAAAGCTGTAGGTGCGTGGGATTCCTCCGTAAGCAGAAGCATTTGCTGCCCTCATTGGACTTACATTCCAGCTGGGCAGCAGTCAGCATAAGTCCTCCGCTCCCCTCATGGCTCCTGCGCAGGGTGCTGTGGATGGAGTCTGTTGAGAAAAGCAAATGACGTACCTTTGCCTTAGCTTATTGCCCCAGAGCCAAGAGTGGAATGCAGATGTGTCCAGTTCAGCACCAAGCTAGCACATTGTCACCTGTGGGCAAACAGTTGTTGTTGTTAGGTACCTTCGAGATGGTGTCCGACTCACAGCGACCCTACGTACAGCAGGCTAAACATGATTGTCAGTGCTTCTCTGCTATTCATAGGGTTTCCAATGATGGATTGATTTTGGGGGTGGGTTGTTGGGTCCTTCTCCTGAGACTACAACACCTGGTGTTCCCAGGCGGAGACGCTATACAGGGTATCAAGCCACAAAGAAAAGCTGAGTTAGGAACAGATGTCTTATATAGGGCCTGTCTGGAGCTTTGTGGCCCCCTCTTTGAAGCAGGATATCAATATAAGTGTTAATGTGGATGTGCCATCATAACAGTCTGCTGAGAAATGTGATGAATGATGGCTGATTTTACTTGAGAACTAACTTTCTCAGTATTGCCGGGGCACACTAACAGCTGACTAGACCACATGGAATTATCAACGGAGCATCTTGCCATTAAAGGCAAGGTGTGACGTGTTTTCAGTTCCCTTGTTCACACGTGGGTATACATGTGTACGTGTGTACATGATATGTACTGTGCACGTATCTAAAGTGACTTGTAAAGTATTTTGACTGTGAGCCCCTGGAAGAAAGACATTTTATACCTCGCCTTTGAATGTGCATTTGTTCTCTCTCACACACAGTTTTCATGAAAAACACCATGTTCTTAGTTTGTCTTGTGAGGATGATCACTAAACTGGTTTCATGAATTGGATTCTTTGCACAGTTTGATAAATCTGAGTTTAAAACAATTGTCTTTGAAGTGACACCTGATAACTTGCCTCACCCTGATGACTCACCTAGTGCTTGTTAAAAATGCAGATTATTGGGTCCCACCCAGTACCTTTGACCGTTCAGTCTCCGTGGGCAGAGTGCAGAAATCAGGAGCTGTAATGTAGATGAATTGGATGCCCAGGGAAGTTGGAGGAGCACCGATCTTCTGATCCTCTTTACACTCCAAGGAGCTTAGTGATTTGTGTCTATTGATATTTGCCATGTTATAAATGAAACTGAGAAACTTTAAAATACTTACTAATTCATTTAAAAAGTAATAAGAGTAATCCCACTGTGTGTTAATATAAGAGCAATGATATCATCACACATTATGTATCCCTGGGGTCCAAGAACCTCTGCAGTATACTCCTGAGAACATGAAGGTTTCAAAAAAAGGGATTCTTAATACTTAGAAATTGTTTTGATCTTGGTGGCCCCCTAGGGGGTCCTGGGACCCTTAGTCCACACCCTACTTGGAGAACTTTTCTTTTTAGACTGTGTATTTTGAGAAGACAGGGACCAAATGTCTGTAATACTCCTCATCTGTGATAATTAATTTGAAATCATGGGATGTTTTCATCACTGCTCCAGTGCAGGGAGAAACTTGGGAACTTTTTAAAGCCTGTAGAGTATGGTTTATTAGGCTACTGAGGTGGGTCTATGATTAAATTCTCAGAACCAATTGATAGATCCCACATTTGAATTAGGATTTATATAGTATCTGGATGTGTCTCAAAGAGGAATGGATCATTTGGGTTTTCCTTACCCTTTCATTTCAGGGATCACCTCCCCATAGGAAAATGTGCTGCAGATCTTGAAGATGTTTATATTTTAATTTTGAATGTTTTTAGTTTTACTTCTACTTTGAACAATTTTAGACATAATGTTCAAATTACTTCATTTCTTCTAGATATGTTTAGTTACCTTTCTTCTTTTCTGAATTATATAAATAACATCTGAGTGCTGATGATCCAGAACTCAAATTGCTCCCACTATCCCATTTAATACTCTATATCTTACATGTTGTTGTTGTTAGGTGCTGTCCAGCCGGTATCCGACTCATAGCGACCCTCACAGGGTTTTCAATGGCTGACTGTTTCGGGATTGCTTTGGGCGTGGATTGCCAGGTCCTTCTCCCATTTTTTTTGCGGTGCTGGGAATTGAACTTGGGACCTCAGAGACTGCAGTGCAGTGCTCTACCAACTGAGCTAAATCCCAGCCCTATCTCTTATATAGTAATATGATAAATAGCATTAGAGATTGTGTGATTACAGAGCTCTTGAGAGATGTGTTAACTTGCGCACCCCAGAGTGTCCGAATCTTGCCTTGACGCATACCTGCCTCCTGCAAAATTCTGCAAACGGAGCAGGTTTTCTGCTGTACAGCGCTCACTCACGTCAGTGATCTTCCCCAGGCCTTCCCAAGCTAGACTGTTGCCCCTGGAGCCTGCTACGTTATAGTGAGAAGAGAGGGGAAGAGAGAGAATAATTGATGGGTTGGTTGACTGACTGACTGGGCTTCAAATCCTGACTGCAGATGTAGAAGCAAGAGAATCACACCTTTGTTTTCCTTGAATCTTTCATGGTAGACATCATAGCCTTGTCTGCATCCTTGACCACCATCACTCTGCTCCTACAGAGGTTGGAGCTTTTGGCCTTTTATCCTCATTTCCTTTAAAAGTAAAATTGTGGGTGCGGTGTGATGACAGGAAGCAGATGTGAGGAGTAAAGCTTTTCCTAGAGGTCTCTGTGGGTATGACTTTCTCTTGTATAATTGTGTTGCTCTGTGCATCTATTTAAAATGTCTTTTCCAAAATTAGACAAACTTCCAGTGAGCAGAATTTTTTTGTCTTATTGAGCAGTTTTATACCACTGATCCCTGCACCTTGCATAATACTAATGCCATAATTGATGCCTGATAAAATACTTACTTGAATGGCTAATAATTCTTTAAAATAGAAGTATGGGTATTAACATTGTGTATATGACTGATTGATTGATTGATTGATTTCCCTCAGGACACACATTAACAGAGAGTGAGAGAAACCAGTTGTTGGCGATAGCATCGTCATTGTTTGTGGCATCCCAATTACGAGCACAACAATTTCAAGAGCATTCAAGGTATGGTAGGTCTTTTAAAACAGGACGAATGAGCAGAAAAGACTGATAAGCTAATCTTCATGGAGAGGAACCAATAAAAAAATCTACCTGATCTCAATTCTGTGTCTTCTTGTAGGGGTTTTGAGGAAGTATAATTTAATCAGACTTTAAATATGGCATTGTATATATGTTCAAACAATTTAATTCAGGAAGAAAAATGATTTTGGCTTTTTAATTTGGACATTAGCAGAGGTAAGGAGATGGTTTCAAAATTGACAAATCTATTCAAATAGTTTATTTTTTATTTGTATGACTTGAAAAGAGTTTCGAGATATTAGTTAAAAAATAGATACCTGGTACTATAAGATACAATAAGGAATTAATACCACATTGATAAAGTTCTTTTTAAGTTCTAAGTATACCTTTTAGGACTGGAGTTTAGCTCAGTTGGTAGAGTGATGCTCTGTGCACTCTGGGGCACTGGGTTCGATCCCCAGCACCACAAAAATGGGGGAAGGACCTGGCTGCCCACTCCAAGATAAAATCCCCAAACAATCAGCCTTGAAAACCTTATGAATAGCAGAGAAGCCGTGACATAGTGCCAGGCATGGCACAGTGTTGGGGAATGTTTTGTTCTATTGTACATAGAGTTGCTATGAGTCAGACCCAATTTGACAGCACCTAACAATAACAAGAAGCATACCTTTTAACTTCTTAGTGGTGCAGGTGAAAGGGGAAACATGTTTTATACCAGGGTCAGTATAAATAAACCTCAATGGCACTGATAATTCTAAGTGATAGTATTATAGGATTATTTATCATAAAAGTGTACTTGTTAGAGTAATCCTTATAAGGGAAATCATCCTGTTCATAAAAATTATGTTACTTAATTTCTTTTTCTTTCTTTCTTTTCTTTTTCTTTCTTGTGGTTTTTCCACAAGTGGAAGAACAGCCCCCACTTCCCGAAAAAACTGCAAAGTGACCAAGTAGCTCTTAAAAGCATAAAAAGCATAAACCAGAAACATCATCTCTGAGAAAGTAGGTAGAAGAGAAACAAAACTGAGTTTAGGCTATGTTTGAATGACTAATGTGGTTATTTGTTGTGTTTCTCAAGAGGAAGTGCACAGACTTTTCTAGAGTTGTGATTCCCTGGACGTCTCAAGAATGAGATATTTCAAGAGACTTAGATATTAATAAACTGCTGAATCACTGGCAGGGGAGGAAAGGATCAACAGAACCATGAGTTGCCTTGTTTTTCCTTGGTTGTGCTGTCTAGTATGGTAGCTGGCCACAAGTCCCATATGGCCATTAAAATTAACCTTCAAAACCAGCTTCTCAGTCGCCCGTAGCCACATTTCACATGCTGAGTAGCCACATGTGGTTAGTGGCTGTGTGTTGGGCAAACACAGGGGACCTTTTATCATGGCAACTCTGTGTCCATCAAGTTCTGTTGGACACTGCTGCCAAAGAGATTCTAGCTTTGGTTTTCAAATTTGAATTTCATACCTCATATGTTTTTATTATTATTCTGACAGATGCAATATGTATGCCCTGATTTCCTTACCTTGCCGTTTATTTGGACCTTTATTAATTCAGGAGTCCTAGATGTAGCTAATGGTGAACTGGTTTGATTTTTAAGAAATACATGTAAACTATTTTCAGAGAGTGCTGATTTATTCTGAATAAAAATCTGAAGAGGATTTAAAAGAATGAGGAGTAAAAATTACTTGTAATCCCACAATTCTTCAATAGTCTCTCCTGACATTTTGATATCTTCTATTAAAGTATACATTTGTTGTTGTTGTTATTGTTAGTTGCCATCAAGTTAGATCCAACTCATAGCGACCCTGTGTACAAAAGAATGAAACAGTCTCTGCACTCTGCCGTGCCCACCGCTGTGTCAGGGCTTCTTTGCTATTCATTAGGATTTTCAATGGCTGATTGGGGCTTGTTTTAGAAGTGGGCTGCCAGGTCCTTCTCCCGTTTTTGGGTGTTGGGGGTCAAACACAGGGCCTGTAAGCATGCAGAGCAAGCTTTCTACCAACTGAGCTAAACCCTAGCCTGGTATACACATGTATGTGAGTGTTTATATGTAGCACATACGCTTTACATAATGAAATTCATACTGGGAATACAATTTGAATTCTCTCTCTCTTTTTTTTTTTACTCAATATTATGTTGTAAATATTTCTTCTATTCATTATATGAAACATTTTTTGGAAACATTTTTAATTTTATTTTTTTACTACACAGAATTGTAAACATATACAAAATAGGATAGTGTAACCTGCTCCCATATACTCATTACCCAGCTTCTCCAACCATCAAAAGTCTACTTTCCTTTTATTGTCATTCCCTCTACCCACTTTCCACACTTGTTCATTTTTTAAGGTAAAGTTTACAGACATATAGACAAATCTTACTTTATAGTTTTAGTAAAGAGATACTCCTGTTTAACTCATATCCCTATATACAAATGGAGTATTTCATCATCCCAGAAAGCACACTTCCCTTTGCTTTTGACACTATCTTCAGTATATTTTTCATTGAAGCAATCTTCCTTTGTCTTCTGTGTAATTTCTTCCTAAACCTTAAAAAAATATGAAACTTTAATGAAATATGTAAATCAACAGTTCAGTTTTGCAGATAAATACACACACGTGTGTGTATGTGTGTGTGTGTGTGTGTACACACACACACATACATATATACATATATATGTACATACATATATATATGGGCTGGGATTTAGCTCAGTTGGTAGAGCACTGTGCTGCAGTCTCTGAGGTTCCGAATTCGATTTCCACCACTGCAAAAATGGGAGAAGGACCTGGCAATCTACTCCCAAGGCAATCCTGAAACAGTCAACCATTGAAAACCCTACAAGGGTTGCTATGAGTCAGATACCGACTCGACAGCACCTAACAACAATACACACACACACACACACACACACACACACACACACACACCCCTGAGGCTGAGATTTAACTCAGTTGGTAGAGCGCTGCTCTGTAGTCTTTGAGGTCCCAAGTTCCATTCCCAGCACCACAAAAATGGGAAAAGGATGTGGCAATCCACTCCTGAGGCAATCCCAAAATAGTCAGCCATTGAAAACCCTATGAGGGTTGCCATGAGTCAGACACGACTCAATGGCACCTAACAACAAGAAGTAAATATATATATATATATTTATACACACACACACACACATGCCATCAAGTTGGTGTCCACCTCATAGCAATCCTATGTACAACAAGCAAAATAGGATTGTTAGTGCTTCTCTGCAATTCATAGGGCTTTCAGTGGCTGATGGTTTTTTGGGAGTGGGTTGCCGGGTACTTCTCCCAAGTCTACAGCACCTGGTGTTCCCAGGTGGTCTCCCATCCTAGTACTAACCAGGTCCAACCCCGCTTAGCTTCTGAGATCTGATGGGATAGGATGCCACAGTGGTACAGATGCAGGCACATGTGTGTGTTTCCTATACAGCAAACAAGTATTCACTTTTAGTGAGTTTATTTTCTATTGAACTTACCAGTATTTAGTAGGCTGGATTACTGTAAAATTGATACCACCCATAACAGCACAAGCCTATAACATTTAGCAACATACCTTGGTCTTCTGAACAAAGCATGATCTTGTTTAGCTAAAGTGAATCATAAGTTGTTTTTACTTGTTTACTAAAGAGGGCCCCAATGGCCTGCATCATCAAAGCTGATCTCTGCGGCTGAGTCTTCCCACTTTGGCTTTTGCGGCTGTTTTCATGACTGGCTTGGGAATGGAGCCTCAGAGTTGCCTTCCAAGAGTGGCTCCGCAGTGCTGTCGAGGGTGTGTTCATGTGATGTTTTCCCTTCCAAACCAGTAGCCCACAGCCCTTCCTCTGTGCTGCTTGTTTTGGCCGCTGATCTTATTTTTCCAATTTCTCTCTGGGTTTTACTCTTTCATCATTTATGACTTGGAAAAAGACATTAATGTGTACCCATAGTATTTAGATAGTAAAACGATAGGGTGCATTTTAGGAGAAAAAAAAGTTAATGTCATGAGCAATAATAATTTTTCTTAGGATTCCTAAAATAAACTTGGTGAGCATAATTTCTTATATAAATGCAGGCTGACTTACTATGAAGTTGTTTTTCTTTCACACTTTTGGGGATGGGGGGCGTAACTCAATGGTGGAATGTGTGCTTAGCATCTGTGAGGCCCTGGGTTCAATCCCTAGCACCCAAACAAAGACAAATAAAAAACACTTTCATTGACAGAAAGGAATCATTAAAAGCTTTATTAAACAATCACTTCATATTATTTAAATCTAAAATGATTTTTAGCATTGTGGCTTGATAGAATTTGTTTTACTCATTGATAATAATTAGAAGAAAAGTTAATAAAGGTAACATTTTTGTCTCTTTGTGTAATGTTTAACTTCCTTTTGCTCAAAATGCCGGTTTTTCTTAAATCCCAAAGTTGTTCATGGATCAGGATTCATCTTTTTGAAGAAGCAGGCTAACGTAGCTTGCCATTGCCATTGCTCAAGTTCACCTCTGCCACTCCAGGCTTCCCAGACACTAGTAAAAATGGTATTCAGCCTTAACCAAACTATTTTACTTTCAGCTTTTAGGACCTGACTCAACAGCACCTAATGACAACATATATGTGGCTGCTGTTGTTAGGTGCTGTTGAGTTGGGTCCAACTCGTACTGACCCTATGTAAACAGAAGGAGGCACTCCCTGACCTTGGCCATGCCCAGCACTATGTCAGTGCTTCTCTGATATCCATGTGATTTTTGATGGCTGATTGTTTCAGGAGAGGGTGTCAGGTACTTCTCCCATTTTTGCAGTGCTGGGGATTGAACTCAGGGCCTCAGAGAGCACAGAGCAAGCACTCTACCAACTGAGCTAAACCCTAGCCCATTAACATATATATATATATATATATATATATATATATATATATATATGCATACACACATATATGTGCGTGTGTGTATATATATACACGCACATGTGTGTATATGTATATATATGTGTGTGTATATATATGTGTGTGTGTGTATATATATATAATATATATATATAATATATATATATAAATATTATATATATATATATATCACCTTATGCCATACTCTGATATTGCAAAAAAGGGGCCAGTCTACTTGAAAGGATGTCTTTTCTGAAAATATACCATTATATTATCAATATTTTGCCATATTAATACTCTTTGAAAAAGTGGACATCTTGAGTCATATTTTGCATGAGGATGTATTATATTAGCGTTCACTGGCATTGCAGAGTATGATGTGTGCCCTATATCTCTTACGAAAATGCAGGCACCAAATGTATTCTTTTATTTGTGGCATTATGGTTGGTTATTCAGGCTAGGGAGTTTACATAGCTGCCTTTGGTTCTTTTGGCCCCTTTACCTAGCACTTGAATTGTCAGAGCTGTTGGCAAGGTGCAGCGAGAGGAAATGGCATGGAGCAAAGTGTCAGGTGTCTTCTCTCAGTTCCACTGCCACGTGTCAGCGTGATACAGGACTTTGCCACAGTGCTTTGACCTCTGACTTCATTTTCCTCTTCTGAAAAATCAGTGTTCGATGGGATAGCAACTGGAGGCTTCTTTGGATCCCATCCTATTTGAATTGCACAGGATCACAGATTTTACTTCATCCTTATAATTTTGGCTTGCGTTTTTTTTTTTCCCCCCACACTGGGGGTTGAACCCAGAGCCTTGCGCTTTTGTGCTTTGCAAGTGCTGGACCACTGAGCTGCACTTCCAGCCCATTTTTTTACTTTTTTGGACAGGGTCTTGCCAAATTACGCAGTTGCCTCTGGTCACAAACTTGGAGTCCTCCTGTCTCTGCCTCCTGAGCCACTGGGATTACATGCAGGCGCCACTGCGCCCGGCTTCTGTCTTGAGTTTTGAGCACAGGTTAAAGACTCAGGAAATGGAACACTCCCACTATAGCTCATGATAATATCGATGAAAATAGTTCTGCCTGAAAGGTTAAAACATCCATGTTTGTGGAGGATGACTTGCCTATGTGGACTCAGTGTGTAACCAGTACTTTGTGATCTGGCTTAGTGGAACATACTAGGTACCTTGACAGGCCACACAGCCTGTCATCAGTTTGATTCTTTGAACCTCAGTCACATAAGGAGACGACATATTCACTTGAATTCCCTCTATGTGCTGCTGTTGTGTCTACATCTATATTGTATTTTCTTTCCTCCTCTGGCTCCTGATAAAATGGACAATCAATGTCTTAGTGATTTCTACCTGACAGATGCAATTATCTGGGGGTTTTGCTTGCTGTTAAAAAAAACAGTGGCCTTTCCTGGTCTCAGATATAATTCATTTACCTGTTATTAAGTTTTCAATTTGATGATAAGAGTCTCAGGTTTTGAAATATGATCTTAACCGTTAAATGATAACTGGGGAAAAGAACATAGAGAAAAGTAGCCATGTGAAAATAATTCCCAAGGAAAAATCAATATTGTTGTGATATTGGCTTTTTCATTTAAATATCATCTGAAGCCAAAAGGATATGCCACATTGGAAGAGATTTATGCTATCTATGAAAATAAAACACAACTTTTGTATCATTTGTTTCATGTGTGTTCTCAGCCATGTTACTGTGACAGTGAAGTTGATGTTATAACTGAGTATGTAATAAAAATAGTACTTTATACATTTACAAATATATATAGCCCTGCTATGTCTTTGTAAATACCTACTTCCACTTGAGTAAACAAATCCCCTAAAAGCAGGAAGGAGAGAGAAAACATTAATTCAGTCGTTTTCCTTTAAGCTTGCCTTATGTAGTCTGTCTGTGCTATATTTTCAGTTATTTAAGATGACTATGTCTTGGATGATTTAAAAAACTAAATGATGCTAACCATAAAATATTAAGTGGATAATGTGGCGCATTTGTAAGTTTTTTGCTAAATATTACATTTTAGAATATTTTTCTTCAATTTGATTTTGCTATAAGGGCTGAATAGAAGACAGAATAGCCTCATTATTGTAGGAGAATTTCTCTGTTCCCTGCAAAGATTCCAAAAGCTCTTGCACACTTCATCAGTATTATTGTAATTCTTTGGCTGCAGGATATTTGGCAGCTGTTGCACCCCACTGGCAAATCCTATTCATACTTCTTTCCCATTCACCATTGCCATTGGAGAATTGATTTCTCTCTCCTCTAACCTTTCCCAATTCATTTTGGATTGTTCAATGTGAAACATTTTAATTTCATATCATACAGCTATTCAGCTCACAATCCCTTTTTTAACCTGTCACCAGGGTAACAGCATAGCATGCTTTCTTTAGGCAATCAGGTTTTTATTTCACATGCTTAATGTTGCATTAAATGTTTGCATTTTGTTTAACCCCCCTTAAATACTTTGAACTCTGGATATGTTTTATAGGGTAATGAAATCCTTGATTTTTGAATTGAAACTAAATCAGCACCATCAGTGCATTTATAATGAAATGTCAAAAGATTAATTTACATAATACAAAGACTGTTATTAAAAATCCAAGTTAGCCGATCTGTGTAAAGCAATTTTCTGTAGGTAATGGAGCAATATTTGTATATATTTATGTTCAGCCTTATTCCAAAAAAGGATTTAGATTGCTTTAGAGAGATTTGTCAGTGAAATAAATACAAAATTTAAAAGAGTAACAGAATTGCTGCAAATGGGAAAATGCATCTTTTGAAGATATTACTTGATTTTTCAGTATAATGTTTTTGTGTCTATTTGTATACATAAAGAACGTAATGACTTATGTATTTGCTAATAGGTGAAGTAATGAGATATGCCAGAGTAAGATTAAATGTTGCTTCTGGGGGATTGACTTGGGCCTTGTGCTCATTAATATCAGTTCATCAGTTTACTTTCCCTTTTCTTTAAAATAAATAATGATAGATTAGTGAAGATGAAAATGCATATGTTTAGATCTGATTGACTAGACTCAAATTTCCAGTTATAGAGCTACCTTTTTTATCTTTTCAGCTTTATCCCAAGTAATAGTTTGAATGACATTTGTTCCCTGACTAAAATCTGTGAAATTTGGAAAATACTAATATAAATAGAAGCATAAGGAAGAGTAGACAATAGTGACCATGTTGTTTGAAAGCATTGCTATTTTAAAGGATATTCACATGGGACCTCTTTGTGTCCTTATATTCTGTTATACAATCACTAAAGCTTTCAAAATAATCTGTAGGATAAACTTTGAATTAAGCCTCATATATTTTTTTTAAAAAAACTTTAAAAACGTTCAGTTGCATGTCTATTTTTAAATTCTGTTACTCTTGATTTGGTCCTCTTTGAATATTCTAGCTACTCAGAGTGTGTCATACTGATTTGAGAGCTCATATGTGACTAGTCACCCTGGGGCCAGTAGCATTCATTGGTCTTCATGACCTGAACATGAACTGCACAAGGGTCATTTTCTTTTAGTAAATTCCTCCATATGTCTTTAACTTTAGTTAGGAATTATTTTTAGAGTACAACTTAATGTGTTTCATTATGACATTTCCTTACATAGACATCATTGTACATTGTTCTTATTCACCTCCCCCATTATCCTCTCACGACCCCCATCTCCTTCCCCAATTCCTTTCCTCCCCACTAATGGTTCCCCTTTTGCTTGCATGTCTTCTTTATGTGAATCATATGTATATAAATCCAGATTTTGCCCTTGAAAGCAAAATGTGTGATATTGGCATTTCTTTCCCCTATTCCCCTTTCTTACCTCCCTCACCCCCTTCTTTTTAGTCCCTTTTCTCCCCTAACATAGTCTGCCTTCCACTTTGATAGCTTGTCTATTGAAGTGTTGAATATATGTTGAAAACTGGCATCCACATATGAGAGAATACACAGAATATTTGTCTTTCTGGACCTGGTTTATTTCATTTAAAATGAGGCTCTCTAGCCCCATCCATTTTCCTGCAAATAGCATAATTTCATCCTTCTTATGGCTGAACAGAACTCCATGGTGTGTATATACCACATGTTCCGTATCTGACCATCTGATGGACACCTAGGTTGATTCCCTATCTTGGGTATTGGGAGTAGTGCTGCAATAAACATAGATGAGAAGTTTCCCTGTGGTATGTTGACTTACATTCTTTCAGAAATATACCCAGGAGTAGAATAGCTGGGTCATTGGTAGTTCTATTTGTAGTTTTTTGAGGAACCTCCATTCTGCTCTCCATTCCCACCAGCAGTGTACAAAGGTTTCTTTCTCCTTGCATCCTTACCAGAATTTGTTGTTTTTTTGTTGATGCTAGCTAGCCATTCCTACTGGAGTGAGATGGTATCTCAATGTGTCTTTTTGCTTTGTATTTCCTTGATGGCTAGGAATGTTGAACATTTTTTCATATGTATATTGGCCATTTGTAACTCTTCTTTTGAGAACTGTCTGTTCAATTCATTTGCCCACTTTTTAAATGGATAATTTATTTTTATGGTGTTTAACCATATGTGGTGTTAACTTTATGCATTAATCCCCTGTCTGTTGTATAACTGGGAACATTTTCCTCCCATTCTGTAGGCTGTTTCTTCACTTTGTTGTCACTTTTGCTGTGCAAAAGCTCTTTAATTTCATGCAGTCCCATTTGCAAATTATTGCTATTTCCAGAGCTGTTGGGGTCCTTTTCAGAAGGTCCTTGCCTATGCCTATGTCTTGAAATGTTTTCCCTATGTTTTCCTCTAGCAGTTTCAAAGCTTCAGGTCTTACATTAAGGTCTTTGATCCATTTTTAAGTGATTTTGTATAGGGTAAGAGACAGGAATCTAGTTTCAGTCTTCTACATAAGAATATCCAATTCTCTCAGCACCATTTGTTGAAGAGGCTATCTTTTCTCCAACTTCTAATTTTGGCATCTTTATCAAATATCAGTTGACTGTATCTGCATAGGTTTATGTCTAGATCTTCTATTATGTTCCATTGGTCTACATGTCTGTTGTTGTGCCAGTACCATGCTGTTTTTGTTACTGTTGCTCCATAGTATAATTTGAATTTGGGTGTTGTGATACCCCCTGCATTACTTTTCCTGCTCAATGATGATAACCTTATGTCTTCAGAATCAGTCATTCCAAAAATAACAAATACTATCCCATATGATAATATCCATGAGCAATAAAAAAGCAAAACACTCCTTGTCCTTTGTTGTTAGGTGCTATTGAGTCAGACCTAACTCATAATGACCCTCATAGGGCTTTTTCAGGAGTGGACTTCCCATAGCCTTCTCCCATTTTTTGGATTGCTACGGTTCGAACACTCGTCCTCAGAAAGTGTAGAGTAGTGCTGAGCCCCAGCCACCTTGTCCTTTGTTGTTGTTGTCATTAGATGCCCTCAAGTCAGTGTCTGACTCATAGTGACCCTACCTACAACACTATTGTTATGCTTCTCTGCTATTTGTAGGGTTTTCCATGGCACATTGATTTTTGGGAGTGGGTTGTTGAGTCCTTCTCCCAAGCCTACAGCACCTGGTATTCCCAGGCTGTCTTCCATCCAAGTACTAACCAGGGCCGACCCTGCTTAGCTCCCGAGATCTGACAGGATCTGACACCACAGTGGTACCGCTGCAAGTGCCCTGTCCTTTTGTTGTTGTTGTTAGGTGCCATCGAGTCATGTCCGACTCATAGCGACCCTCATAGGGTTTTCAATGGCTGATTGTTTCAGGATTGCCTTGGGAGTGGATTTCCACGTCCTTCCCCTATTTTTGAGGTACTGGGAATCGAACTTGGGCCTCAGAGACTGCAGAGCAGCGCTCTACCAACTGAGCTAAATCCCAGCCTTTAGGATCCTTAAAATCAAAAGGGACAGACAGAGATGAAACAGATAATTAACAACTCTGTTGAGTGCCAAAGGGGAAAACACAAATCTAGATTGTTATCCTGGAAAGCAGGGGGATTCTAATTTCCAGATTTCTCATGTTACCTTGTCTAAAATGGCCACTTTTCAACGTGACATACAAAGAAACATGAAAATATAGCCCATTCACAGCATAAAAAGAAGTAAGTAGAAACTGTCCAGGAGAGAGTTGAGATGTTAGACTTACTACACAGTGACCTTAACTTATTAAAAATATGTTCAAAGAACAAAGAACAAATGAAATGAGGTACAGGGAATTAAAGGACAGTATGGCAACCGTGACTCATTAAATATAAATAATAAAGAGATAGAAATGATAAAATACTAAATAAAAATGATGAAAGTGGAAAGGACAATGCCTAAAATAAAGAAAATATATGAGCTTATTAGTAGATTTGTACTGGTGGAAGAATCTGTCTTCAAATGTGAAGATATGTCAGTTAAGATTATAAGATTAACAGCTTCTTTCTTAGATACCATGGAGGCCAGAAAAGAATAGGATGGCATAGGTAAAATGATGGGGGAAAAATGTCAACCAAGAATTATATACTTAGCAAAACTATCCTTTAAAAATGAAGGCAATATTAAGACATTTCCAGGTAATCGAAGTTGGTAGAATTGGTTGCTGGCAGACCTGCCATACAAGAAATATGAATGGAAGTTCTTTAGGCTGGAATGAAAGGACACTAAACAAGTTAAATACACATGCATACATCAAAAGGACTGGTGAGGATAACTACATTGCCAAATATAAAAGACAGGGTAAGTGTATTTTTAGATTGTAAGATCCTCTTCTTGCATTTTCCTGATTTAAAAGACGAGTGCATAATGCAATAATTGTAAGTCTAGATTGATGGGCACACAATATATTATAATAAGAGGACAAAGGAGGATGGGGAGTACCTGAAGCTATATTGAAGTAAATTTTGTAGGTACGTTGCAGTTAAGCTGGCATCAATCCAAACTATATTGTTTAAAGGTAAGGTCATAATTACAATCCCCAGTGTACCCTAAGAAAATAACTTTTAAAAATGGCAAGAGAAAAATAAAGGGAATTAAACTAGGACACCAGAGAATATCTATTTAAAACAGAACAAAAAGGCAAAATGGAGGAAGAGAGGAAGAAAAATGATATGACATATAGAAAGCAAAAAGCAAAATGGCAGATGTAAATTGTCCCTGATGAGTGAGTATATTAAATGTAAATAGGTTAAACTCATTAATCAAGGGCGCATATTGGCAGAACAGTTGGAAGAAAGAAGATTGGGTTGAGGGTGTAGCTCAGTGGTAGAGCACTTGCCTACCATATGCAATACCCTGAGTTCCATCCTCATCACTGCTAAATAAATAAATATCAAACTGTATGCTTTCTTCAAGAGATACAGTTTAGTTTCAAAGACTTTCTATCCTAAAGAACTTCCATTCATATTTTCTGCGGGGCAGATCTGCCATGAACAGTGAGTGAGCACATTTGACTTTCCCCCTGAGAGCATCAAGGCATGGCTTGAACTCAAGTAGCTAGCCACAGTCTTGTTGGCTTCATGTCTCAGAGACTGATGTTCAGTGTTGTCAAAACTACCAGAAATTAACCAGATGTGCTGGCACACACCTGTAATTTCAGTGACTCAGGAGATGGAGACAAGAGGATTGCAAGTTCAGTGCCAGAGGCAGGCTGCATAACTTCATGAGACCCTGTCTCAAGCTAAAGAGTAACAAAACAAAACAAAACAAAACAGTGGGAGGCGTAGGGTAGGGTGCAACTCAGTGGTAGAGCACTTAACAAAGTATGTGTTCAATCCCCCAGTTCTGGGGGGAAAAAAAAACTACTAAAAATTCAGGGATATCATAGCAATAGAGATCAATTGACTAAGGCGTTCCATATCTGAAATCAGCTTCCCTCCAGTTGTTGATTGACTCTTGAAATGTGTATGCATAATGAAGACCCCAGGGAACCCAACATATATAACCTACAGAATGCTGAACAAAGAGAGCTTAAATTTCAGTTGCTTACCAAGGAGAGGATGATGCTTAGAATTTTGAATCTCACCAATTTGAAGGCCTTGTAGGCACCTTGTGCTTTCCATTAAAACCCTGGAAGGACCATGGCTGAGCAGAAAACATTATGTTTCTGGAATCAGCAGTTTGGATATTTTATTTATTGAGAGCAAAACCAAACAGACACATTCTAGCACAACATAAAAGCAAGCCCCCACAACTTCACTTATTAACTAGTAATTTAACTGCCTGCTATAAAAATCAGTAGTTTTTTGGGGAAGATAACTTGATACATAGTATCTCAACAACATCTCCACAAGCCAATATACAATAAAAACTCACTTGGCATACAATTTAAGAATGAGAGTGATCCATGGTTAAGAGAAAAAGCAGTCAACAGAAACCAAGTATGAGAGCACTAAGATGTGGGAATCATGGGTAAGGGCTTTAAAACAGCTGTTAAAATTAGTTTCAAGTATTAAAGATCAAAATGAGAGAATGGAGGAGGAGTATCAGCAGAGAAACAAACTATAAGAAGTTACTAAGGCTGGACGCAGTGGCCCACACTTGTATATACCCAAGATCTTGGGAGGCAGGAGGATCACAGATTCCAGGCTTGCATATTATAGTGAGAACCTGTCTCAAGATAAAAAATAAAAAATGGACTGAGGTTGCAGTCCAGTGGTAGAGCACTTGCAGAGTAGGTGTAAAGCCCTGCATTAAACCACCGCGTACCTTCTCTCCCCCAGTAAAAAGATAGTAAGGAGAAATTCCAGATGTAAAATATATTAAATCTGCCATGGACAATATGCTAGATAAACTGAAACGCATTTTGGTTATGGAAGAGGAAAGAATAGGTGACCTTGAAGATGGAAGAACAGAGATCATACAATCTGAAAAGTGAAAATGCTATTTTGGAAAACTAAACAGACACAAAAGGATAGTTGTGGAGATCATAAAGAGGTTTCTGATCTTGATTATGGTTATTGATATCGTGGATGTGTGCATTTGTCCAAACAAATTATATATTTTAAGCATGCAGAGTTTTTTTTTTTTAATCTCAGTTATACCTCAGTAAAGCTGTTTTAAAAAATTTAAGAGAGCCCCAGTGATCTGTGGAATAACATCAAGAAATGTAGCTTGTAAGTATTGGGAACCACAAAAGGAAAGGGTAGAGAGAACAAAGCAAGAAATATTGGAAAAAAATATTGACTGTCATTATCTTAAGATTGAGAACAAGAGCAAGTTGTCTACTTTTTATCATGTAGATCCTAGACAGTGCCATAGAAAGAAAAAGCAATAAAAGACATAGAAACAGAAAGGAAGAAGTCAAGTCATTTGTAGCCACCGAGGTCATAATCATTTGCATAGAAAACTTTACAGAATCTACAAAACAATTGCCGTAACTAATAAATTTAGAAAAGGTATAGAATAAAAAGTCACATATAAATTGTATTTCAATAAACAAGCAACAATGCAAAAACGAAAATGAGAGTTCTGTTTAACAGAGTATAAAAATACAAAGGCAGAAGCATAGAGAATGGAAAGGAAGCTCTCTAGGACAACTTGATTACTTACGAAAACTCTTAAGAAATGGATCATATAACTAAACAAAAATAAGCATACATTTAACAATAGAGACTCAAGACTGCCATACTTTGTTGGGAGAAATTCAATTATTAAATAAGAGCTATATCTTCCTCATAAATTGCAGGAGAAAATATCTTAAAGATGTCATTTTTCATTATGTAACATACAAATTTAACATAGACCTGGTCACAGTTTCATTAAGGCTGTATTTGGGGGAGGAAGCATAAGAAATTGTCATGTTGATTTTGAAATTTCTATGGAAATGAAAAAGGGCCTAGGGAAGGTAATGCATGTAGATGAACAAAGTTGCAGGACTTGGTCTACAAATTTTCTTGGAATAGCCTCAAATCCATCTGCTTCCACACACGAAAGTTAGAAATCACTTGTTGTTGTTGTTAGGTGCCATCGAGTCTGCATCCGACTCATAGCGACCCTCATAGGGTTTTCAATGGCTGACTGTTTCGGGATTGCCTTGGGAGTGGATTGCCACGTCCTTCTCCCATTTTTGTGGTGCTGGGAATTGAACTGGGGACCTCAGAGACTGCAGTGCAGCGCTCTACCAACTGAGCTAAATCCCAGCCCTAGAAATCACTTGTTGTTGTGGTTGTTAGGTGCCGTCGAGTCGGTATCCAACTCATAGCGACCCTCTGTACAACAGGGGAAACACTATTGTCAGTGCCTCTCTGCTGTGCATAGGGTTTTCAATGGCAGATTGATTTTTTGGGGGAGGGGGTTGTCAAGTTCTTCTCCCAAAGAAATCACTTACAGGTTTATAAAAGAAAACATGGACATATCTTCTGAAATGTAGTATAGTCAAAAAATTTTCTCAGCAAGAACAGAAAAGCAATACATATAAAAGGAAAAATCAAGTTGATTTTTGTTATTTAAAATTTACACTAAAATAACCAAGACGTACCATTACATAACATACCTATTAGACTGGAGTCCTGAGTGCTGACGCCGACATCAAATGCAGCCAAGGACGTGGACCAGTAGGAGCCCTCGTTCACTGCTGGGGGCAATGCAAAATGGCACAGCCACTTTGGAAGACAATTTGGCAATTTCTTATAAAACTAAACGTATCCTTACTCTAAGATCAAGCAGTTGTGCTCCTTGGTATTTGCCAAAGTGAGTTGGAAACATATGTCCACACTAAACCCAGAGCCTGAGTGTTTATAGCTGCTTTATTTATAATTGCCCAGGGAAGCAACCAAAATGTCCTTCAGTAGATGAGTGGTAAATAAACTGGTGCATACAAACAATTAAGTGTTATTCGGCAACAAAACGAATGAGCACCCAAACCACAAAACGATGTGGTGTAACTCTAAGTGCCTGTTGCTAAGTAAAAGAAGCCAAACCAAAAAGGCCACATTCTGTCTGATTCCGGCTATATGACACTGGAAGAGGCAAAAATGTGGAGACAGTAAAGATCACTGATTGCCGGGCATTTGCGGGAAGGAGGGATGGATAATAAGATGAACCACAGGGAATATGTAGGGCAGAGAAACCGTTCAGTAGGATACTGTGGATACATGTCATTAAGAATCTGTCAAAACCCATAGAATGTATGACACGATGATGAGCCCTAACATATGAACTTTTAGTTAATAATGGTGCAACATTAGATCATCAGTTTTAACAAATGTGTCGTACTAATGCAAGGTGGTAGTAAGGGGGAAACTGGTAGATAGAGAAGGTGAGGGTGTATATAGAAACTCTACTTTCTGTTCAACTTCTCTTCAATCTAAGAAAGAAAGTCTTTCTTTTCCTGCTGAAAGGAAGACATTGGTTAAAAAAAAAAAAGCCTATAGAGAATACTTGCAATACATAAATATAACAAAGACCTTGTATTCAAAATTAAGAACTTCCACCCATCAGTCATAAAGCCAACAATCTAATTAAAATGGGAAAAACCTTGAATACAAATGTCCAATAAGCACATGAGGTCCCCTGCATTATCAGTGGGAGGAAATGCACAGTAAGCCCTAATGAGATGTTTCCCAGCAGCTAGCCTGGCCGGAATCAGACTGACCACACCATATGGCGGTGAGGATATGGAAGAACTCGGGCTGCAGACAGCCGTGAGTGACAGACGTTGTTGTCCAGAGTTGCTGCGATTCCCTGCCTCAACAGATCTTGAACAGAACCCAGTGCTCGAGCCTGCCCTGGCAGGCTGCTCAGAGCTACCAGCCCTTTCCCCCTCGCAGAGCCCTCTGACCACCCCAAAGCCATTGACACAGCACTCAGCCACCACCATAACAACCGTGTCCCCTTTACACGTGCACCAGAACTACCTGCAGGACTCAGAGGCTGCCGTGAACTGCCAAATCAGCCTGGACATCTATGCCTCCTGCGTCTACCTATCCATGTCTTACTACTTTGACTGTGATGGGGTGGCTTTGAAGAACTTTGCCAGATTCTTGTCTTCAGTCTCAAGAGGAGATGGAACGTGCTGAGAAACCGATGACCCTGCAGAGCCACTGAGGTGACCGAATCTTCTTGCAGGATATCAAGAAACCAGATGGTAAGCTGGGCACAGTGGTGCACGCCTGAAATCCCAGCGGCTTGGGAGGCGGAGGCAGGAGGATCACAAGTTCGAGACCAGAGGCAATCTGCATAATTTAGCGAGACCCTGTCCCAAAAAAGTAAAAAACTGGGCTGGGGATGCAGCTCAGTGGTCCAGCACCTGCAGATCATACAAGGGCGAGGCCCTAGGTTCAACCCCCAGGCCTGCAAAAACAACAACAAAAACAAAACAACAACAACAACAACAAAACCCCAGGTGGTGGCGACTGGGAGAGCAGCTGCATGCAATGCACTGTGCCTTACGCTTGGAAAAAGGTGTGCATCTGCCACTACTGGAAATGTACAAACTGGCCATTGATCAAGGGGACTCACACTTGTGTGCCTTCGTTGAGCAGGTGAAATCCATCAAGAAATTGGGTGACCACATAAACAACTTGAGCAAGATGGGAGCCCTGGAATCGGGCATGGCGAAATATCTCTTTGGCAAGCATTCCCTGGGGAACAGTGATAAGGAGAGCTAAGCCTTAGGCTGACTTCCCCAAAGCCAGGGGTGACTTCCCTGGTCACCAAGGCAGTATGTGCATGTTGGTGTTACCTTTGCCTGTTCTACAAGTTTTATCAAGATATCCACTTAAGTTCTTTAATTTGAGCTGTTCCTTCACATAAAGAAATGGCACCCCTCCCCCACCAAAAATCAAACAAATGTACAATGTTACAGTACTTTGGAAAACAGTTGGGCAGCCTACAAAAAGTTAAATATTGAGCAGGGCACCGTGGCACATGTCTGTAATCCCAGCGGCTGGGGAGGCAGAGGCAGGAGGATTGCAAGTTCAAGATGAGAGGCAGTCTGCAAAATTTAGACCCTGTCTCAAAAAGCCAAAAAAAAAAAAAAAAAAAAAGGGCTGGGGGCACAGCTCAGTGGTCCAGCACTTGCAGAGCACGCAAGCATGAGGCCCTGGGTTCAACCCCCAGTACTGAAAAAAAAAAATTAAATATTTACACTAGTACTTCCATTCCTAGATTTTCTCTTCCGAAAAACCTATATAGGGCTGGGGATGTAACTCAGTGGTATAGTTAGTGTTTTCCTAGCCTGTGTGAGTTCTTGGGTTCAATCCCAGCACCCAGAAAACCTTGCGCAAAGAATACTTACAACAGCATTGTTCATAGTAGCCCAAAAATGGAAACAGCCCACACATTCATCAGCAGAAGGATGAACTAAATTTAGTGTATGTGCACAATAGAACACTACTCATCAGTAAAAACAATGAGCTATTCAGCATCACGGATGAAACTCAAAAACATATTGAGCAAAAAAGCCACATGCAAGACTGTACTTCAGGGGGCTATTTCCATGAAGCTTTGGAACAGGCAAGTGTCATCTGTGGTTGATTATTTGGGGCAGGCAGATTCTTTTCTATTTTAATATCTATAAATAATATTGCCTGAGCGGTAGCCCTGTGGCATCTGATCCCGTCAGATCTTGGAAGCTAAGCAGGGTTAGTACTTGGATGGGAGACCGCCTAGGAACACCAGGTGCTGTAGGCTTGGGAGATGGACCTGACAACCCACTCCCAAAAATCAATCTGCCACAGGAAACCCTATGAACAGCAGAGAAACACTGACAATAGTGTTTCCCCTGTTGTACAGAGGGTAGCTATGAGTTGGATACCGACTCAATGGCACCTAACAACAACAATAAATAACATTGACTCGACGGCACCTGACAACAACAAATAAAAATTATATAATTTTTTCCTCATATATTTATGGGGTATAGAAATATGATACGTGTATAAAGTGAAATGATCAAGATAATTAGCATTTCTATCTCCTTAAACGTTATGTATTTTTTTCCTTTGTGGTACTGGGATTGAGCCCAGGGCCTCATGTACCAGGCAAGAGTTCTCCCACTGAGTTGCACCCTTAATCCCTTTTTTATTTTTTATCTTGAGACAGGGTCTCACTAAATTACCCAGGCTGCCTCTGGCCTCAAACTTGCAATCCTCCTGCCTCCACCTCTCAAGTCTCTGTGATTGTAGGCACATGCCACCACACGCAGCTCGTTATTTCATTGAGCTGAGAACTTGGAATCCCTCTTTTCTAATTGTTTCAAGAAATACGTAATAAATTCTTGTAAACCATTGTCATTCTACCAGGGTATAAATGTAAGAACTTACTCCTGTTGTAACTGTATTTTGGTGTCTGTTATACAATTTTACCTTTGCTTCCTTCTGTCCTTCCCAGCTTCTAGTGACCACTATTCTATTCTCTGTTTCTATTAAATCAACTTGTTGAGCCTCCACAAATGAATGGGTTCATGTAGCATTTGTCTTTCTGTGCCTGGCTTATTTCACTTAATATAATGTCCTCCATTCCATCCCTGTTGTTGCAGGTGACAGGATTCCATTATTTTTTATGGCTGAATATTATTCTATTGCATATACGTACCACATTTTCTTTATCTTTTCATCTGTTGACAGACACCTTGGTTAATTCCATATTTTGGCAATTGTGAGCAGTGCTGCAATAAACATGAGAGTGCAAGTATTCCTTTGCTATACTGTTTTAATTTCTTTTAGATTATCTACTAAGAACTTTAAAAAATGAAGACCATTGCCAAACCCATGAGGAGAATTTTCAGGTATTTCTGCCTCAGATTATAATGCTTCTGATGATGATAATAACCCTTATTTACATTTACGTGCCAAGAACAAGTGTAAGCATTTTATATCTTTCACTTACTCAACATGTAAATTAGTTATTCTTATTTTGTTTTACTGATAAAGGAAACTGAGGCACAAAGAGGCTAAGTAACTCGTGGAGGTCACACAGCTTTTGCAGGTACGTACTCAGTCACTTACTGAAGACCTTACTGAAGGCTGGAGTGACTGCTGGACTCTGTTGGCATTCCTGACTAATGTGACCCAAATCTATACAGAAAGGCTTAAGCTTTTATTGGTGGAAGAGGGAAATGGGATATCCATACCATTAAAATTTATAAGTAGCATTTCGTATTCGTTCTAGATTCAGATGTCACTTGTGCAATTGTGTGTAAGGGCAACACCGTTAAACTTGAAGGCATCCCCTATTTCTCAGCACAGACTGGTTTGGATGCATAGATCTTAAATTGCACATAGGTGGAATTCTAATCTTCCTGTGTGCCTCCTCTAACTTTGAAGGGTTCTCTGAATGCTGCTTTTATCTTTCTTCTGCAGTGATGAACTTTAATGTTGTGCCCTTCTAAGTTCTTGTTTGGCTTGGCAGTAGACGTCTGCTTAAAATTCCTTTAATCTATTCATCTCATGCTTTTTATATTCATTTTGATAGCTGATGGTTCTGTGAAGGATTTTACAGGAATTTATTGCACTATTAAAACATGCATTTGCGACCCTTCCTCCATTTCGACTTGCTAAACGTGGGCTTTTCAGCAATTTGTTGAATTTTTGTCTTCCTTGGAATTGTTTCCCGTCACCCTTAGCACTTGGGGGGACTAAGAAACAATTCATATATTAGATCTAAAGTTTCATTAAAATTGCTTATGTCCTGTCTCAAGCATTTTAAGCGGGCCATCTGTCTAAACATCTTTCTCTCTTTTTTTTCCTGATCATTTCCTCGACTTATTCATGAGCCATGGGAGGGCTCCTTTGTAGTCTCCATGTAGCTAGTTCTGTCTCCCCTCGCTGAATACATCTATGTGCTTGCATAACATAGCTTTTCACCATGCTGGAAATTCTCTGAACTCGGTTCAGATGAATGACTGGCTTTCTGAAGGCCTTTTTCTTCCTACAAAGATTTGTATGCAGGAACTGACCTCAAGGGCTATGGAATGCAGCATACGATTCTGGATCGCTTTACAGGCCACCCACTGTGAAAGTTATGATGAGGCATTTCTTGATGATTCTTTGACCATTAGCATTGTTTTAGCTCCATATTTCAGTTCTGCAGAGGTAGTGACACAATTGGAAACCAGCTTTTCGGAGCATCTGAAAACACGGTTTTGAGATAATCACAGGCCTTGCTCACTGAAAATTCTGTCACTTTGGAGTCTATAAAAAAGTCTTTTAAAAATGATATGTAATAGTGTATTTACATTCGTATTGCTTGCACGTTTTTGAATAGAATGGTTGACAGTTTTTCTCACCAGAAAGCATAGAAAAATTAAGTTTTTTTGAGCAGGTTCATGCTAGATGGCTAATGAAAATCAAAGTGGAGAGCTGGGCGTGGTGGCGTACACCTGTAATCCCAGCGGCTCGGGAGGCGGAGGCAGGGGATTGCAAGTTCGAGACCAGAGGCAGTCTGCGTAATTTAGCGAGACCCTGTCTCAAAAAGTAAAAAAAATGTGGTGGGAGTGCAGCTCAGTGGTCCGGCACTTGCAGAGCATGCAAGCTCAAGGCCCTGGGTTCAACCCCCAGTACCACCAAAAAAAAAAAAAAAAAAAGGAAAAAAAATCAGACTGGACAGGCTTGGGTAAGAACCATTATTTGATTGTGAGTTGCTGGCTATCTGAATTCCTCCTTATAGGCTTTAGCGATTTTTGTTGGGTTTTGGAGCGATAGCTTTGTGTGCTCTTTGGAGGTTGCAGATAGAGTCACGCAGGTTGCATTTTTGGTCTGATGACAGCCTTCTCTAGAAATATCCCTCATTAGAAGAAAGTGCTCTACTGTGGGTCATTTCTGAGTTGAGTGAAGGTTTAGAACCTTTTCTTCCTCTTTTCAGAGAATGTTCTTAAAAATCTTCCTTTGGGTTTTCCTTTTTCTTCTTCCTCCTCTTCTTTTTTCCTGCAGTGTTGAATCCAGAGTGTGGCAAATGGTGGGCAAGGACTGTCCCACCTGAGTTACACTCCCAGTTGCCTTTAGACTAGTTTGAATTTCACAGATATGTGTCATTGTTTTTTCAACATGTAAAATATAACTTTAAAAATTGTTACCATCATGTTGAGGCTTGCCAGATTGAAATCAGTGTTTCAAAATAATTATTATTAATGTACTTTCAACAATTTTGCAGGACAAGATCATATATACTTTCTGACTGTGGTTACTACTTATTTATAATTTATTAATTTCTACTTCAGAAGATATTTAGATTCACTCCCTAGCTGGCACATAGATCTAGAGAACCCATCCATTTCATGTAAAAACTGAAAGAAAACAAAACTACTTTTAAGCCTATGTAAAGCCAGGAGGAGAGCTGGGGTTTTAGCTCAGTTGGTAGAGCACTTCTCTGCAATCTCAGGCCCCGGATTCGATTCCCACCATTGCAAAATGGAAGAAGGACGTGGTTATCCACTCCTAAGGCAATCCCCAAAACAATCAGCCATTGAAAACCCTATGAGGGTCGCTATGAGTTGGACATGGGACTTCTTGGCACCTAACAACAACAACAAAGCCAGAAGGATTCCTAGCAAATTTTGTTTGCCGAAGACTAAACTTATGCAGAGATTCCATGCTTTTTACTCTTCTTGGAATCTCCAGGTCTTATTTCACAGGGAAGATTCTTTCTTGTGTCTTCTTAACGTTGTTGTTGTTGTTGTTGTTGTTGTTGTTGTTGTTAATGCTGTAGAGTGGGGTCCAACTCACAGCGACCCTCAGGGTTTTCAATGTCTGATTGTTCCTGAATTGCTTTGGGAGTGGATTGCCACGTCCTTCTCCCATTTTGCAGAGCTGGGGTTCAAACCCAGGGTCTCAGAGAGCGCAGAGCAGCACTCTGCCAACTGAGCTAAACCCCAGCCATGTAGCTCCTTTAAAAAATTGTTAGATAAGAAATGGAACCCAAGGACATATAGAAAAATACTACATAGTAAAAGACAGAGAAGACTTGGATGGGAAACTTAGATAGGAAGTGGGGGAGGGGGGGAAACATAGAGGAGGGTAAGGGGTAACCTATATGAATAGTGTTTATCAAATTGCATACATGAAAATTGTCACAATGAAAAGCATGTCAAAATGAATCACATTATGATGTACATTAAAAATTTCTAATAAAAAAATTGTTAGATAAGTGCCACCTCTGGGCTGGAGTTTGAGTTTGGGTTTGGGTTTGTTTTGAAGCCCTGCTGTCTCCACATAGGATTTAAACCCCATCCCAGCCCTCTGAATTTTAACATATTAAACCCGAGCTCAAGCCCCTTTGTGGTGGTTTGAAGCTCTGCTTTCCAGTAATGCAATAATTCTCTGCTTCCAGAGGAGGTGGGAAGTTGCTGATCCTGACATCCTGTTCCAGCCCAGGACACATTTTTCCCACAGAAAGCGATCTTCCAGATGGTGGCGAGGCGGAGCTGCCACTATTCAGAACCGAGCTACTATTTATTTTTCCACTGCCTTATTTTGATCCACATCTGTTTCATATGTGTGGTAGCTCACCCCAGGAGGGGCCTTGTGGGAGAGCATAGGTTTCTGAGTGAAAGATGTGGGCTCCACACCTCAGCCTGTTTTCTTCCCAGCACTGCACCTGGGAACGCCTTCAATCCTGTTGAAGCAACACTCCTGCGCCTATGAAAGTGGCCTGAGCAGAACTGGGCAGGGGACAGGAAACTGTGGCTTCTTCTGGGCACTTTAACTCCTGAGGTGGCACTTGGTGCCCTCAAGTCAGGTCCGACTCATAGTGACCTTATGTACAACAAACACTCTGACATCGTGCCATACCTGGCACTGTACCAGTGCTTCTGTGCCAGTCATAGGGTTTTCAATGGCTGATTGTTTTGGGAGTGGCCTGCTGGGTCCTTCCATTTTTGCAGGGCTGGGAATTGAACCTATGGCCTCAGAGAGTGCAGAGCAGCACTCTACCAACTGAACCAAACCCCAGGCATGTAGCTCCATAAAAAAATTGTTAGATAGGTGCTGCCTCTGGGCTGGGTTCAAGGCTCCTCTCCTCTCCTCTCCTCTCCTTTTTTTTTTTTTTTTGCAGTACTGGCAAATTGAACCCAGAACCTCATGCATGCTTTTTTTGCAGGAGCTCAACCACTGAACCATGCCCCCAGCCCATTTTTTTATGTATTGAGATAGGGTCTCACTAATTATGCAGGCTGGAGTTCAAGCATTTAAAAAAATTGTTTGGAACCCAAATCAGAACCCAAACCAGTGAAAAAGTTGGGTTTGGTTTCATCTTTTAATTTTTATTTTTAAGCTGTTTAAGAATTGAAAAAAAATTGAAAAATATTTATTCACCTATCTACCCTAGGATTAAAGATGTGAACCCAAACCAAACCCAAACCATCTAAACTTTAACGTATTGAACCCATACCTGAACCTGAATCCAAACCCAATTGTTCTCAGATTTATAGTCTTGCATGACGCTCTAACCATTCACTTGAGAGTTGCCTCCACTGGGCAGCTTTTGAATTTTGAAAACTCTTACAGCATAGAGTTCTGTGGAATGGAGATCACTGAGTTTATACTACAATTGAGGGACAATTCAGGAGCATGGGAATAGCTTTCTTGAGGAATCTGGAAAGCAGAGGAAGAGTCCACAGTTTGTGTAAGGAAGTCAGTTCAGCGATGGAAGACAAGAAGAATATAGGCTTAGACTTGACTAAGACTCATAGTAAAAGCCATTCTTCTTCTTGTTAGGTGCCATCAAGTCGGTGTCCGACTCAGTGACCCTATGTACAACAGGTGAAACCCTATTGTTCTCTACATTGCTTCTCTACTATTCATAGGGTTTTCGATGGCAGATTATGTTTTTGGGGGATGAGTTGCTAGGTCCTTCTCCCAAGCCTACAGCACCTGGTATTCCCAGGCAGTCTCCCATCCAAGTACTAACCAGGGCTGACCCTGCTTAGCTTCTGAGATCTGAAGGGATCGGATGCCACAGTGGCATGGCTAAGAGGCAGTAAAAGCCATTACATGCCTTAATTTAATCCTCAGTACGTCCCTATTGGGCTGGGATTTAGCTCAGTTGGTAGAGTGCTGCACTGCAGTCTCTGAGGTCCCAAATTCAATTCCCAGCACTGCAAAAATGGAGAAGGGCCTGGTAATCCACTCCTAAGGCAATCCCGAAACAGTCAGCCATTGAAAACCCTATGAGGGTCACTATGAGTCGGATACCGACTCGATGGCATACAACAACAATGTCCCTATTAGTGCAGATACTATTATTGTCTTAATTTTATGTGCAAAGAAACTAACTTTAACAATTTGCTCAAGGTCAGAAGTACTGGCAGCTCTGGGTTTTATGCCCACCTCTGTGAGTCAGCAAAAGCCTGGGTTCATAGCCACTGGACTCGGTCCTCTTGCTGTTTCTTTGGCTTTAAGGGGGCCATCTCAACCAGATACACAAGTCAGAGAACAATTAGAAATAAAAATGGATACACAGAGTGGAGTTTTACTTTAAAGCCCTGAATGGCAGGTGGCTTAGTTAAGATTTAATATGGTGTGGCATGGAAACCAGAGAACAGTTATGAGCAGGGGAGTGACATAGTCATCATTGAGGAAAGCATTGCTTTGGGAAAGCCGGGTTACACAGCAAGCCTAGCCACAGGCCATTTCCATCATCACTGTACCCCTGAAATGTCCATTTTGTTTTTGATTTTGTTTTTGTTTTTTTGCCATTTGAAGGCGAACAAAGTGTGAAGTCTAGGGAGGTGATCCAGGTGGTCTGTGGAGGCCAGGGAGTAGTAGGCGCTCGAGCCCCCCTCTGTGCTGGGCCAATCAGCCCCTCCACCTGGGCTTGGTTCAGAGTGGAAGCGTCTCACATTCTTCTCTGTTGGTCTCTCCTTCCCTTTCTCTTTGGCTGTGCTAGGAGCTTGGGATATAAAAAATGAGAAATGGGCTGTGGTTATAGCTTAATGATGGAGTGCTTGCCTAGCAAGCGTGAGGCCCTGGGCTTGATCCCCAGCACCACAAAAATAATAAAAAAATGGAACCATTGTGGTCTTGTAGGGACCCACAGGCCAATGAGGGAGACAGACATGAACCCACATGCCCTGTGCAATGTCGATGCTGAAAGAGAGGATTATTTGGGCATGGAAACCCTCTCTTGGCTTCCTCCTCTTTGCCCACAAGAATTCGTGTGTCCTCCCCTCCCGCCTCCCCTTTCTCTCCTATGTGTTGTCCGCCCCAATCCCTGTTCATTCAGACTCTGCCGTGTGAAGGTATCTGCTCTGACATAATCCTCTTCAAATTATCAAGAGCATTTTACAATCTGTGTGTATGGCGTATGTTATTGTTGATGCATTTTTACTTTCATTTTTCCTTTTTTAGTTCTTAAAATATTTCTTCATCTTCACAAAGCAGATCAAAATGGTGTGCCAAGTCCAAATATCCAGCTAAATTATTAATCAACACCCATTAGACATTGTGATTAGAGATGATTTGATAATCATAGTTCTTATAATTGTTTTTATACTGAACAAAAGAATTTTTTTGAAATTTGGGAGACTTAAATGAAAACATAACCTGCAGCACTTTTTTAGAACTGGCTTAGACCAGAGCTTGAAAATACAAAGTGCCAATGGTTACTGCTTAGTAACCAATACTTCACAAGTATAAACAATGTAAACACATAACACTTAAATTAGGTTAATTCTGAAATCAATACATTTTTGTCATTTTTTAAAAATATGGGAAACATTCATATTCTAAAACTGTTTTGCTGTTGTTTGTTGTTTTGTTTTGTTTTTACTGGCTGCTTGACGTGGTTTTTCTGCATGTTTTAACACTATCCATATACAGGAAGAGACTTGTGTGGTAAGACTAGCATCATTCAGAGATGTGGATGCCTTGTTTGAATTTTAGGGGTTGGGAAAAACCAGGATTAGAAAAGACACAGACCATATATAAGTTCCCAAGAGAAAAATCCTGTCTTATTTCTCTTTGGTGCATCATAACTGTGCTAACCACTCAGTATTTGTTGAACTTGTAAGTCATTTAGTTTTTTGTTTGGTTTTTTCCCTTTGTGTTTATAGTCTACCTAATATACTAAAATAATTTTTCTCTTTTCTTTTTTCAGTACTGAGAGGTTGAACCCAGGGGTTTGCACATGCTGCACAAGTGCTCTACCACTGAGCTGTAGCCCTAGCCCCATTTTTAGTTTTTATTTTGAGACAGGGTCTTGCTAGGATGCCCAGGCTGCCTCTGGCCTTGAACTTGCAATCCTCCTGCCTCAGTTTCCTGAGTTGCTGGGGTTATTTGGATTTTGTGCCAATCTCTGTGAGTCAGCAAAGCTTGGATTCATGACCACTGTACTTGGTCCTTTGCCTTTTATTTCTTTGGCTTATAGAGGGCTGTTTCAACCAGATATGCAACTCTGGTATATCTGGATTATAGGCAGGCATCATGGTAATTTTTTTTCTAGCTAACATCATAAAGGAATATTCTGTATTATTTTAAAAATAGAATAAGATATGGAGGTTCATTCTTTAATATGATTTTAGTCTCATCAACTACAAAGAACAAAATAAAACCAAGATATTTCTGTATGCCAAATCATGGATTCGTTTTATGTCTTCGAAGTTTAAGATGCATGGTGTAGTTGTTTATTTTATTGTAACTTTTTAAAAATACTGAAAAAAATACTATTGCTTAAGGAAGATTAATTTGTGAAGGACTGTCACAATTAAGCAACTCAAAGTCATACAAATAGCTGTTGGTACTCAGAAGGGATGATAGTGCCGCAATTATCCCAGAACCACTGCTGTTGTCTGTGGCAGATCTGCTTTTTCAGACCTCTTTAGTTTGAATCTGAGAGCTTGTTTTTTTTTCAAGGGTGAACCTTTTAAAATGAAATGTTCTGAAATATGTTCTTTGGCAGTTTTACTCCGTACACTTAATGTCAGTGGCAAATTAGTTTATTGAGAGGAAATAACATAAAATTATTAACTCTTTCTTTCTTTCTACTTCAGGGTGCCCATTATTAAACCAGACGTGACTAAGTGGGAGCTCTCCATAAAACTGAACGATGAAAATCACACAGTTGTAGCATCAAACAGTGGATCAGTGTTCTCTGTGAGTTCTATGTGTTTATTTGGTAATCTTAGAATTATCTGTATTTAAAAGCATTTTTAACCTACTCAGCGACTGCCTTCTTTTGCATTTATAGCATAGCTGTATATTTGTTTTATCTTCTCTAGGAAGCTGAACATAAATGGAACTTTTTGTTCTCTTATGCTAATTAGGAAACACATTCCTAGAGTTAGCCACATTCTAAACCCACTTCCTGACACTTGATTCATTTTTCTTTAGTGTTTGCTGAAAACTAATGGTTTTGCCTCTGTTATAGAGAAGAACATCTTTAATTATAATTCCAAATGTAGGACAGCCACAGAAGGTAACCATTCTTTTCAAACAAATCACCTGAAGCTTCATGTGACATCATATTCAGATTTCATGTTGTGTGAGATTCTTGAGGCCAAATTCACCTTATGGTGACATTCTTTTGGCTTTGAAGAGCTTAAACTCCCGAGATAGCATCCATGACAGAGCTGCCTTAGTTTGAATCCTGGTCTACAGTGAACAGAGTTCAATAATATTTCAGTGTTTTTATATTGATATACATTACACATTATATTGGGCTGGGATTTAGCTCAGTTGGTAAGAGCGCTGCGCTGCAGTCTCTGAGGACCTGAGTTCAATTCCCAGCACCGCAAAAATGAGAAAAGGGCCTGGCAATCCACTCCCAAGGCAATCCCGAAACAGCCATTGAAAACCCCATGAGGGTCACTATGAGTCGGACACAACTCGACGGCACCTAACAACAACAACAACAACAAACACATTATACAGTGTCGTGTGAGAGTATAGTCTGAATGATATGTTTAAAATCTGTAATTGGCAATTGCCTGGCAAATAGTAAGAGGAATTGGCATTTTTAACTTGTATTTTAACTTATATTTTAACTTATATTTTCAGCCTGCAATGCAAGGAAGCTGCTGTGTAGATGGTATAATTAAGGCTATTATGTTTACCTGAATTTCTCTCCTTGTGGCTAAGTTGCACTGAAATGCCATTTTGTTTTGGAGAAACAAATGACTTGATGAGAAGACTGAAATGGGAGTATGAAAGTCAAAGTAGTATGATTTCCTTAAAAATGTGATGAGGTTTGAGGGGCATGATAGTTTTTTGGTCTCAGTGAGAAAATACTACAAGTAGATGATGAGAATTAATTTAATCAACAAATACATGTTGCGTCCTTACTGGATGCCAGATAAATGCTGGGCTATTGCCCTGAAAGGCTGGCATTCTTGGATGCTAGTCAGACTCCAAATAAAGGAGATTAATTCACGGATCAAGGGTAGTCTCTTTGGTTTGCCTTAAGTTTTGTGATTCGTTCCATACATCAAAATGATAAACCTTTGGTTACTGAAAGATTTTCCTCAACTATCTTAAAAATGAAAGCTGTGTTTCAGTTAAACAATTACTGTATAACATCTTTTGTTATAGATTTTTGATTTTTGTGTTTGTTTACATTCTCCCTATGTCTATGCTTATTTTTTAAAAATAAGTAGATACTTAACCATATATCTGATTGAGTAGCAAATTATATAAATTAAGCAATAAAGAGTATTATTGTTTCAGTGTAGCATCTTCCTGAGGGAAGGTTAACTTTACAAAAATGTGGACTTTAGCATAATTTTCAGTTCTGTATTGAGTCACTGCTGAAGCCTTCTGAAACCTGATAATCCAACATAGTGTTTTTCTAAGCGTGCCTTTTCTTGCTGCTTTGTGCTTGTTTCAATTCCATGTTGGAAAACTAGCAACCTCTGATCTGACTATTCAAGCCATGTCTTTTGAATTTTTCCTGTAGAATTATCTCCTCCTTCCCCTTTTAGCACGTTGATATTAGTACATTAAAATTTTCCCTGGAAAATACTCACCTTGATATATAGAATCAAAAACGTTTTCTCATGTTTATTGGCTGAGGAACTATGAGAAGCATCAATAGCGTAGTGCAAAGTGTTTGTTCCTGGTAGTATAACCCTCTTTATTGGGCATATTTGTGTCAAGCTGCTTTCATTTGGCATCAGCAGTATGAAAGGAGGCAAACTGAACAGGACGGGGTAAGGAAAGGCACATGGGTATGGAGATTTCTCTTTTTCTTGTTTTTCTTCTCTTTTGTTCTTTTTCTAGCCCAGACTGGCCTTGAACTTGCATCAGTGTTCCATCCTCGCCCTCCCATGTGCTGGGATTATAGGCATGTGCCACAACACCCCACTGGTACGAAGATTTCTGTAATGCTGCACAATTTCCTTTTTGGGCCACCAAGGGCAGAACTGTGACTGTTTACTTAGTTTCCTAGATCACTCACTGCCACGTCTAGAAAAAAGGAGCCGAAAAGTGACAGTTTAGGTTGGGGTTAATGACCCTAGAGATAGTACAAGTGAAGTCATATTTATTTAGCTCACAGTTACACTCACATACTCCACATTTTCAGAGTTTGTTTTTTCTTTAAGTTTTAGGCTTTTAAATTATATTTCAGGTAAGGAGAGTACAGCAAATGTGTAGCTCTTCTATATACATCTCCCATAAAAAGGAGGAAACGTACAGATACAGCTAAGTCCTCCCTCCCTCTCCCCTACCCCCGTGTCTGTCTGTCTGTCTGTCTGCCCCTCTCTCTCTCTCTCTCTCTCTCTCTCTCTCTCTCTCTCTCTCTCAGTTGTTATACTGGGGATTCGCTGGGATTTAGCTCAGTTGGTAGAGCGCTGCGCTGCCGTCTCTGAGGTCCCGAGTTCAATTTCCGGCACCACAAAAATGGGAGAAGGGCCTGGCAATCCACTCCCAAGGCAATCCCGAAACAGTCAGCCATTGAAAACCCTATGAAGGTCTCTATGAGTCCCACAGCACCTAACAACAACTGGGGATTCAGCCCAGGGCCTTCACATGCTAGGCAAATGATCTGCCACTGAGATACACACCTAGCCCTAGGGCCTCCTTTTATGTCATCTCATTCTGCTCTGCCCCTCCCTCTAGAGGTAGCAGCTACCCGAGGACTCTGTGTGTGTTTCTTGTACAGGTTTTAATGTTTTTATCACATATGTTTATACCAAAAGAATGGTGAAAAAGGATGATGCAAAAATTTTCATAGTATTTAATACCATTTATGTATATATTAAAAGTACACAAAGCAAGCAGTTTAATTTACAATTGCATCAAAAATAGTTAAACAGGAATATGAAATTGGGGCTATAGTTCAGTGGCAGAGTGTGTGCTTAGCATGAACAATGCCCTGGATTTAACCCCCGTACCACAGAAGGAAGTTAGGAATACATTTAACTAAGGAGGCAAAAGACCTGTATGCTGGAAGCTCCATGTTGCTGAAAGAAATTAAAGAAGACACAAATAAATGGGAAGAAATCTCATGTCATGAATTAAATGACTTAAAATGGTTAAGCTGTCAGTACCACCCAAAGTGATCTACAGATTTAGTGCAATCTCTATTACAATCCCAAGGACATTTTTATAGAAATAGATAATTTATCCTAAAATTTATGTGGAATTTCAAGAGATCCCAAGTAAGCAAAATAATCTTATAATAGAAAAAAAAAAGTTGAAGACGTCACACCTCCTGATCTTAAAATCTGTTATAGTTATCACAACAGTGTGCTGTTACATATATGGAGAGATATGTAAACCAGTGGGCTGGTATAGAGAGCCCAGAAATAAGCCCCTGTAGGTGTGGTCAAATGGTTTTGACAAGAGTGCTATGATTGTTAGATGGGGGAAGAAATAGCCGTTTCAACATATGGCATGGAGGAAACCAGATATTCACACATCAAAGAATGAATTTGGACCTGTACCTTACTCCATATACAAAACTACTTAAAATGGATCAAAGACCTTAAGAGTTCAAGTAATAAAACTCTTAGAAGAAAACATAGAGGAAAAGCTTCATGACATTAGATTTAGCAAACATTTCTTGGCTGTGTCACCAAAGTCGTAGGCAACAAAATAAATAAATAAATAAACAAACTGAGCTGCATCAAAATTAAACACTTCTGTGCATCAGAAGATACAATCAACAGAGCAAAAATGCAACCCACAAAATGAATGAAAATCCTAGCAAATCATATATGCACTGTGTAGTTAATATCCAGAATATAGAGAGAATTCCTACAACTTAATAGCAGGAAAAAACATGGTGAAAAATTGGCAAAGGAACTAGGTGTGGTGGCACATGCCAGTGATCCCAGCGCTGGGGAGGTGGAGGCCCGAATACTGCTAATTTGAGGAAAGCCTAGGCTACATAGGGAGACTGTGTCTCAAAAAACAAAACAAACAGAAATGGGCACAAGACTTGAATAGACGCTTCTTCAAAGAAGATATACAAATAGCCAATAGGCACATGAAAAGATTTTCAGTATCATAATAGGGAAATGCTAATGAAGCAATTAGCACAATGAGATACCACCTCCCACATGCTAGGATGGCTGCTAACAAGAACACAGAGACATAGTAAGTGTTGGCAGAGGTATGGAGAAATTGGACCTCCCGTGCCCTCTTGGTGGGAGTGTCAAACACTGTGGAAGACCGTATGGAGGTGCCTGAGAAAACATAAAAGTAGAATTACTACATGATCTAGTAATGCTACTTTGGGGTATGTGTCCAAGAAAATTGAAAGCAAGGCTTCCAAAAGATAATCTGCACATCCACATTTATAGCAGCATTATTCATAAAAGCCAAAAGGTAGAAACAACCTGAGTATCCTTTGATGAGTAATTGTTGTTGTTGTTGTTGTTAGGTGCCATCGAGTCGGTATCCAACTCATAGCAACCCTCATAGGGTTTTCAATGGCTGTTTCGGGATTGCCTTGGCAGTGAATTGCCAGGTCCTTCTCCCATTTTTGCAGTGCTGGGAATTGAACTCTGGACCTCAGAGACTGCAGCGCAGTGCCCTACCAACTGAGCTAAATCCCAGCCTTGATGAATAATTAGATAAGCAATAATTAGATAAGCAGATAGAATAATTAGATAAGATAGAATAATTAGATAAGCAAAATATGGTATACACATACAAGGGAATGTTCTACCTTTAAAGGAAGCCAATTCTGATACATTGTATTAGATGGATAATTGAGGATATTATCCCAAGGGAAGTAAACCAGTCACCAATAGACAAATGCTGTATGATTCCACTTTTATGAGGTACCTAGAAAAGTCATATTTTAGAGACAGAAAAGAGAGCGGTGGTTAAGGGCTGGGGGAAGGGAGAATGAGCAGTAATTGTTTAAGGGGTCAGACCTTCAACTTGGCAGTGTGAGGAGCACTCTGAAGGACGGGGTGAATGTATTTAATAGTACTGATCTGTGCACTTAAAAATGATAAGATGGTAAATACTATGTGTAGTTTATCACAAACATAGGCAAAGCAATTCAAATTAGGATTTATAGTAAAAAATTAGGAAGTAGGAAGAATGCAAATTCTGAAAAATGAAGAAAGCAGGGTAAAAGTCAAAGTTCTATGAAGAAGGAGAAGGGAAGTTCTTTATAGTGTTTTAGGCCTTTATTGTGATTCTGAATACAGCCTTCAGAATGAATTAGGTTAGGTTAGGTTAGGTGCCCTCCAGTCAGTCTCCAACTCATAGCGACCCTCATAGGGTTTTCAGTGGCTGACTGTTTCGGGATTGCCTTGGGAGTGGATTGCCAGGTCCTTCTCCCATTTTTGTAGTGCTGGGAATTGAACTTGGGACCTCAGAGACTGCAGCGCAGCACTCTACCAACTGAGCTAAATCCCAGAATGGATAGAAGAATTAATTCAAAGTAGAAGCTGGCCAAAGTGGCAGAAGCGTGTAATACCCGTGACTCGGGAGGCAGAGACAGCAGGATCGCAAGTTCAAGGCCAGAGGCAGCCTGTGTAATTTAGCAAGCCCCTGTCTCAAGATAGAAAAGAAAAAAGGGTGAGGGATGTAGCTCAGTGTTAGAGCACTTGCTAAGTATTCATAAGGTGCATGAGGTGCACGAGGCTCTGGGTTCAGGCCCCTGGTACTACAGGAGAAAAAAAGCATATAAAACCTGCTGAACACAAAGCATAAATATTGCTCAGCTTATCAGGATAATAAACCCAAAAGAATAGAAAACAAACTGATTTTTATTTATGGTCATTTTCATAGTTCCCTTCTGGATCCTCAGGATGTTTTCTCATTGTTGTGCAGTTTAAAGCAAAATTGGCTAAATTAGCACAAGGAATGAAAAGATTAATGCATTCGCCATCTTAATGATGGTGGACTAAATTCATATTGAAGGCCATCCACTTTGAAGAGAAATGTTAAGAGTAATACTGATGTGTAAGAAAATTATTTTAATGGCCAGGCGTGGTGACACATGCCTATAATCCCAGCAACTTGGGAGACAGAGGCAGAAGGAGTGTGAGTTTGAGGCCAGGGGCAGCTTTCATAACTTATTGAGTCCCTGACTCAAAAATAAAAAATTTAAAATGGACTAGGGTGCAGCCTGGTGGTAGAGCACTTGCAAAGTATTTGCAGAACACTGGGTTCATCACCCAAGTATTGAAGGAAAAAAAAAAAGTTAGGTTAGAATGTGGCCTACCCAAAATTGGAAAAATAAACACTGTACATACACTTTAAAATTTTTGCATGATGTTTCATATTAACTACTAATAAACAAGGAAGCAATTATATATCTTCCTTGATTTGGAATTAGATATCCTTTCTTACTGTGAACTAGTGCCTATAGCACCTGGTATTCCCAGGTGGTCTCCTATCCAAAGGCTAACCAGGCCTGACCCTGCTTAGCTTCTGAGATCTGATGGGATCAGATGCTGTGGGGGTACAGCTGCAGGCTAGGACAGTGTTGTATTTGCATAAAGATAGGCATGTGGATTGCTAGAATAGAATTGGGAGTCCAGAAGTTAACCTTTAAGTGTATGATGTGGACTTTGGGTATAACTCAGTAGGAGAGCACTTGACTAGCATGAGAGGAGTCCTGCTTTCAGTCCTAAGACCAGAAAAACAAACAAAAAATGTGTAGCAAATTGATGTGGGTGGTGGTGGTGGTGGTGTGTTGGGGATTGAACCCAGGGTCTTGTGCACACAAAGCATATGCTCTACCACTGAGCTACACCCCAACCCTGTGATCTGATTTTTAACAAAGACACCTAAATTCAGTAGGGGAAGGAGTAATTTTTTCAACAAACAGGGCTCACACAGTGGGTATCTACATGTAAAAGTATGAAGATGGATCCATACTTCATGTTAATAAATAAGAATGAACACAAAATGTATTAAAAATCTAAATGTAAGAGCTAAAACATGTTTTGACCTTGCATGTGGCCATGATTTCATAGATAGGACCATACCAAAAGCATAAGCAACAAAAGAAAGATAAGCTGGTTAAATTAGTGTCTATCAAAATTAAAATGTTTGCTTCAAGAGACACATAGAAAATTGAAGACAAACCACAGAATGGAAAAAATATTTGCAAATCATATGTCTAGTAAAACATTTATGTTAAAAATACATAACACAATTTCATAAGGAAAAGACAGATAATTCAATTTTAAGGTGGGCAAAGTCTCTGAATAGACATTTCTCCAAAGAATATATAAAACTGTCTATAAGCACATGGCCTGCAGCCGTAGCCCTGCGGCATCCGATCTCGTCAGATCTTGGAAGCTAAGCAGGGTCAGGCCTGGTTAGTACCTGGATGGGAGACCGCCTGGGAACACCAGAAACTGTAGGCTTGGGAGAAGGACCTGGCAACCCCCTTCCAAAAATCAATCTGCCATTGAAAACCCTATGAACAGCGGAGAAGCACTGACAATGGTGTTTCACCTGTTGTACAGAGGGTCGCTATGAGTCCCATACCAACTCGACGGCACCTAACAACAATAACAACATAACCACATGAAAGGATGCTCTGCATCCGGAGGCTTCAGGGAAACGTGACTAGAAACCACAATGAGATAGCTTAACCCTTTGTACCTGCTAACATGACTGTAATTAAAAAGGTGAAACATCTGGGTTTTCCAGAACCTTGACCCAGGCTTACATGAGTATTTAATATTGAATATTTTAAAAAATATG
Organism: Pedetes capensis; assembly: GCA_007922755.1. Lineage (NCBI taxonomy): Eukaryota > Metazoa > Chordata > Mammalia > Rodentia > Pedetidae > Pedetes > Pedetes capensis. The sequence continues at coordinate 163,859 of VMDO01001263.1, forward strand.
TATACATATATCCTTATTACTCTGGTGGATATATCTGACTTTGTAAATTATATCGAATAATTTTTTAAAATAATACTTGGGCTAGATGTCAACATCTCAAAGGTGAATTAAAGGTGTTTCACTCTTCTGCAAAATAATTTGATGACATTCATCAGGGACCTTTAAAAACATTCACATTTGTTGGTCCACTAATTCTCAGAAAGAACTATATTCCAAAGATGCTGTATTATTTATTTTTTTGTCAGTGTGACCAAATACCTGAGAAAAGCAATCTAAAGGGTGAATTGTTTATTTTACTCATGGTTTGAGAAGGGTGCAGTCCACCCCTCTTGGCCCCATGTGCTTGGGCAGAACATCAACATGGAAGGAGGGTGTGGCGGAGGAGAGCTCTTCACTTCATGGCAGACAGGAAGCAGAGAGAGTGAGATTGGAAGGGGCCAGGGTCAAAGTACCCTCCAAGGGCCAGCCCCCAATGATCTACTTTCTGTAGCTAGGCCCCACCTGGGAGCATTTCCAGAGCCTTCCAAAGTAGCACTTTCAGCTGGGGACCAAGCACTTAAAGACATGAGCCTGTGATGGATGTATCATATTGAAACCATAATAAAAGCAATGAAAAATTACCATACAAGCATAAGTTTTTATTGACTGAAAAAGATGAATTAAAGGCAGTTGGCCTCTGAGACATCTGTGGAAACAATCTGTACTTACAGTGCTAAAAGAAAGGCAAACTTGGAAGTAAATAATATTCAGTAATAAATGCCTTACTAGAGACGTTTTCACCCAATCAAACACATGAGAATAAAAGAAATGTCCTGCCTGGGAGAAGGAGACTATCGCAAGGAAGACTAAGTTCTACTTGGGAGGCATGACTAATGAGTGCCAGCGTAGAGCAGGTTCCATCTATGAGCAGGGACTTCCTATAAAATCACCAAATGAAAAGATGAAGAAAAACATTGGAGTGTGAACAGAGGCATCTTCTCTGTATAGTAACTTTAAGTTCCAACTGTATGTGTTATTTTCAGTGTTGTTTCCCATGAACAGTGGATTTAGGGCTTCTCTGACTTTACAGCTGCATTTTTTTTTCTTTGTAGTACTCAGGGGCTGAACCCAGGGCCTTCTGCATACTTTGCAAGTGCTTTACCACTGAGCTGCACCTCCATCCTCTTTTTTATGCTTTTATGTTGACACAGGGCCTGCCTAAGTCCTGCAGGCTGCCTCTGGCCTCAGACTTGCCATCGTCCTGCCTCTGCCTCCCAAGTTGCTGGGATTATAGGCATGCACTACTCTGCTAGGCTACACTGTTATTTTTAATAGTTATTTTGGCCTATTCAAAAGTATTTTGATGAAATAACTGACTAAGGTCTGGGGTTCAATTCCCAGCACTATAAAAATGGGAGAAGGATGTTTCAATCCATTCCCAAGGCAATCCCGAACAGTCAGCCATTGAAAACCCTATGATGGTCGCTGAGTTGGACAGGACTCCATGGTACCTAACAACAACAAGGGACGTGCATGGTCTCATTTAGTCCTTGTAGTAGACCTGACAGGTGGGTGTTACTCACTCCGATTTACAGCTGAGTTAGGAAACTGAGAGTCAGAGGAGTGATCACTCCGTTATGGAAATGGCCACCCTGCTGGTCTGTGGATAATGAATAGTGTGCACAGTGTGTCTCATCCAAAGAGCAGAAAGTGTTTTTAAAATCTTTGGTTAGAGATGATGCTCAGTGGTAGACTGCTTGCCTCGCATGTGTGAAGCCCTGGAGCACCGAAAAAGAAGTATTTAAAGAATCTATTTACCTTTCCGGGCACAGTGGCGCACGCCTGTAATCCCAGTGGCTTGGGAGGTGGAGGCAGGAGGATCGCAAGTTCGAGACCAGAGGCAATCTGTGTAATTTAGCAAGACCCTGTCTCAAAAAGAAAAAAAGAAAAAAAATTGGCTGAGGGTGCAGCTCAGTGGTCCAGCATTTGCAGAGCATGCAAGCACGAGGCCCTGGGTTCAACTCCCAGTACTGCAAAAAAGAAAAGAAAAGAAAAAAAAAGAATCTATTTACCTCTTGTCAACTTAGTGATAAAATTTTCAACTTAGTGATAAAATTCAAAATATTGATTTTTAGCACTGATTAGTAATAATTTTTGAGAGCAGTACAAGGGTTTAGATAGGTAAAATTTTATGTCTAAAAGAGTTTGTACTTTGAGTTCGTTTTCTTAATAATGTTTGTTTTGGTTGATGGAAAATTACCTCATCTTTAGATGCCCTGTGGTGGAGGGAGGGAAATGGTGTGTGGTCTTATTATCATTGAAATTACCACCCTGTATTTTTCTTCACAAAGAGTATGGTGATGAACATGAGAATAAAAAATAATAATTACATATGGATGCATAATAAGAAATAATTATATACGCATTGTTTGAAGTTTTCTTTCCCTGATATAATCAATCCTTTCCCCTTTGTTCTACTACCATGCATTTTGTTGTAGATTTCTTAACTGAGAAAACATTCTACCAGCTTTTTTTGATATTTAAAGAGTACTTTGGAAATTTGGTTTTTAGTATAGCTGTTGTAAGCTTTTTTGTGTAACACTTTTGTAAAAAAAAAAATTGAATGAATTTATAGTACACCTATAAATAATATTGTGTGCAAAATAAATTTGTTTTCAAATACAGATATCTTAAACACATCTTTAGAACGTGTTTAAATGTACACACCTTAATCTGTGTTCCTTTTATACTATTGATAGTAGTGCTAAATCATGCAACTACTGCAGTTTTTATAATATGATGACCTGTGTATTTTGAAAACAGTAATTAACACTTTTCCTAGAAAAAATATCACCATATTTCCTAGAAAAATGTCATCATATCTATCCTTTTGCCTCTACTGTCAGTTTTTGGAATAGGCTTTTATTCTTGAACGTGAAAAAGACATCAGCAAATAAGTTCAGCTGACAAATTTTTACCTACTGTGGGCTTTTATTTAAAAAGTTATCTGTAGCTTAAGTATACAGTAGGCAGGTAGAACATTTACAGTAACATATTAGAATGGATATTATAATACCATTACGAGCTTATCATAAATATCATAAGTGCTATTTAGAAATTTGACTTTGGTACATGGTAAGTGATGGGAACTGAGGCAAATTCTTTAAAGTTATATATTTTAAGCAAAAGGTTGTGAGCTCACCCCAAAAGTTTTGCTCAGGGTCCTAGAATTCATAGTAATTTCACTGGCTATAGAACATGACCAGTAGTGTATTTTAGAGAACAGTGATTATCTCTACTCTTGGTTTAAGAAAGAAGGTCCAAAGGTAACTTGTTGTAACACTGTAACTTCCTTAGGAAGCTGAAGAATCTCTTTTTCAAAGCAAGCTCATTCAAATCAGCTTGACATCTGATGGAAGGATATCAGATCAACAAGGTTGTAGTACAGTCAAGCCTGAAGAGCAACCTTGCACAGCTTGAGCTGTTTACTTTTCAAATCCAGCCTTTTCAGTGAGTATCATGCTCTGCTTTTGAACCATAGGACTGAATTTTCATAAAAATGTGAGGCTCCTGCCCATGTAATCTGGGAAATTGCCTGTCTAATTGGGTACACAGCTGCACCTGTACCCTCTTAAAGGGCTCAGGCATGTTGTGCTCAAGAAGCAAGTAACTTGTTATGGTGCTAAGTGAAGAAAAAAATTAGTTACAAAATTCAGTTACTTTGGAAATGAAAAAACACTAAATGGGATTGGTTGTTTTCATATTACAGTTGGCAAATACCATAATTAAGACTTCAAGTGATTTTTAGTATTATCCCCTGGTTTTTCTGACATGTTCTGAATAATTTAAGAGGTGCCAGAAATTCAGCTTTAGTTCAGCACAGTTTATAATCCTTTTCTAAAATATATTTAGTGGTCTAGTAGCCAGTAATGGTCACTGGTCAAATTTCTACAACAAAAAGGTATTAAAAGTTATTTTATTAATTTTGGTATATTGTTGGCCCCTCAGGCTTATTTGTAAAATGAACAGCAAAGCCATTTGTTAAAATGCCTTTGAAAGACCCAGCCATAAGATGAATTTTTATTTATTTATAATCACTATGCATCTATATTTCAGTTGCAATATAATTTCTTTTTTATGAGACCGTGTCTCCCTGTGTAACCCAGTCAGGGCTGGAACTTGAATTGTAGCCCAGTCTGACCTTAAGCGTGGGCTCCTCTGCCTCCTGAGCGCTGGGATCACAGGCGTGCACCACCACGCCCGGCTCACTTGTCATTTAATGGCTGTTTATTGAGTATGTCCTGTGGGACGGGAGAGTCAGTGGTAATGAAGAGAGATGATATCTGACTCTTCAGAGATTGTCAGCTGTTCAGGGTGACAAAAGCAAAGGCTCTGTCAATAAAGTAGAACAAGTGACTGGTGGCAGGGAGAGTGGATGCTGTGGAGAACAAATAGGGGAAGGCCCGCACCTGGACATGGAGATGGCTGGGTTGTGGCTTAGGAAGAAAACAGTGGGCGCGCTGAGCCCTGAGGAAGGGCTGTTGGGGAGTGGCCATGGCAAAAGGTCAGCGTTCTGAAGGCTCACGTACAAGAATGTAAAGAGAACTACAAGTGCCTGGGGAAGTGGAAGACATGGTGCATGCTGGGTCACGGGGAGCTTGACAGACAGGGCGAAGGACAATGCAGGGTGAGATGGGAGCAAGCAGGCCCACCCAGTCCAGCTGTCAAGGCTTGTCAGCCGTGAGAGCCTGGTGGGGATGGATCTGGGGAGCAGTGGGGAGCCACAGCCCTTCCTGGGGGCCGTCCTACAGGGCTCATGTCGGAGAGAGCACTGCCTCCCTTCTGGAGAACAGGTTGGAAGACGCAAGACTACAGTGAGGGAGGCCACAGCAACGGTAGTGCAAGGGAGAGGTGTGAGCCGTGATGCTGGCTGCTCTGACCCCGAAGAAACAGAGATCAGCACGAGAGGTTTAAAACTCAGATCAGCTGGACGTGGAGGCTGATGGGAAGACCAGCACCAAGTGAACAGTAGTAGTAGGAACTGATAACATGGATCAGGCGCTGTACTCGGTCATCCACAGGCTGTATGTCATTTCATAACGTTTACGGCTGGTGTATATGGTCTGCCTCAATCTTGACACCAGTCCTAGAAAGCATAAGGACTATGGTTATTTCCATTTTGAGTGTAAGGAAACATAAGTATAGAGAATACTTAACAGTACTCTTCCCAAAGTCACACAACTAGTGGCAAGAGCAGGGATTCAGACGCAAGAATCCAATTCTGGCTCCCGAGCTCAGACATCCCTATAAGACCATACGCCTGTGTACCACAGCCCTGTGATAACGTGAGGATGAAGGGAGAGAGGAGGTCAGGACATGCCCACCTGGGCAGCTGGCTAGATGATAGTGCCATTAGCTGAAATGTGTGCAGGGAAGGGAGTTTCAGGAATGCTATGAAAGGGATATGGATGGGTTTGCTGGGTCGTTGCATGTATGGTTCTTTGGCACAAGAGAGACTTGGGTAGTGATTTGATCTTCAGTTGTACAAATGGCAATTAAAGGAGGGACGAATGAAGAGAAGGGAAGAGGACAAAGACAGGTGAAGCCCTGAGGTACGCTAAGGACTTCCAGGATGAGCACAGGAAGAAGTGTCGACAATGGATAATGTAAAGGAGAATTGTAGGGATGGGTTTAAAATCCCCCAAGAAACTGTTGTCTCAGAATGTAAAAGAAGAAACTATTTTAAGAAGATGAAGTCAGTAATGCCAGTAAATATTGAGAGATCACATTAAAAAAAATGGGACATGTACATTGGTTTTGGCAAAAATAATTGAGAGCAATTTAGTGATGTAAGGGGGACATGAAATTGTAGTGTGTTGAGACAGGTGGACCATGACATAAGTGACTCTTCTAAGAAGAGTGAAAAGGTAGGCCAGGTGCTGTGGAGCATGGGTGTAGTCACAGTGACTCAGGAGGCTGAGGCAGGAGGATCGCCAGTTCGAGGCCAGAGGCAGCCTGCACAACATAATGAGACCCTGTCTTAAGATAAAAAATTTAAAAAGGGGTGGGGTTACAGCGCAGTAGTGCTTTACTGTTGAGCTTAGCATGCACTAGGACCTGGGTTCAACCCGCAGTACTGCAAAAAAAAAAAAAATAAATAAATAAATAAATAAATAAATAAGTAAAATAAAAAGGTGGTGAGGCAGTGAGCACAATAGTTAGAGTGAGCCACGATGTTAAGGGATCATTTACTTTTTAAGTTAGGTTGTTATTGTTGTTAGGTGCCATTGAGTCAAGTCCGACTCACAGCCACCCAGTATAACATATACAACAGAATGCAACACTCCCCAGTGCTATGCCAGGCACATGATCTTTTTTATGTTTAAGCCCATTGTTGCAGACACTGTGTCAGTCCATCTAGTGAGGGTCTTCCTTTTATTTGTTGACCCTCCACTCTCCCAAACATGATATCCTTCTCCAGGGATTGGTCCTTCCTGACAACATGTCCAAAATACATAAGACACAGGTTAGCCATCCTTGCTTCCAAGCAGCACTCTGGTTGCCCTTCTAGGACAGATTTTTGGTTCTTTTGGCAGTCCATGGTATATTCGTCTCCAGCATCATAATTTGAAAGCATGAGTTCTTCTTTTGTCTCTCTTGTTCAATGTCCAGCCTACACAAGCATATGATGCTACTGAAAATACCAGTGCACGAGTTAGGAGCACCTTCGTCTTCAATGTGATGTCTTTACTTTCCAGCACTTCAAAAAGGTCTTTTGCAACAGCTTTTCCCAATGCACCGTGTCTTTTGATTTTTTTTGACTGCTGCTTCCATGGGTGTTGATTGTAGAACCAAGTAGAGCAAAATCTTAGAGACAACCTCAGTCTTTTCTCCATTTACCATGAAGTTGCGTACTGACCCAGTTGTAAGGATTTTTGTTTTCTTGATGCTGAGGTGCAATCCATACTGAAGACTGTGTTAAAGGTGGAAGAAATTTGAGCATTGTTAGATGGTGACAGTAGGTGCCAGAGGAAGGAAATGTTTGAAGATTAAGGGACGAGGAAATAAGTGGAGCTGGAGAAAGGCCTCCTTTCATTCTTATCTGAAGGGAAGGAGGAGGAGATGGAGATGAGGGAAAGGAGGTGATTTATTCTCCTCTGGTGGCTGCTGTGTTTTTTGTGGGAGAAGGATGAGATGAGACTAAGGAGAAGGATGTGGTAGTAGATATTTGAAGTATTTGGAATGGACATGAACTGGTTGTTGACTTTGGGAGAGAGAACACAAGCGAGTGAGGCATACCGAGCATGTCTGAGCTGTAGATCAGGAATTGCTAGTGGCGCAGATCCATGTGACTAGACAGCATAAGGAGGGCCTTGTACCCAAAGCATGGCACAAGGACCCAGGCAAGGAGGTGCTGGAGTGCAAGTAGAGAAGGCACATCTGAGGAGTCTTTCAAAACCATGGGTTTTGAGCTGGGTGTGGTGGCGCACGCCTGTAATCCCAGCGACCCGGAGGCAGAGGCAGGAGGATCGCAAGTTCGAGACCAGAGGCAGTCTGTGTAATTTAGCGAAACCCTATCTCCAAAATTAAAAAATGGAGGCCAGGCGCGGTGGCACACACCTGTAATCCCAGCAGCTCGGGAGGTGGAGGCAGGAGGATTGCAAGTTCGAGACCAGAGGCAGTCTGCGTAACTTGGAGAGACCCTGTCTCAAAAGGTAAAAAAAAAAAAAAAAAAATGGGCTGAGGGTGCATCTCAGTGGTCCAGCACTTGCAAAGCATGCAAGCATGAGGCCTTGGGTGTTCAACCACCAATATCGCAAAAAAAAAAAAAAAGGGCAGGTGGGGGGAGCAGCTCAGTGGTCCAGCCCTTGCAAAGCATGCGAGTGGGAGGCCCTGGGATCAAGCCCATAGGTTTTAATTCTATTCTGAGGTGGTTGTTCTGTTGTTTTTAGGTGCCGTTGAGTCAGGTCCAACTCATAGCCACCCTATGTACAGCAGATCGAAACACTTGCCGATTCTGTGCCAGGCAAAGTCACCTCTTATGTGAGCAATTTATAAAGTATATCCTAGAGAATATTTTTGGCCCATCCAGATTTTTCAGAGGTCTAAGTTGTGTTCAAATTGATAGAAATGATAAGTGCTTTGATCAGTCATGAATAAATAAATTTATGTCATATTTTTGTAAACTCATTTGATAGCTAAACAGATTTTTTTTTCTTTTTTGATGCAGGAGATGGAACCCAGGGCCTTGCACATGCTAAATGAGCATTGTAGCACTGAGCTACAGCCTAGCCTGGAAAGTTTTGAAAATCTTTATGTTATAAAGTGTTTCAGTTTTTATATTTCATTAAATTTTTAAGTAAGGCATTAGTAAATTGGTTAACTATTCTGAGAAATGTATTGAACTTTATCATGGTGCAATGCATTTTTATAGAATGTTATCTAACCACTTTGGAGGACAAATCCAAAAATGAAATACATTTCAATATATAAAATATTTACTTGATAAAATGATTTTAGGATACAAAAAGGGTTTGATGAATATATTCTTGTAATATTTCAGATTTCTTTATACTCCTAGGAGGAGACAAAGTAAATTTAATATAAAGAATTTGGGGTTTTATTTTAAGCAACACCAAAAGAAGTTTAAAAGGCATTTGCCTTCCTCTAAGAAGAACATGACTTCAATCTTTTTTTTTTTTTTTTTTTTTCTGATACTGGGGGTTGAACCCAGGGCCTGGTGCTTGCATGCTTGTAAGTGCTGAACCACTGAGCTGCACCCCGAAACCATTTTTTGTTTACTTTTTTTGAGACAGGGTCTCACCTAAGTACACACTGCCTCTGGTCTGAAACTTGCAATCCTCCTGCCTCCACCTCCCGAGTCACTGGGATTACAGGCGTGCGCCACCACGCTCGGCACGACTTCAATCTCTTAAATGTCAAATTTTGAGAACATTATATTCAAACTGATAAGCTTTACTTGTATAGTTAAAGGTAACTTGAACTAATATCATATTTGAACAGAGAAAATCAGTACCTTGAAAGGTACCAAGAAATTTCTCAACAGTGTAAACTGCAGACGTAAATGTAATGGCTTCATACGAGAAAGACAAGACAGTGTTAGATGGAATATTTTTGCAACAGGAGGGCAACTGGCCTATCTAAAGCTGTCACCTGCCTATCTGAATTTTTTCTGTAGCAAATTGTAGGGGAGGAAAGTATCTTTTCCTTCTGCTCTTTTAAGTTCCCAGCTGGGGCCCTATAACAAAAGACAGATTAATAAGAGAAAAGCATCCACCTTCATTGAAGACACATTTGACCGGAGGGGAGACTTCACAAGGAAATGAAGACTAAAGGACATGGTTCAACCTGGGAGTTTTTAGACCGGGCTCCATGAAGAGTCCGGAGGCCTGGGAAACGTGATAGGACAGAAGGGTGTGAAGTCAGAGTGGAAAGCCAGGGGGCCGTTAGCCAGGCGTGTTCAGAGTCCTCTTCCCACCCCATCTACGAGAGTAAGGCCGCTCTCTTCCCTCTGGCATAGGGACGGCCCCTCTCATATATGGTCATGACCCGCTTCACGGGAAGGTCACAGAGTCCTTCTGGCACCTGCCATTTCTCAAATTCCTTTGACTTAAAATATTCCATATGCCAAGATGCATATTTTAGAGTCACTCGTCCCGAACTCCCTCACTGTAGAGTGATCTTTCCAAGCTTCTAATAGCTTTTACAGCTGCTTCTGTTTACATGGGTTGCATTTTCATTAGTTTACAAAAGATTAATAATACTGATACTGAGTACATTTTAAAACTACAGTACACATGGTAGCAGAGTATATCAGGTGTTATAGCTTTGAATTTCATAAGGCATTTTAATTTCGATCTTCATTCTGCTACTCTCGTTTTCATACTTTATTTTTAATGTTATTTGTCTTGTGGCACCTGGAATAGAACCCAGGGCCTTGTGCATTGTAAGCAGGTTCTCTGCCGCTGAGCTACATCTCTATCCCTTACACTCTATTTTTCATATGTCAAGTGGTCATTGGTACGCATATGAATTGAATGTGTACTTTTTCTGCAACTGGCTCTCTTTAAATGCTGGGATCAGCCCTGTTTGTGGATAATTCCTATGCCTGAATGTGAAATCCTGAGTGTATAATTCCAGGCAATGGTTTAAAATAGTTAATAATGTCAGTGGGGAAAAGCTTGTTTTATTCCTTGCCACAGTATTTTTCTCTAACTGTGATGTGGCAGTGTGTATTTGTTTCCAGGAGCGCATCCTCTTTTGTCAAATCTCTCCTGGCCTGAAACCTTTTGAGCTGGAGTTAATTTAGTAAACTTCCAGGGAACGCGCCAGATTTTCTTGGGGCAGAGGAGGTGGCAAAGAAGTGGGTAGTTCATGTTTCCGTTATGCGAATAACTGAGTTAGATTCCAAACAAATCTGTTTAGTGTTTCCATGAATTCACACGTGAAGGGAAAACCCAGAGAATTTAAAAATGTATAGCAATCTGGCTTCCCTAGGCCAGCCCGTCATTTGGAGAGAACCCGCTGGGGTTGGAAATAACTCACCCGTGGGCGCCCAGTAAGCCGCAGCCTCCAGCCCGCTTCTCCTTTTATGGACGTCTTCTACAGTGAGGAGAAACTTTTGTTTTCCTTCTGCAATGCTGGAGTTTGAATTCAAATCCTGGCATATACTGGGCAAGTAGTCTGCCACTGAGCCTAGAAACTGAATTTTAGCAGCCGTGTGAATGGCCTTAGTTTTCTCTCTACAGATTTTGGGGCAAAAAGTTGAAGAACTGAATTTCTCCTATTTAGGGAGTTTGTTGACTACTGTCAAATCTAATAGTGTTCCTTAAGGAAAAAAAAGGGATTGCGCAATATCTTATATGTACACCTTGTGACCAGAGACAGAAAGTTAGGAAGCCTTAGCAGAATAGGCAGTAAGATGACCTTATTCTCTTGGGACAGTAGTCCAACTTCTGAATGTAACGTTCTTCTCCCACTTCTTCGCCCAAGTAATGGTTGTTAAATGGGATATTTTGTTAGATCAGGTTTTTGAAGTCCTCAGCTCCTTCTGCTGGCTTTTATTAACTGTTGAAGACTCTTAATATCAAAATCTCGGTTTTGTGCAGCAAAAGAAAAAAGTTAACTGCAACCATAGCTAAATTCTTTTATTAACTTTTTAATGACTTATACTTAAAACATATATCAAACATTTTAAATATTGATATATCATTTTTTCCTTCCTTCCCTCCTTGCACCCGTCCATCCATCTTTCCTTCCTTCCTTCCTTCCTTCCTTCCTTCCCATCCTTTTCTTTCTTTCCTCTCTTTCTTTTTTGGTGGTCTTGTAGAACATCTACAAAAATAGAATTGGAGGCCAGAAAGACATTTCAGATAATAAGTAGAAATGTTCTGCGTTCGCTCTGATTTTTCATTAATGAAATAGTGTAAACTTTTGACATTACTTTTATGGGGCTTTGTAGTCTATAAAAATAACATTGTCGTAGAGCCTCAATGTGCGTCAGCTGCAACGGAATGTTTTGATGTCTTCGCAAAAGGCGGACGAATGCTTTCCTTTGAAATGTGTGAGGCAGTTTGAGATGCAGCTTCTCAGATGGATTTAATTAGTCCTTCATAGGACTGGATGTCCGTTTGTTGCAGCTGAATTCTCATTTCATTCACCCATAACTAGAAACACCTCGCTTCAAACGGGTTTCTTCAAAGAAAGAGGGGTTCAGGGTTCTATGTTTTACTGCTTTTTGATGTTGGTTTCCCTTTAAGTGAGAAGACCTTATGTTTATACAACTGTTATTATTAAGCAAACGTAGCTTGCCTCACTGAGGTCCCTTTTGTACCCGTGCTGGTTGTTGGTGGCAGTCAGGGATCTGTAGAATAGATTGTGCTCTGTTAGACGATTACAGCAGCTGCGTGACAGCATATTTGGCTTGTGAGAGATATGAACTGAAAATACGGCGTAAACTTGTGGAATAATTTCTTACATTCAAAATTTGAATGCCCATATAAGGGGAAAACCAGTAACTAAAACTGTAACAGGGAGGTGGTTTGTTCCAGAAGCCTATATTAACCACAAATTGTGTTCTGATTCACTTTGCCCCAGGGAAGGGGTCATGGTATGCTTTTCAATAAATATGTCGAAAGAATGAAAATACACTCTTCAGAGCAACATTGTGGTTTTTCACATATGTAGTATTTTCTAAATTATCCCCAACCCTTCACATGTCATTAGAGCAGCTGCTTGGATTTACTCCGAAGATAATGTTCATTGCTGCTTCTGTTTTCCAGTTTGTGTGTCTAGGGTCTGGCGTGCTCCACCAGCAAGGCAGCTTTTATCTTCAATGCCCACCATTCTAATTACATTTCAGGGGGTTGCGATCTCTCCCAGAATCTTGATCACTCATTGTGTTCAGCACGAAATGCTTCAGGGGTTTTGGGGCCTGTTCACTCACGGGGACAGGTTTGCTCTAACATCCTGATTTTTATAAAAATCCGAAAAACTGCTCTTAAACTTCTTATCGCTCTTTGCCCTTAAGGAAAGATAAAGTTAATTTAGACTTCTGGAGCTTAAAATTATTTCCAAGCCACAGCTCACACCAAAGAAGACATAGTAGTAGATCCCACAGATTCTTCTGGTGTCTCGTTTCACTTTTCCATCCAAGAATCTGTAGAATTTCAGCCTTATATTTCTGCCTTTCCTCTTAGCAATGTCTGATCTTCCCCATCTTCTTCAGTAGTCTCAGTGCTAAATAACTGTGGCAGTTGCTAAAACTCAGAACTCAGAGATGTACCTCCATCGAAGATACTGAAAATGGTCAAGGAAATCTTAAATTTTTAAACAAATATTTAGAGTTATGATAGCCATCAGAAAGGTGTTTCATAGAAAGGGGCAACATGCAGTTTGGGTGTTGATCTCGGTGTCCTTGATGATGTGTTTTGTGAATATTTTGTGGAACTCCTGGTGTTAGATTATAGACATGGCTCAGGAATATTTGATTATATTTATATAAATTTAATAATTTTTAAAAATTTGGGTATGATTTAAGGTATCCTTTTAATGGTTCTGCCTTTAGTACAGCATTACATGGTTTTCTTATGCTTTTATTTGTTGAAAATTCTCTAAAAATTTTGGTGGAAAGGCAGAATGTCAAAAGCAGAGCATTTGCAAATTGTCTTTATATCAGTTTGTGAGACGACCTGTGGAATCCTATTTCTAGTAGTTGGAGTTAGTAAGTAACATATTACAGTGGTTGCATGTTTATCATGCAAACTGGACATTCTTATAAACAAATATCAATCAGATATAGAGACAGTCATATTCTTCCTCTATCATGTTTACTTTAAAAGTTAGCCTACCTACCATGAGCATTTACTAACAAAGTTTAGTTTGGAACTAGGTCAGAGGGTGGTAGAGAAACAATAATGTAACTTTGTTTTAGGAACAATGGTCTTTGAAGACAGAGGAACTTCCTCTGCCCCTTACCCGCTTACCATTGTGTAACCAGTTACTATGTTCCTTAGCCCCTCCCGAGCCACTGCCACAGTGGTGCTTGACGAAGTGCTGGCATAGGAAAACTTAGGGCCATGAGGCAGTTAGGTGGCTTTGAATTCAATTAAAATACCAACCCTGGGCTGGATGCTGTGCTGCATACCTTTAATCCCAGTGATCCAACTTGAGAGGATGAGGCCAGAGGCAGCCTGTGTGATTTAGCAAGGCCCTGCCCGCCAAAATTAAAAAGCAAAAATGGGCTGGGGTGGTAGCTCAGTGGTAGACCACTTGCGAAGCATATGTGGGGCCCTAAATTCAGGCCTCCAGTGCCAAATAATAAATAGAGTCATACATACATATATACCAACTCTAAGACTCCTGGTTGTTGAACCCACTATGGCTAGGTATCTTTTCTGAGCCTTCGTTTTCCTTATCTATAAAATAGGGATTGTATTCTCCAGAGTTCTTGTGAAAAATCAAATGAGATAATGTATATAAAGACTCTAGTACCATGGCATAGGGCTGAGTTTTAACTCAGTTGGCAGAATGCCACTCTGCAGTCTCTGAGGTCCCAAGTTCAATCCTAGCACTGCAACAATGGGAGATGGACACGGCATTGCACTCCCAAGGCAATCCCGAAGCAACCAGCCATTGAAAACCCCATGAGGGTCGCTATGAGCCAGACACGACTTGATGGCACCTAGCAACAACAATCCATAGGGCAGCAGCCAAATTGTTTGGGGGGCTGGGATTTAGCTCAGTTGGTAGAGTGCTGCTCAGCAGTCCCTGACGTCCCAGGTTCAATTCTCAGCACTGCAAAAATGGGAGAAGGACGTGACTATCTATTCCTGAGGCAATCTTGAAACCATCAGTCATTGAAAATCCTATGAGGATCGACTATGAGTCAATGGCACCTAACAACAACAACAAAGTACCATGGCTGGTATGTAGTAGGCCCTTAAACGACTTCCCCTTTAGATGTAACATTATCCATATTCAGCATTTTTCTTTTTAAAAGAATGTAATGTAGCTTTTACTTTGAAGTAGTTTTATTTCCATTGTATGAAAATTTTGCACAAAGTTTTAAAAATAAGACAAAATATATACATGAACCTTGGCAAGATTTGTCAGGAGAATTAATATTCTGAGATTCTAATATACTTTGTGTTCTTCATTTAATTTATGGAGCCTTTTTGTGTGGCTACAACAGAATACCTGGAAAGTAGTTGTAGAAACGGTCTTCATGTCTAGGTGATTGATGTGGGGAAATTTTGTCAAAGTTGGTGAACCCATCTTAGATGTCTTCTCTCCTCCCTCACCCTGCCCCAGGGACCTTTTGTGGTTTGAAGGCCTTTAAAGGCTTGCAGTTCCTCCTTCCCCCACTATGGGGCGCACCTATACTTTAATGTGCTGGATCCTGCTCTCGGCAAGATTGGTCCTCTATTTAGAGCCTCTCTCTTGTCTGTGGCCACTCTACCTGAGTGTCTGATACAAGCTCTAGACATCCTGAATTTACTATAGCATTGGGAGAGTGACCATTCTTTGCAATACAGTACTGATCCTTCCTATTGTTTTTCCCTCTATGTGCCCTTACCAACAAATATGTATGGCTGGGTTAATAGAGAATCAGATCAGCCTGGGTTTGGATTTGCTCCTTTGCTGGCTGTGGAATCTTGAGCAATTGTTTAACTTCTCAGAGTCTCAGATTTGTCATCTGTAAGGTGTAGTTGGTAACCTCTTCAGTGTAAGATTGTTTTGAGCATTCAATGGGTGTACTGTATATTAAAATATTTGATTAATGCTAGGCATTCAGTACATGGTCCCTTTCTGTAAACTAATTTGTCTGAACAAGGGACACAATTTAAATGGCTCAAAAAGAAACCAAAGTTTAAGAGTCTCACTGTAGAGCTCAGGTTGGCCTTGAACTCATGGCAATCCTCCTGTCTCAGCCTCCCAAGTGCTGGGATTACAGGCACATACCACCACATCCAGATAGGTATTTTTATTTCTGTGGGAAGAAGTTATAAAATGAAATATGGCTCTTTCTAACTTGATGTTTAAACTTCAACAAAAGTGGGTGTTGCTTGAAAATTTAAAGTTTAGTACAAATGACTGGATTTGTCTCCATGTAGCTATATTTGCTCGTGGACATATCAGCATGGTGATGGGCTTTATTGCTATTGCTCCACTTTATCACTTTTTTAAAATAAAAAATGTTGATCATGTTTAGGTACATGATGTATGACTATTATGTGGAGTAAAATTAAGGAAATCAAGTGGAGATTATAAATACAGCACAAGTTTGTTTATTATTATAAGTAACAGTAGACAAATTGCTGAGTAACTACCAAACTCACCTAATTGGACAAAAAGTACTTGTATTTACCTTTGAAAATCTAATGATGATGACTTGAAAACTGGCTGTATGTATCTCTTTAGTCATTCAAGTTCAGTATGATTAATAAAAAGTTGGTCTTCTTGCTTCTGTGATCACATTTGAAACCAGCTTAGAAGAAGTTATGCTTTCATTTATAGCCTGCTATGAAAAATACCAAGGAATCATGTGAGAGCTGGTAGTAGTTGGTAAAGTGGATGGGAGTGGATGTTGTTTCTATTTATCAAAGATTGAGGAAAGGTCTGTTCTGTTTCATTCCACATCATTAATTGGGGGCATTAATTGACATTTTAACCAAAAGTTTAATCTGAATTTAGTCTTTTAGTTTAATCTATTCCAATGTGTCTTAAAGGCATACTACCCCATACTACACATTGAGAACTTTACTTCAATGAGAAGGTGTTTCATTTTTGGTTGAGTTTAGCATTCCAGCTTGTAATTAAGCTGCAATACAAGAAATACACTAACTTACAAAGAGGATATTCTTACTAGCATTCTGTATATATCAGTTGCTTATTCAAGCATGTAAAACTTCAACAAGAGGAGGTAATTTCGCTTACATTTCTTGATTTGAATTGTTCTACTATTTGGCAATGGGTGGAAAAGGGAAAAATCATATTGAAAGCATTGTTCTGTTAATGAAGTTGCTTGTCCTTTTTTGTGCCAAATTTAGCAGGTAAAATTACCATTTATTCTACTTGCTAGGCTGGAGAATAGATTGTTGAGGAAAAGTAGCAATTTAAGTAATGACACTAGACAGAATGTGCTACATTATATATATCTCCCATACATTTAGATATTGACATGCAATTTTTATTTCTCTTTAGTAATGAATGCACTTTGTCTTTAACTGCGAGAGTACTTCTAGTACTTTCATTTGCTGCAACTGTGAGATTAAAAATAAAATACTGTTACTGTTAATTATAATAAGCCAAAGTGAATCATTTTGGTCAATGTTAGTTAAAGCTTCTTTTATTTGTTCTGGATATTTTTAAAGTATTGCATGATTTTAAATTGTGAACACTTATTTTAAAATAAAGATGAATTGTTTATTTATTTTATTTATTAATTATTTTATTTATTTTAAAATAAAGACTAATTGTTAGGTCTGACTCATAGCGACCCTCATAGGGGTGTTCTATGGCTGATTGGTTTTCGGGATTATTTCAAGAGTGGGCTGCCACACTCTTCTCCCATTTTTGTGTTGCTGGGGATTGAGCCCTGGGTACTTAGAAAGTGTGGAGCAGCACTCTACCAACTGAGCTAATAAATACTCTAATGTGAAGACATATTATATCAAATTCTAGGTACTCATGATTTCTTCAACATTATATGCTTTTCAATGTGCTTTAGCTCTTTGTTTATATATTATAAAAAGTTTTAGCCGAAAATCTTGTTCTAAAATGGGAAAACATCTTAAAATATGAATAGCTATTTCTGTTAGACTAGTCAGGTGTTTAAATAAAATGCATAAATTCAATATTAATTTGAAATATCTTCAGTTAATAAGTACACATTTATTTGAAGTGGACCCGACTGGACAGCACCTAACATTTATTTGAAATAGATATATAATTTGCAAAGCTTCTTATATATGATTTCCCTTATTTATAAAACTTTCAGGTTTAAAAAAATCACTACTGTTATAGTTTATCATATAATGGCTAAACTTCCCCTCCCCAAAAAAGAAGAGATAGAAATTAATTTGGAAAAAGTGTGTTTTAAAAAACAAATTGGTAAATTTGTAGGCTTGCAGATGCTAACTGAGGACCAGTTAGGGTTGAACGTTGCTGGGAACTTGTAACCATCCGTCACTTCTTTCTGCAGGCTAAACTAACTGGTAGGCAGGTGCAGATGTTACAAAATCTAACATCGCAATTGACACTAATTGGCATAGTTGTTGGCAGTCTTATCAGAAAGCAAAGGGCTGAATGGTTGAACGGGTTTAGAGAACTTGAATGATAACAAGCATTTTTATATGCATCTTGAATTACTTTTGTGACCCAGACTAACAGGAACATTTTATTCTGACCTCATCCTTCAATGAATAGGAATTGGAGACAGCGTAATATGCAGTGCATGGGATTACTGATTGTTTTTCAGGTAACCTTTTACAGCTATCTCTCTATTGCCCGCCGTCCCCCTCCCATCTCCGCTCCTACTGCTCAAAGATGTCCATGTGTCACACAAAATGAAGATAAGTGTTATTATTGAATACTAATTTATTTAATTAACTTGATGCCAAAAGTTTGGTGCATGTCATA
The DNA here is from genome assembly GCA_007922755.1 of Pedetes capensis. Taxonomy (NCBI): domain Eukaryota; kingdom Metazoa; phylum Chordata; class Mammalia; order Rodentia; family Pedetidae; genus Pedetes; species Pedetes capensis. The sequence continues at coordinate 182,000 of VMDO01001263.1, forward strand.
GTATAAGCTAAACTTAAAAAGTATTGAATTTATGAAGCCAGGCAGGCTGGCTGACGCCTGTAATCCCAGCAACTCGGGAGGCGGAGGCAAGTTAGAGATCAGAGGCAGCCTGTGTAACTTAGCGAGACCCTGTCTCAAAAAAAAAAAAAAAAAAAGGTAAAAATTGGGTTACGGGTACAGCTCAGTGGGTACAGCACTTGCAAAGCATGCAAGTGCGAGGGCCTGGGTTCAATCCTGGAACACCACATGTGCACACACAAAAGTATTGAATTTATGGATGAAATAAGATATCTGGATGTTGCTTCCTAGTAGTCTTAAGGCAAGTTGGTGAATCAGTGGGGATATACACTAAACAACACTGGCTTTGAGTGGATAAGGTTTTAATTTGAATGATGGATTTATTGGGGCTCATTAAGCTATTCTTTCCATCTCTACATGTTTGCACCTTTCTGGAACACACTGGTGGCTGTTTAATTTGTGTGGTCACCTCAGCCCCTGCTGTTGGAAGGTTTTTGCACTTCCCAGATCCTTCCCAGGGTGTGTCTTCCCCCACCTTATTTTCTTTTTCCCAGTCCTCTTTATCAAAAGTTACCTGTCTGAAGTGAGAACTGCATAACTTGAAGAACTATTATTCTGGGTACCCATGTGTAGATTAGTTAATTTCTTGGCAGTATGGGTTGTATGTTGTTGCTGTTGTTAGGTGCAGTCGAGTCGGTATCCGACTCATAGCGACCCTCAGAGGGTTTTCAATGGCTGACTGTTTCGGGATTGCCTTGGGAGTGGATTGCCAGGTCCTTCTCCCATTTATGGGGTGCTGGGAATTGAACTTGGGACCTCAGAGACTGCAGCGCAGTGCTCTACCAACTGAGCTAAATCCCAGCCCATGGGTTGTATAGGAACTTTCTAAACACTCTGCCTTAATCAGTGGAATGACTGTAAGGTTGGAAGTTTTAGTCATTGGAGTGGCACTTTGTGCCTGTCCTGCCAACGTGTAGACCACACTTTACCCTACCAGAGGTGTCCACTTATTTAATGAGGGCTCATAGCCCTTCATGCTAGGGGAGTAGTATATTTTTCATCAGTAGAAATGCGTCCCGGAAAGAAAGTACTTTCCCTTAGGCGACTTCTTGTTGTTAGGTGCTGTCCAGTCTAATCCGACTCATAGCAACCCTCACAGGATTTTTAATGGCTGATTGTTTCAGCATTGCTTCAGGAATGACTGTCACATCCTTCTCCCATTTTTGAAGTGCTGGGATTGGACCTGGGTCCTCAGAGAGTGCAGAGCAGCACTATACCAACTGAGCCCAAACCCCAGGCCCCTTAGATGCCTTAGGAGAGATTTAGTTTATGTTTGCTCATATGGGTAGTTCTGTGTTTTTGGTTCTCTCCTTCTAAATAATTTAGAGTCATTTGTGTTAGGGGGAAAAAAAGTCGAGTCTTGTTTCCTTTAGCTAAAATCTCCTTTTTGCAGAGGTACCTAGGGAGAGGTGCTTGCTGGAGTCTTCAGCTTGGAAGTGAAAGGCTGAAAACAATCACTAGAACACTGCTGTTTCAGTTAAGATGCTTCATCTACATTGTGATGTTCTCCTTTGACATCGTCTGGATGCGTAGTTAATACCATTTTGTGCTCTGCTGTTGATGCAAGCCCTCTTGAGGTTTGATAAAACAATAGTAAACTTTTAAGAACATGTCCCGAATATTAATTTGTGGCTAGTAAAAGGTAGAGAAACCAAGATAATTTTTCAAATTATTCTTTTTCCATGATCTTGGCTTATACTGAGAATTGACTTGAGTTGGTCCTTTTCTTATTCCAAAGTAGTATTGCTTGAAGTATTTTAGATTTTTAAATAGCTTTCTAAGGAATTAAAGTACAGAAATGACCTTGCCTATTTTTTTCCATTTTGTATCTTTGAAGGTCTTCAAGAATGCCTGTAGTTTGCTCATTAATTTCTTGTGTGAGTCCTAATTGTTTTCCGCTCATTCCTTTCCTTGCTAGCTGTCATTTTGGCCCCAGTCTGTGTTTTATTTCTGGTAACTGCTACTTTCAAAACTGATATATATTAGCCACACTCTTTTTCAAGATTCCTGGAAAAGTGCCAAGACTTATTCTCCTTTGAGTTTGAGAACACAATTTTACAAATAATAGAGTAGTCTTACTTTGTTTTCAGTCATCAGAACTAAAAGGATTTATCTAACAACTTGAATAGATAATTTTATTTCTGTGGACATGAAAGTGAAACCCTAGAAATGGGATAGAATTTTAAGTAGCATCTTTAATTTGTTTTAAACTTCTTTCTTGTTGCCTGCCTTTCTTTAAATGAGCTATGTTAAGTATGCTGGGCCATATACATGTTGGGTGGGCCATGAGGTATTTAATCTTTGTATAGATTCTGTGTGTAGGTCTTATTATAAAAGGGCTTAATGGAGTCCTTTATATAATTGGAATAAGTACTGTTGTAAGCCCTTGTGGGTTTTTAAATACAAGTATTATCAACACTTTATAGGACATTGCAACTAAAAATATTTTGATTTAAAAATTCCTTTATTAGTCTTGGGAAATTTCAGAATAGGATCATGTTGGCAGTGGTCAACAATCTAAGGTAAAGTATGCTTATCTGAAAAGCATTAAGGAGTATGAAGGTGATCATTATGCTTGTGTCAGTTTTTTGTCATCCTATTTTAGTTTAAAATACAGCTTTTGTAGCTTTCCAATGGGCCTGCAATCATAAAGATAACCAGACTACCAGACTTCAAGATGAGGGAACTGTGTTAAACTCTTCATGAGAGACATGAAAAAATAATGTGCTGGCCTGCCCTCATTCATTTCCAGTTTGGTTGGGAGGAGTTAAGGTTAAGGCAGTAACGATTGTACTAGAGGCATCATTTGATAAGTGCGTAGAGGTACAAAATGCTGCAGAAGTCGAAAGCAAGAAAAGACCCCATCTAATTTAGCAGAAGGTGGTGTTGTAGGTTCAGGGTGTTCGAGACAAAAGGTCAAGAGCAAACACAACAAAACAAATGGCATATACATAGCAGGAAAAGAAGGATGGATAGTATATTCTATTAGGGTGATTGGCTATTCCAGCCTTTCAGGAAATAGGAATAAATTTGAGGAAATAGCACTTGGGGCATTTGCTGAATGTAAGGGAAAGAAGGAAGAAAAATCAGAATGTTAGGCTGCTAGATTTAGAGTACAGAAGATCTGAAGAACTGTGTGGAGAAGTTATATTTTTATTCATTAAGCAACCAGAAGCCAAGAAGTAAGGTATGATAAAACAGCATTTTCAACTGGTCAGTGGAAATTAATGTAACTGTAGTTGATTGGCCTTGGGAAGATTTTCTAATTGGTGAGGTTACTAGTAGGAAAAGAAAAAGGATGGAAAAGCATTCGTGTGTGGCTTCGTGGTAACAGAATTCTCTAGGGCAGACTGGAGAGAAGTCAGCCACAGTGGAGGGAAAAGAACCAAGTAAGCAATGCTTGGAGGATGGATTGTCTTTAAGAATTTGTTTTTGTCATTCCCACTTATATGACTTGTTGTTGTTGGGTGCCATTGAGTCATATCCAACGCATAGTGATCCTTACAGGACTTTCAATGGCTGATGGTTTCAGGATTGCCTCGGGAGTGGATTGCCATGTCCTTCTCCCATTTTTGCAGTGCTGGGAATCAAACCTGGGACCTTGGAGACTGCAGAGCTATGCTGTACCAACTGAGCTAAATCCCAGCCCCATTATGTGAATTAGGAAACCCATTTTCCCCTATCGCCAAAATAACTTGATAATTAATTTCCACTATGGGCTAGAATTCTTTGGTACCCATCATGACTATCCAAAGAGTTGGTCTGACCTAATCTGTTTTCTTTAACTTTTTAACCATGGACCTTTTAAAGTAGTCACAAAATCCAGAGACTAGTATGATGAGCACTGTATGTTGTTTTTGTTTATCTAGCCTTGATCACCACCTTTTTCCCCTGGAATATTTTATAGCAGACGCTACAGTCCTATAAATTGATGGGGTTTATTATTTTTTAAAGTTTGTTGAGTTGCAGAAGGTTGGCCAATGTCCTGAATTTCCACATCTGTGCCCGCTGATTGTCCAGTACGCTGTTCCTTTGTTCGCCACAGAGTGAAACCTCTCTCTTTGTAAATTTCACATTAGTTTCACATCAGTTGACCTTTCTTTTTCTATAATATAGTCTTTCACTTAATGTCAAATATATTTAAGGTTTTGTTGTTGTTAGGTGCTCTCGAGTTAGATTTGACTCATAACAACCCTATATACAACAGAATGAAACACTGCCCAACACTTTGCCATGCCCAGCACTATGTTAGTGCTTCTCTGCTGTCCACAGGGTTTTCAATGTGGATTGTTCCAGGAGTGGGATGCCTGGTCCTTCTCCCTAGCCTGCAGCACCTAGTATTCCCAGGCTGTCTCCCATCCAAGGACTAACCAGGCTGACCCTGCCTAGCTTCCGAGACCAGGTGGGATTGGATACCAGGGTGCTATAGCTGCAGAAATATTTAAGGTAGAAGATTTATGTATATGTTGGACAAATAGGGGTAGGGAGTAGCAAACTTGTTAGTGAACCAGATAATGGGAGGCAATTTCTCAGTCTTTGAAGTGAGTTACAAATACAGAATAAGCCCTGTGGTTGGTGTTGGATTGGTCAGTATGAACTCATGTTTTTTGTTTGTTTGTTTGTTTGTTGTTTGTTTTAAATAGGATATGGATATTTCCATAGCGTTTAACATTACAATGAACAAACTTGGCAGAAACAATTTTGATCAATGATAAAGTAACCTCATTGCTAGTGGGACAGATTGGTATTATCCATTTTCTTATTGCTGCCGAAAAAAGTACATCCTACTAACATGCGCAAAACATGAGGCACCTAACAACAACAACATGAGAAAACATGCTCCCAAATTGAAGGACACTCCACAAAGTAACTGGACTGCACTTTTCAACACTATCAAGACATTTCAGTTTGGCCTGAGTGGGTTACCTAAAAAGCATTTATTTTCCCAGTTCTGTAAGCTGGGAAGCCCAAAGTCAAGGTGCTGGCAGTTCCATGCATGATGAGGGACCACTTCCTGGTTTGCAGTCGGCCATCTTTTTTTTTTTTTTTTCCACTCTTTATTGGTAAATGTTGGTGGGCTACGGAGTAATACAGCATTGGCATTTTCCATTATGTCAGTTGGCCATCCTCTTACTGTATCCTTACGTGGCAGAGAATAGAGAGAGAGAGTGCACCAGAAAATGCACACACAGCTGAGCAAGCTCTTTTGTCTGAGGGGCACTTGTGCTGTCATGAGGACGCCACCCTCATGACCCATTTACCTTCCAAAGGTTCATCTCCTAATACTATCACACTGGAGGCTTAGCTTTCAGTATATACATTTTGAGGGGACACAAACCTTCACTCCATAGAACCAAGGTCATGAAAGACAAGGAAAATTAGGGAACTGATCCGGACAGGCAAAAGAAAAATGAAAACTAAAATTTGTGAGTTTAAATAAATCCCAGATCTACCTTGAAGGACATTGTTGGGACAGTTAGTGAAATTTGACTCGGGTTGGTGGATTAGATGGTAATATTGGGTTAATATTAGCTTCCTGGTTTTGTTGCTTGCGTACATAAGGAGATGATCCTATCTTGTGAATAATGCTGAAGTATTAAGGGACAATGGGACATCACACATTTTGTTCTCTATTACATGAGAAATAGTAACAACTGAGGAATCTAGGGGAAGGGTGTACAAAACTGTATGTAGTTATGCAGTAACTTTTATATATATGAAATTGTTTTACAAAAAAGAACTACATACTTCCTAGATGCTCATTAGAATGATAATAGTTAATTTTACCATTTTCTTTTTCCTATTATGTGCAGTAAAAAAATGCTAGTAGCTCTGGTAATCTTATTTGCCTTACCAGTAAGGTTATGCTGGTTGATGGTCTACAGAGCTGATAAGGTGCCGTATACTCTGTGCACATGCACGTTTTCTCATAACCGCCCTAATGGATAGTTAGATTTTTTAGCAAGATCTTTCCTGAAATATAATTGATACAGAGGAAATATTCACCAGATGGGTGTGATGATTAGCTCTTGGGGCATTAATTCCTGCATCTCACCTTCATCTGTCAACGAAACTGGGACAAACCATGCCAGCAAACAAAAAGAAAAGAGGAAGAGGTTTTATTGTCCATGCTTATAAAGCATTCTGTTACTGAACTTGTAATCCATGAGAGATTTCAAGGAAATAAAATAACTACTAGTTTTTTGGGGAATAAATTTGCTCTGATTTTAAGATATAAGCAAAAAACTCTTAAATATATGTTATTGGAGTTAAAATGTAAAAAGATAAAGTAGGTACAATCAGTAGGCAATAAGCATGTCACAGTTGCAGTATATGGGAATTTGTTGTTGTTAGGTGCCATTGAGTCAAGACCAACTCATAGCATCCCTATGTACAGCAGAATGAAACACTCCCCAATTCTGTACCAGGCACATGATCTTATTTAAGTTTAAGCCCATTGTTGCAGATATATGGGAATTTGGGAAGGAGAAACTCTTAGACATCCTTGTCCAAGTCTTACTTATGGCCTACTTACATAATGTGTGTATTCTGAAGTGCTGCACTACCAGCTCAGGCAATAGCATTTTGTTGGGAGTCATTGTGGTAGTGAAAGGCATATGAAAAGCAAAAGAGATGATAAAAAGAGTCAGATGAAAGTATAAATAATGGAGGAGACATTAATGGAAGACTAATAAAAATGGAGGCCTGCAGCCATAGCCCTGTGGAATCTGATCCCGTCAGATCTCGGAAGCTAAGCAGGGCCAGGCCTGGTTAGTACCTGGATGGGAGACCACCTGGAACACCAGGTGCTGCAGGCTTGGGAGAAGGACCTGGCAACCCCCTCCCAAAAATCAATCTGCCATTGAAAACCCTATGAACAGCAGAGAAGCACTGGCAATAGTGTTTCCCCTGTTGTACAGAGGGTCGCTATGAGTCGGATACCGACTTGACGGCACCTAACAGCACAATAACAACAATAAAAATGGAAGAATAAACAAAAGTATTCTTCTGTTTGTTTCTTTTTGGGTCCTGGGGATTGAATCCAGGGCCTAGAACATTCTAGGTAACTAACTGCTCTACCACTGAGCTACACTCCCAATTCTAAAAGTAGGTATTTTTGAAATAGGAGAAAGACAGATGGAGAATAATCATTGTTATGGGAAGAGTACATCGTGCCAGTAGTACTGCCATAACAACTCGCATCTGTTGAGGGTTATGTAGTGGATGCTGTCGTAAGTGCTTGACTCAATGCTCCACAACCACTCCATGAACATGCATTTTACATATGAGGAAAAGGAGATGTGCAGGTCGCTTGAGGAGCTGAGGTTCAACCATAAGCCTGACTATTTGCCTCGTAGAAAGAGGATTCCACTATGACCTGATAGTGGGGCTTCTGCTGCTCCCTATGTTAAAACTCATCCACCTGGAGTTATTCATTAAGCTGATATAATTTACAGTTGCTCTGAAGAAAATGACCTTATCACACCAATCCAAAAGCAACTACTACCATAATTAAACTGTGGGCAAAATAACATAGGATATTTTTTTAAACCATAAAACTGAAATTAAAGTTGTTACTGATCAATTAATGAGGCGATAATTAAACAGAAACTAGACACCTTGGCTGATTGTAAATCAGTACCTAAATTTTTTTTTTTTTGCAATTCACATCATTTGAGATATATTTAATTACATTTATAACACATGCATATTTAATATAGTCTATTGTGACAGACTGACGGGTCTTCACTATCATTATTCTAATTTCTTAGGATGTTTTTGTCATTATTACCTATTTTGGAGGGAGACAAGTAGGACTGTTTCCAAGGTGACAGTGATAAAGAACAAACTTATGAGAGATGCTTGTCTCTCTCATTTTCGTAAAATAGCCATCTCATTTCCCTCTGGAAGGTCATGTGAGGGATCCACATGACCTTCATGACCTTCATGACCTTCATATTTTCAAATAATACTTTAGAAGACAGAAGAGCAGGGTGAAGAAAGCCTACTCTTCTGTGTTATATTCAGATATAAGACTATTATAGTTCATATTGAAACGTTCAAAATCATGTCTTAAAACACAAAAGTATGTTTTTGTCATGTTTTACCTAAGAAATAAATGTTGAAAGAAATAACTTAGAAAAATTATTATCTAGTAAATGATAGGAAAATTAGGTACTTACTGTCAGCATCTTAAAGTACATTTGTGTTTTGCATATCTAGTAGCAATTTACGTGGTTTATTCACTACAGTATTCTTACATGATGCTAACAGCCTAAGTAGCTGCATAGCAAATTCTTCTACTAACGAGGAGTGTAGATATACCTCATATATTTAATATGCAATTGGATGCTCATATTTTTTCTTATCAGTAGTTAAGACATAAGAACCAAAAGAATAAACACCTCTGTCTCTAGAGTAGCCTTCTTTCAGAGTATGAATTTGTAATGAGCATCTACTATATACCAGCACTTTTCTTAGTACTTAAATTGCATTTGTTATTTTTGCTTTTAATATGTGCACTGAAGTAAAATACTCTGAGGACTATATACTCTGAGGACTATTGCAAAACAATCACTCCTGAGCTACTATTAATTTATATGGCCCTTTAATGTTCTTACACATAAAATAAGGGGAGGAGAGGGCAAAGTTGGAGTGGATCATTTTGAAGATTCTTTCCAGCCTGAGTTGAACCTGAAAACAGCAGCTCTTTTTCTACTTTTTGTGCACTACAGTCATTTTTACAATACACTGTGTAGGCCATGGTGGTCTGTGCCTGTAATCCCAGTCCTGAGGAGGTGGAGGCAAAAAGATTTCGAGTTCAAGGCCAGCCTGGATGACATAACAAGTTGCAGGTCAATCTGGGCTACACGGTGAAACCATATCTTAAAACAAAACAAACAAACAAACAAAAAAATGGAGAGATATACTCTGAAGGCCTATAAAAGGGGCAGAAACTTTCTGAAAAGTAATATAGTGTGATCAGTGAATCTGCCCCTCATCCTTCATCTTGTTTTCAGAAATAGAAGCAAGATGTATGCCATAGTCTTGTAAAATACTGCAATATTAGAATTCTGGCTTAGGTTAAACTCTACATAATATTAATCTCCTTAACATTTGATGACAAGAAGAGAGTTTAGAATTTGTGTGTAAGAAAAGGGAAGGCATGTGGGGAATCAAAAACAGTCGGTACAACTTCCGTCTTCCCAAAGTTTTATTGTTTTTGGAAAAACTTGGCAAATATTTTGTTTTGTAAGTTTTACATTCCTGATGCTAAATAAAACATTTAAAAATATTCAGCAGGTGCTTACTGCACCTGAAGCTACGGTATTTTTGCAGTGTCATGAGGTATCTCTGAGGAAGTAGTTTTTTTGTTTTTTAATGGTAAAGGTCATAAGTGATCTGTCAAATGTCAAATTAATTTGGGGTGTGTTCTTTGTTTTTCCCTTTTTGATGACGTAGATGGGAAGATTAAATGTTCCAAACAACTCATGGAAAGTGTTCCACATCAGCATCATTTATATGGTAAAATGTAATTAAATACTTTTACTGGAATATAAAGTTACAGGTAGATTATTAAATGTGGAAAAGGGCCTTCTTGAAATTGGAAGGACATCATGTTATTGAATTGTTTTAAATGTCGTAATAACCCTGTTTTGAATAATTATCAACCAAACCTATCTCTGATTATGCTAGGGGAAAGTTTTCAGAAAATAGAGCATGTGGAGATGGGCTTCATGAATTCCATCCACCATAGCTCTGATTCATTCAAATATCTAATACCAGTACTTTAAGCTGCCTGCAGCTGTAGCCCTGTGGCATCCCATCCCATCAGATCTCGGAAGCTAAGCAGGGTCGGGCCTGGTTAGTACTTGGATGGGAGACCGCCTGGGAACACCAGAAGCTGTAGGCTTGGGAGAAGGACTTGGCAACCCCCTCCCAAAAATCAATCTGCCGTTGAAAACCCTATGAACAGCAGAGAAGCACTGACAATAGTGTTTCCCCTGTTGTGCAGAGGGTCGCTATGAGTCGGATACCAACTTGACTGCACCTAATAATAATAATAATAACTTTAAACTAGCATGTAGGGTGTAAGCTTTAAGTGATTGCAGAATTGAGACATCTGATGCTAGAGATTGCATGTTTCAGGGATTTGTTTTTGTTTTTCAGTTTATAATTTCCAAAAGTAGGTAGCCTCTCCATTGCGCATTCTCAGATTGGCTTAATTTCCCCTTCATCTCTGGTTCTGTAAGTGTTCACTTTCATATGTGCATGAACGAGCTCTGGCTCTGGTGAGGGGAACCAGCGGGAGGTAGTGATGGGCCTAAGTGGGGAGGCAAGTGAGCTACCGCAGTGGGAGGGAGGTGTGTGCCCAGGGCCGAGGGCCGAGGGCCAGTGGAGAGAGCTCAGCAGGTGCTGGAGAGCCTCTGCTGTCCTCTGTGATTTCCTTAATCTGTGCCCTCTGCCCTTGTCTATAATCTCCCCACTTCCTCTCCATCCTCTGCCCTGTGTGCTGTCTCCTGCTTTGTGACCAGCAGACTCCGCTCTATCAGCCTTTTCTGGCATGTTCTACCACTTCTTTGCCTTAACGGAAACATTGCGGTAATTTCTGTCTCCTAAGTGTGGACCTCGGGAGAAGGGCCTGGCAATCCACTCCCAAGGCAATCCCGAAACAGTCAGCCACCGAAAACCCTGTGAGGGTGGCTATGAGTCGGATACCGACTCGACGGCACCTAACAACAACAAGTATGGACCTCAGATGGGCAGGAGCGTCATCCTAGTCCACTGCTCCTCTGCCCTAGTAGTTCTTCTCCTTGGAAGCATCTACTCAACCACCTCACCTTTCTCCCCGGCAGCCTTCCATTCCCTCCCGGTGTCCCTCCCACCAGCGCTGGTCTGTCTGCTGCATCCCTTTAACGATAGGCCCTCCACCACTCCATCCATGGACGCCATTCCTAATTTGACCTCCTCTGCCTGGCTTCGATCCCTGGCCGGGACTTACAGCCATTCACTCACACATACCCTTGACGATGTCATCCCTTCATCCTTCCTTCAGTCCCCAGGTCAGATGAGCTCGGCCTTCCTCCTTGTGTCCGAGTCCAAGTTCCCTCTAGGGCAGAGGAGCATTGTGGAGAGCACCTCACACCAAGGCCAGAGTCCCTCCTGGCGTGTGTGTGCTCTCCAGTGTCGCTGTGCCTCCGACCACAGGTGACACCTGTGCTGTTTCTCCAGGGAGCTCACTCTTCTCCCATGTTCCTGGTGACTCTCATTCGCCACTGCAGTCCCCCTTCCCCCTCTCCCTTGCCAGCTGACGTTCGCTGGGAATGTCCTCCTCTGCTTGCCTCAGGTGCTGTCGACCAGATTGCCTCCCTTCTCATTTTGGTTTCATCTGAGTTATTCACCAGGCTGTAGCCAGAACTAAAGTGGATGATGTTCCCCTGCTTGGAGCCTTCAGCATTTCCCTCTCTCCACCCTCTTCAGGCGCCATTCTTGCCTTTGTCTTCTGTGTTCCAGGCACACTGCTTTCAAACCAGCAAAGCTCCTTCTTGCCTCAGGGTTTTTGGTTTTGTTTTGCTTTGTCTTTTTTTTTTTTTTTTTTAAACATGATATTCCTTCTGGAATATTCCTACCCACTTCCTCTACCACTAAGTAGCCCTTACCTAATTCCTACTCAACCTCTGATCTCAGGTTAAGGGTCACCTTCTCAGAGAAGTAAAGTCTATCAAGAAGTAAGAAAAATATAAAGATTGCTGAAGACTGGTGACCTTTCCAAATGCACTTTTCGTACGCAGGCTGCAGAGGTTATGAGGAAAGGTGTATCGTACAAAGATAAGTACCGAGAGCAGTGGTTGTGGAACCTATCAGAGGAAAAGAGAGATGAGGCAGGTAGTTAGGGAGCTCTGTCCAGGCTTGAACGCAGAGCAGGCATAGCCAATGTAGCCTGAAAGTGAGAAAATATGTTGAAAAGGACAAATTAAGAAGCAGAGGAGGTAGGAGGTATGAGTGAAGGAACAAATGGGATTGATGGTGCATGACGGGAGGGGAGTTAGGGCTATGCCTTCAGTTTTGGTAAAGAAAGGAAGTCATCTGACAAGCGTGTAGGTCACTACTAATAGAATTAATGAAAATTTGGCGCACTTGAGTTCTAGGTCTATTTAAGGACTGAATATAAAACGTTTAGTGTTTCTAATTAGAGATGTTCTGGCTTTGGATTGTCCTCAAAATATGTGGAGTTTGTACATAATTTATGATATTCTAGAGTTTTCACAGTGCTAAGACATTTCAGTAATATTTTCTGCTTTAAAAAGTATGAGATTTTACTTGAATCCCACGGGATTATGTCATTTGTCAATTTTTGGTCTCTTTATCTCCACACTGAATTTGACTTAGTTTGTTAGTTTTTATTGTCTATAAAAGAAGAGGTCTTAAAAAATTCTAGCTCCAAACTGGGCGTGGTGGTGCACTCCTATAATCCCAGCACTTGGGAGGCTGAGGCAGGAGGGTCGACATGAGATAGAGGCCAGCATGGGCTATACAGTGAGACCCCATCTCAAAAAACAAGAAAAAGGAAACAAAAACAAAATAAAAAATCAACTTCTAGCTCCAAATGAACGTGCTGGAGCAAAACAAAAATTCTTTTATAATATTGGAAGCCACCATATCAGGAATTAACTGTCAGGATATATCTGAATAGAAAGGCTTTGCAGCCACAAAGTCACACATAGCAAAGTCACACGTAGCAAAGTTTTAAACGTAGCAAAAATCTTCGGCATTGCTGGCTCAGGTCCTGCTTCTTCACATAAGGAAGGGAGATTGTCTGAAATACATTGTAAAACTGGGTGTGGAAGATGAAGTCAGAAAATCTACAGCCAGGGACATTGAAATGAGTATAGATATGATAACTAAAACGCAGTTCTGAGAAAACAGCTACCACGTATTGATTGCATGCCTCCTAGTGAAATGTTTGGAGTAGCACTGATTGCATTTCATAATGACAGAGAAAGTTAGCACACTTAACCCTTTTCCTCACTTTAAACACATTTTAAAAATATATGATATACATGCACAGGAAAAACAATTTAAAGGTTCCAGTGGATTTATGCTGAAAAACAATCCTCCCTTCTGTCCCTGTTCCTCAGTAACTCTGCTTGACTTACACTTTTTTCCAGTGATAGTATATGAATAATAATAATAAAAAAACAAATATAAAGCTGGATGTGAATGTGCATGCCTGGAACCCCAACACTGTGGAGGCTGTGGCAGGAGGATTGTGATTTCAAGGCCAGCCTGGACTAAATAGCCAGTTCAAGGCCAGCATGGGCAACCTATCAAGACTCTGGCTTAAAAAAATAAAAAACAGAACAAAACAAAACAGAATAAGAACAATAAAATATATATGCATAGTTATTTTTTGTCCTTGGGGATAGTTTTATATAAGTACCTATAGAGATGCCTTTTTCCCCCAGAATTGAGGGGTTTGAACTGAGGGCCCCATGCATGCTAGGAAACGGCTCTGCTACTGAGATGTACCCCAGTCCCTTTTTTATTTTTTATGTTGAGATAAAGGCTTGCTAAATTGTGCAGGCAGCCTCTGCCTTCAAATCTATGATCCTTCTGTCTCCACCTTCCAAGTAGCTGGGATTACAGGTGTGTACCACTGCACCTTGTGAGATACCTCATTTTTAAAGACAGGGCCTCCTAAATTCTTCCATGCTACAGAATACATACTTATATGACATGCTTTAAGGAAACCTTGGCAGGGTATAAAATTGGGGGACATTGTTACTTTTTATTGGTACTTGAACTACATTACCCTGGTCTTCACTATCATTGTTGTTTTTGGGTAATTAAACTGACTTGATTTTTTTCCTTCCTTGTACGTGATTTCTTATTTCTGCCTAAATACTTATATAGTTTTTTCTTTTTTCTTTTTTTCCTTTTCTCTTCTCCTTCCTTCTTCTTTCTTTATATAATTATTTCTTAAGCCTTAAAATTCTACAAACATCAGTCTACAAATTCAAGGCTTTATTTATGTATTAAATAAATAATGAATTTTATAATAAATGAAATTTTATGTTATCATATAGTTGGCCTTTTGTTTTTGCTTTATATGTATGCCTTCTCAAAGAAAGCCATTGTATATTCTTTGTATTCTCTTTGTTCCTCCTCTGTATCAATTGTGTTCACTGTGAGTTGCTTTTATATTGTTGGTCCTATCTGTTTTGTTCTACATGATTTCTCCATGTTCTAGTATTTCTTTTTAGTCACATTCTATTTTGGGATGCTTCTTACTGTAGCTTTTATCTCTATAATGTTATCTTTCTCTTCATTTTTTTCGGCATTCCACCAGCTTGTTTTTCATTTCCTTCTGTTGTATAATCTCTTCTTCTTTGAACATTTGTTTTTCTTCTTTGAGTTTTTTTAAGAGGGGTCACGTTTCCTATGGTTGCCTTTGAGACATTGGAGAATTATTTATGTGAGCTCTTCCTGTATTTCTTTGAGCAGTTCTTGTGTTATATGCTCTTAATATATTTGCCTTTTTCTCTTTATAATTGTTTCCAAAATTCTATGCCAAAATACAGTATTGCTTGTTTTCTGATTATCATTTGTTGTGATGGGTGAAGGCTGGCTTTAATCATGGACAGTTTGTGGTGTTTCCTTGGGCTTCTAACTCTTGTTATCTCTCACTGAATCTATCCTTTGTTTCCTTTACTGTGGGGCCCATGTCCCATTAATCGTGCATTGAAAATGTAGAGAGGCTGTGTAAGCTAGGTAACATCTGCTTCTGTGGTCACCTTTGTGTGGAGGATTGGGGGTGAATAGTAAATACGGCAAAGTAACAAGAGGTTTTTTTGTTCATTCTGCCTCTACCTTTCCATACTATTAAACTGTGGCTCAGAGAGATGATCTCTCCCTCCCCAGTGCTTTACACACGCAGCTAGATTTCACCCATCCAGTAGTAACTTCAATAGAATCATTGCATCTGTTGTTCACAATTGTGTCTTAAGAGAACTTTGATTACTGTTGGAGGACTAAGAAGACATTGGGTGGCTTTCAGCACATTTTCCTTCCCTCACTTAATATTTACAGATGTGTTTCATAGTTTATGATTGGAATAGTGAAATTATAAATTTGTACTCATTACCTTCCGGGTATACAAGGAAATGCACTTCTTTATTTTTCAATCATATAAAGTCTTTCTCATAGCATGAGTTGGATCCAACTCACAGTGACCCTAAGAACAGCAGAACAAAGCACTACTCAGCGCTTGGCCATGCACACAATCTTGTTATATTTGAGACCATTGTTGCAATCTCTATATTTCTTTTCATTTTGAGTCATGCAAAAGGAAACCCTACAGGCTTTATTCCAATCTCATCATTAAGGTTGACCCTACTTTGAGGACCTTTCCCCAGTCATTTCTTAAATGTCTTCCAGTCTGCAAGGCTCATTTTCTGGCACTATATTTGACAGTGCTTCTCTGCTATTCATAGGGTTTTCAGTGACTAATTGTTTTGGGAATGGGCTGCTGGATCCTTCTCCCTAGTCTGTCTTAGTCTGGAAGCTCAGCTGAAACCTGTCCACCATGGCGGCCCTGCTGGTATCTGAAATATCAGTGGCATAGCTTTCAGCATCACAGCAACATGCAAGCCCCCACAGCATGGCAAGCTAACAGACACATGGGGTTTAGTGGGGGATAAGGGAAGAAAACCTTATATGTAAACATGGCCTCTTTTGATGTAAATATTGATGTAAATATTCCCTGTCAAGGAATTGAGTGTTTCCCATTTCTTCCCTTATTCCCAGCTCCCACCAAGGTGGAGCTTGGGTGCGTGTGAGAAGGACTTTGGGAATGGTGGTCGGAGCTGCCTTATTTTGATGGCTATGGGCAGGAGAACCTAAACTCAGGGTCAGCGCTGTCCTTGTAAATCTTTGCTTCTAGGCCCTGGACCTGTAGCTGCTGAAAACCAAGTCATGAGCTCATTTGGGCTACTTGGGCTTTGAAGTTCTCGAAGAAGCTTCTGATACCCATGTTGTTGTTGTTAGGTGCCGTCGAGTCAGTATCCGACTCATAGCAACCCTACCTACAACACATGAAACACTATTGTCAGTGCTTCTCTGCTGTTCGTAGGGTTTTCAATGGCGATTGTTCTTTGGGAGTGGGTTTCTGGGCCCTTCTCCCAAGCCTACAGTTTCTGGTGTTCCCAGGCGGTCTCCCATCCAAGTACTAACCAGGCCCGACCCTCCTTAGCTTCTGAGATCTGATGGGATCGGATGCCACAGGGTTTGGTGGCCATCATAAAGTCCTCTGTATCCATAAATGTCATCCTGATCTTGACTTTCACTCATCATCTTGCTAAGCCGTGTAGAAGGGTGTGGGTTCCTGCCTCAATGGAGGTGCTCAGGTAGTCTCTCCAGCTACCTCCTCCTGTCGGTGCTGTGCCATTGCTCTACACCCTATCTGCGATGTCCTGAAACCACAGTGTGGGGTTTACTGGAAGGCTTGCCCCTTTCCCCAGGCTGTGTCTTCAAGCCTGGGTGCTTTTAGGGTACCTGATACTTGTCGAAATGTTTTCCCTGGTCTTTCTCTGCTGCTACCCTCTTATCTGCCTCCAAGGGGCCATCAGAAAAGAAATTCAATATCTAATTTTAAAGAATACCTAAAAGGTGAGAATTGGTCATGAGGGAATCGTTAGGGATCTACAACTTGGCTCCACTGCAGGTCTGTTTTGAAACTTGGGCAGATGTTAAGTATTCCTTTGTTAGGTCGTCTCCTGTGTACTTTAAATCAGAATGGTATTTGTTTCCTTGTCTCTCCTACTAGAAAGTGGGGGATAATCATCAGCGAGACGAAAGGAAGAAAGAACCTTCAGTATTTGTTATTTTAAACTAGCTTTGGTTTTTTTCCTTTCAATTGCTTTTATATTACTTATTTGGAAATTAAAGTTTTTCCTCTAAGAGTGTCTCTGCTTTGAAAGATTATGGGCTTTCTGGTTTTGCATCTTCACAAACGACTTGACGAAATTAGTCATTTGTGTATGATTGATAAAAGTATGATAAAACTTTCAAAAGTTTGAGTGGACTTTGGGTATTTAACACCAAAGAATTTTGCCTAATTAAAGCATCTGTTCAATTAAGATGACAATGCATAGTCCTTCATTAAAATGAACACAGAAAAAGTTCTTTCTTGGTCCTTGGAGAGGATATTATATGCAAGCCCTGTTGCGTGGGTTGCAAAGTGTCAGCGGAATTTATATGCATTACTTGTCTAATTGCAGTAAATGTAGCATGTCCAGCTAGGTTTCGAGTTGGAAGGCTGTTTGTTACTTACTGGAAATCACTTGAAGCCTCAGTACCCAGAGGCAGCTGTTCACAGGTCCCTCACCTCTCCCCAGAGATGGCTGGGAAGACTCAGTTGTTGGACCCTGTCTTTCATGGCGGGAGCAGTAAGCATGACAGGTTGTTTGGGAGCCATCTGTTTAAAATGGCTGCTGCTTTGTATGCAGCAGTGAACTTGAGATCAGTTTTCTGTCTTTCTTTGTGATAACAGTCTTATTTGGTGTCACAACAGGTGGAAGTTGATGGGTCGAAACTAAATGTGAACAGTACGTGGAACCTGGCTTCACCCTTGTTGTCTGTCAGCGTTGATGGCGTTCAGAGGACTGTGCAGGTATGTGTTCCGATGACTTACGCAGAAGGCCTCAAGTTCAAAATCTTTATTGGTATCTGTGTGGTTAATACCTACCTAGTAAAGAGAGCTGTACTTTATTCATCTTGCACTTTTTATAGTTGAAAACATTTTCTTATTTAAAAGGATCTTTAGTTATGTCTTAACCCAAGGAATTAACATTTTCTTCTCAGGCAATGTCAGAAGGTTATTGTATTCTGTTTTGTTGTAAATATAGAACCCCCCATGCTTTGAAAAAATATTAAGTCAGCAGTTTTCTTTGCCATTGTAAGTTTTTAGTTGTAAAACATGATTTGCATGCATTATCATCTTCCTCACCTATGCAGTTGAAATTTGTGTGGTATGAGGTTCACAAAAAACATGAGCAGTACAGATTGACTTGCACAGCACATGCCTTATAAAATAATCGGCAATCTTAATTTTAAACCTGTCTTTTTCCCCAGTGTAAAATGCCTTGCATTGAGGAGATGCCTTGAAACCCAGGGTTGATAGTGTCCTTTGGGATCAGTGCCCTCCATTTTAAAGGCAGAATGCAATGGAAAGAGCTTCTGCCCAAATGCCTTCATCTCACCTCATACTGAAGTTTAGGACTCCAGGTAAAAGGAAAACCCAAAATGACAACACTGACTATGACATAGAAAATGTGGCTAGCACACACGAGTAATAATTACAGGTTCCCTGTAGCATTAAATCCTCATTATTTAGCTTGATTTTACACAGAAAACTAATATTTAAAACCTTGAGGACTCGAGAGTCACAGATAAAGACTATTTTATACCTGACTCATACCTGTCTCTATGAGAGACTGTGGGGCAAAGTATTCAGACTCCATAGTAAATATTTGATGACTGAACTAATTTCCAAGTCAGGTTCAGTTGGTGTGTTATCTCTGTGGGTCTGAGAAATCTGGACCTCTCAGTTGTTGTTTGGTGCCACCAAGTCAGGTCCGACTCATTGCGATCCTCATATGGTTTTCAATGGCTAACTGTTTCAGGATGCTTTGAGAGTGGATTGCCACATCCTTCTCCCATTTTTGTGGTGCTAGGGATCGAACCTGGGTCCTCAGTGAGGGCAGACCAACCCTCTACCAACTGAGCTAAAGCCCAGTGCTGACCTCTCAATACTGAGCTCTATATTTTAACTTTGGTTTTGTGACCTGTCCCTATATAATATTTCCCTCACTTTTTTTCTATATTCTAACTCCCTATCATATTTTGTTTTCAAACTTTACAACTATATATAAATTATGAGATGAAGTTGTTTGAGAGCCTTCGAAGAAATAACAATATAGGCTGGGTATGGTGGCACACACCTGTAATCCAAGCACTTGGGAGATTGAGGCAGGAGAATCATGAGTTTAGGGCATAGATAGTGAGTTTGAGGCCAGCCTGTGCTATATAATGAGACCTTGTCTCTAATAATAATAATAATAATAATAATAATAATAATAAATTTAAAAAATAAAAAAGAAATACCACTACGTAGTTCCATACCACTTAAATCCATTTACTATTATGCCTTCAAAAACCATGGTTTGGTGACACTTGTGTTCAGTAGCATATTCTCTGCGCTGAATATGTTGTGATTCGGGTGGTCACGTGTTTTGGTACATAGTATAACCTCTCAGGAGTAAGAAGAGATAACTAAGTCCTCCTATCCAAATCTTTGTATTATAATACTTTCAGCATCCTTCTCCATGACTTTGCAGATAGTTTTCACGATGCCACTTTTACATGTCGAATTTACAGCTGGATGTGTCCTTTGAAAAAACACTTTGCCGAATATGGGGATAATATTCTGTAAATCTCTCTTCAGTTTTGCATGTTCTTTGCTACAGAGAGCATTAGTGCTCCTGAAATACCTGACCCCTTCGGGGGGTTCCCTGAACTCACTGGACGAGGTCATTGTACCATGTTAGTGCTTTCCAACTAGCAGGAAATAAACTCTTGCAGAGAGGTTAATGGTGTATTGGGAAGAAAATGTCACTTACCTAAAGGAAAGTGAGGAAAGGTTTTCCTTGTGAGAGAGAATTAGTTTTATCTAGTTTCTGCAGGCATTAGCATTCAGCGCTGACTCACCAAAATATCATGTGGTCCCTGTGAACTCAGGCATAATGTACTGTGCATTAGGTATAATTTGAATCGTAGTACTTATATTAACTCCTTTAATCTTCACAACTGTACGGAGTAGACACTATTATTTATTCTCTTGTAATTGAGGCCACTGAAGCGCAGAGAAAGTAAGTGACTTACTCAAGGTCACATAGCTAGGAAGAGGTAGAGCCAGGATTTAAATCTAAGCAGTCTTAACGTTGGATCCCTGCTATTGAGCATTATACTCTATGCTGAGGCAAGCTAAGTTACCTCCCAGAGATCAAAAGCCAGGCAGAAGCTGAATAGAAACTTGAACCTGGCAGCACAACCCCAGTGTTTGCTTTTCACCATTACGCTCCAATACTTCTTGATTTTTCCCATCAGAGTTCTTCAAATAATACTTTATCTCTCATTCATGCTGTAAACCAGCGATATCCCAACTTTGATGTGCTGCAGAATCAACTACAAGACTTAAAACGCAGATTGTTGGACCCACCTGTCAAATGCACTCTGATTGAGTAGGTCTGGGCTGGTCTAGATTTCTAATAGGTCCCTAGGGTGATACTGATGCTGCTGATTCTGGAGCCACGTTTTGGGAACCACTGCTTTACACCTTTGCAATCAGAAAATAAGCTATAGGGAGTTGGGGGTGGGGCTTGAACCAGTAAGGAGAACAGGCGCCATGTTTATTCCATAGTAGGGACTCAGCTTTGTCCTTAGCTAGTGGGGATGCATGGAAGAGTTTTCAGCAAAGGAGTGATTGTATGAACAGAAACAGAGTTTCCTGGATCTTGTGAGTTTTGGTTGCATTGTGAAGAGTGGATTGCAGAGAATGTGATTGAGATTAGAGGCAAAGGGAGACATTCACAGGTGTTAGAGTAATGGAGGTCAGAGTCATTCCTAGTAGTGGGGATGGCAAAGGAATTTGTGTGGCAGGAAGAACTGATGGCTTTTACCATCGTCTTTGTTGATTTCTCTTCTGCCTACTCTTACGCATGGGCATATCTCAAAGATGTATTCCCAACTCCGTTTCTCTCTACAATGTCTTCCTAGGCTGCATTGTTCTGAGAATTTCAGCTCAACACTTCTAAGCAAGTAGTTCTGAAAATGCTGTTATATGTTTGTGTTTCTCTCTAAGAAATGATAAGTTCTGAGACCTATGGGGTGAATATTACTTCACATGTTTTTTGAGTGATTTTTACAAAATAACCTGTGTTCATTTTTTCTCTAGATTTTTGTGCATATGTATAAACTTTTCATTAATGTTTTATTTTTGAGATAAGGTCTCACTGTGTAGCCCAGGCTGGCCTTGAACTCATGATTTTCTGCCCCAACCTTCTGCATGCTGGGATTATAGATATATACCACTATGCGTGGCTTTCAATTTTTTAAGTATACTAAATAGTATGTATTGCATCTAAATAGAAGCTAAAGAATAACGGTACAAAATACCTGTTACTGTCTTTATTTAAGAAGCAAGCATTACTAGTGCCATGGGTGATGTATTGCTCCTCTTGGATTAAAACCTCCTTCTCTATGCTCAAATGGTAACTATCTTTGTGATTTGGGGGACATTTAAATATATAGTAAAACTATAAACTGTCTTGTTCAGCTTTTCATGAGTTTTGACTTTATATAATTGGCCCCATTCTTTCTTTATTCTTTTGTAACCTGCTTTCTCCCCTCCCCTATTCTATTTGTGAGATGGGTCCATGTTGATGCATAAGCTTTAGTTCATTTATTTCCATGCTATGTGTTTGTGTTAGTCAGCTTTCAGTCACTATAACAAAGTACCTGAGAGAATTAACTTATAAAGAGAAAAAGGTTATTCTGACTCCCAGTTTGGGTGTTCCAGTCCAAAGTCAGGCAGACCTTTGCTTTGGGCCTCTAGTGGGCATGCTGAATGGCAGTAGTGGGAGGGAGCACGTAATGGGGAAAACTGCTCACCTCATGACCAAGAAGCAAAAGAGAGAGGACCAGAGAGCAATGTCCCACAGTCCCCCTTGAGGACACACGCTTCCCTGACCTAAGGGCTTCCCATGAGGCCCCACTTCCCAAGGTCCTACTACTTCCCAGTAGCACCACTCTGGGGACCAAGCCTTTAACACATGAACTTCTGGGGGACATTGGCTATCCTCACTGTAGCAGTGTTATTACATTGTATGAGCATACCTTAGTCTATTTCCTCTCAATAGATTTTTGTGTTATTTTCATTATTTTATTGTCATGAACAATGTTTCTGTTAAACATTCTTGTGTGTTTCTTGTTGAAACGAGCGTTTCTCTGGGGAATATGCCAGTAGAATGTCTTAATCTTACATACCACTGCCAAATGGTTTTTCCCTATGTGGTTGTACTAATATAAATGTCCACCAGTAGTGATAATAACAATGGTATTAATAACAAATAATCTAACCTTATTCTATACTTACTATGTCCGGCTCTGATTGTTCTAAGCACTTGATGCTTTTTAGTTTACTTTATTCTCATAACAGCCTGGTTAATTATACATTAGTATTCTCTCTCATTTTGCATTTAGGGAAACAGAGGCATATCGAGGCTAAGTTACTTGCCCAAAGCATTCTCCTAGTCAATGGAAGAGTCAGAATTTAAATCTAGGAATCTGTATTCTTAATAATTTTGCTTCACATCTTGGCGAACTCTGGTATTCCTAGACTACTAAAATTCTTCCTGACTGATGGGTTTAAATGGCATCTCTCTGTCACTTTAATATGTATTTCTCAGATTATTAATGACAGTATTTTAAAAATATATTTATCTGTAGTCCTGTTTTCTCTTCTGCGGAATGCCTGTTTGTGGCTTTTGACCACTTTTTCAATTGGATTATTGTCTTGTGGATAAAGCTCTTTTACGATACGGAACCCAGTCATCAATTATGTGTCCAAATAGATCTCGTCAGTTCACACCTTGTGTCTTTACCTTTCTGAGTTATTCAAAGGAAATTTTAAATGAAAGATTTAATATCACGGTTCTCAGTCTTTTTTTCTTTATGCTTCGTGAGTTTCATGTTTGTGTTAACAATCCTTTGGAACTTTAAAGTTCTGCTTTTCACATTTAACTCCTAATTCCCGTGGAATTGACTTTTGGGTGTGGTCTGAGTTTGAGATTCCGTTTCCTTGTTGAAGTGTGCTGAGCAGCCGTGCTAGCTGTGGGCGCTTTGGAGTCAGATTTTTTCTCCCCATCACTTCCTTGCCTCCTTTCACATTCCCAGCCCCTAAATCCTTTGGGAGGTTTCTTGTTGATAGGATGTGTTTATCAATTAACTGTAACAAAAAGGTGAATTTTTCCTGAATATGAAACTCCAGTCACTATGTTTGCTTGCATGAGCTCTCAGCCAATTGCCTCCTTTTATTTTTCATTTATCCCCAGAGAACCCCTAACCACGTAAAATGGTCAGTGGTGCGTGCGTTCATTGTAGGCCCAAGGGTCTCAGATGAGATTTGAAATACACCAGAGAGAAGCAGGTCTGTGAAGTGAATGGGGGGGTGCACTGGAGTGCATTCATGGAGGGAAGTAATGAGAGCTGAGGGTGGAGAAATGGGTTGGGGGAGCCAGAATATTAAAGGGAACAGAAAGACTTATTTCTGGGTGTTTCTGGGTGTTTCTTGACCCCCAGTGGAGGTAGCACTGAAACATTTTCTGGTGGAAGTCACATCTGCCCATCAAAATGCTGTTACGGAAAGGTTGGCATGTCTTCCAAATACAAAGGAAGCTGAGGGTCGAGGGAGAAGTGGAAGAAGAGTTCTTTGAAAAAGCCGGCCTGTAGCCAGGTGGGGTTGTGCACACCTTTAATCCTGGTGACTCGGGAGTGGGAGGCAGGAGGATCACAAGTTCGAGGCCAGAGGCAGGCTGCGTAATTTAGTAAGACCTTCTCTCAAAATACAGAGTAACAATTGGCCCAGGGGTATGGCTTAGTGGTTGAGTACTTGCAAAAACATGCATGAGTCCCCAGGCTCAACTCCCCAGTATCTCCCCCGTGCTCCCCACCCAAAAAAAAAAGGGGAAAAGTCATACCGATTCATTTATGAGGTGGATGGATCCTAAGTTAGGGTCCCGGCAGTGTGAGAAGAGTTGAGTCTGATGGCGAAGACTTGACACAGGTGGGGAAGCCTGTGTGTGTATAATGGGCATCATAAGGAATAGAGGATCCTACTCCAGCAAACACAAATCCCCTCCGTTAGCTGTTGTCTGAGTTTTTTCAGTCTTTTGTCAGTCTTGCCTGTCATCCTTAGGTAGTTATCCTCTCAAGGTAAGTGTTTAAAGTGGAATCCCACGTTGTTTTTATCAACCAAGTTGCCAACCACCTACCAATCTCTACAAACAACTAAGAAGGAAAGAAAGAAAAAGACAGACCAGAGTTCAGTGCTAACCTAACATTAAATCCACTGCTCTTTTGTTAACTTTTTCTCTGTTCATACAGAGTTTTTAAAAATTGTGGTAAAATATGCGTGACAGAAAATTTACTATTTTAATAATGGTGTTTAATTCAGTGGCAACCATCACCACCATCCATCTGCAGCACTTTTTTATCTTCTCTTAACTGAAACTGTGCACCCATTAAAAAATAACTCTGCATCTCCCACTGCCCCACTTGGCAGCCACCATTCTGTCTCTATGAATTTGCTTGCTGTAGGTACCTTACATAAATGAAACTATATGGTATTTGTCTATTTGTGACCATTTCACTTAGCGTAATGTCTGCAAAGTTCATCCATGTTGTCACATAGGACGAGATTTCCTTCCTGTGTATGGATATAGTCTGTTTTTCCATTCACCTCAATGGACATGTAGACTATTTCTACCTTTTGACTATTATGAATAATGCCACTATGAACACTGGTGTCCAGATTGTCTTTTGGAGTCCTTGTCTTTAATTCTTTTGGGTGAATATTTAAGTGGAATTGCTGAATCATGTGCTAATTCTAGTTTTGTTTTTTTTTAAAGAACCTCCATCCTGTTTTCCATAGTGGCTGCACTGTTTTACATTTCCACTAACCATGCACAAGGATTCCAGTTTCTCCACCTCTTTGCCAGCACTTGGTATTTTCTGGTTTTGATAATAGCCATCCAAATGGATGATAGCTGGTGGTGGAACGGGATTTATCTAGATGGTAACTGAAGAAGCACTTACAGTGCTTTCCAAGATTTGCCTTTGGTTTTTACTACATAACCGGTTCACTGCAGACAGGTACTTTTTCAGTGCAGTTAGAAGCAACCTTCTTATAACTATTTTTTCAAAACACTCTCTCAACTTGTTCTTTCCTTTTCTCTGCACAAAACCCCACACAGTTCTCCCAGTCTGTACTGTTGCTTCCAGGTAATAAGCATATAGGCTTCTATTTGGAGAGGGCAGTTTTAAAATTCAAATTCTTAGTTTAACCATTCACCGTCCTATAATTCATTTTTAATTTCTCTGACCTTTGGAGATGGGAGATGATCTATTGGTGGTCTCATTACTTCTTGTGTTCCACTAGGTAGCCTGTCTAGTGTCTTCCTTAAAGGATGTGTGGGTATCTAGCGCCTATTTCATTTTATTGTTGAATTCCTGTGGTTATATGAAAAGTAGCATTTAATTTCTTGATCTGATTAGGTGGTGAGGTAGTTGGGGGAAGGGGCATACCTTTATTTTGGGAATTAGCTCAGTAATCATCTAGTCAGACCACATTGGTTTTCATTGGTAAATCTCATGAGCTTAATATATTGTTCACTGTTTGCTTTAAAAATAAATTGTACTTTATCATGTACAATCATTTGGATAAACAATTTCATAGGTTACTGTTGTTGTTGTTGTTAGGTGCTGTCGAGTCGGTATCCGACTCATAGCGACCCTCATAAGGTTTTCAATGGCTGAGTGCTTCAGGATTGCCTTAGGAGTGGATTGCCAGGCCCTTCTCCCATTTTTGCGGTGCTGGGAATTGAACTCAGGGCCTCAGAGACTGCAGCGCAGCGCTCTACCCACTGAGCTAAATCCCAGCCCTCATAGGTTACTAACATCCTTTAATTGGTCTAAATTTGCTATTGAGATTTGACTTTGATTTCCTATTGTCTTACTGAATGCCCAGCCCATGTAGATACTAAATACCTGGATGAATAGCTGTATGGATGAATGGATAGTCATCTCACATTTTGGAATTTCAGAAATAAATCTATCTTCTCTATACCTTCACTTTAAGATTTAAATTTTAGTTCTTCTAAGGCTTCTTCAAATTAAGCCATGTTCCTAAGGTAGCCATCTTAACTGTTTCACTGATTCTCTTTAATTCCTGACTTTCCAGCATTTGCAAAAGCCATACTCTAAGAGACTGCTAATACCAGGTACTGTAGGCTTGGGAGAAGTACCAGGCAGCCCACTCCTCAAACAATCAGCCATGAAAAACCCTATGAATAGTAGAGAAACACTGGTGTAGTACTGTGTGGGGCGTCGCCCTGCCGCTGGACTCGCTCTGGCCGTGAGCAGGAACCGGCAGCCAAAGACCCGTCTTCTGGTGAGGAGGAGCCGGGCACCCAGGAGCCGTGCTGCCCGGAAAGGAGGCTTATGCCCACGGCTGCTCTGAGAAGCCTTGAGAAAGGCAGGCTCAGAGGCGTCTGCCCACAGTGGCTCCTTGCTTCTTTTCTTCCCAGTGAAGACTCTGACTCCAAGTGCTCTGCTCCAGCAGCTCTTTATTTCTTCCTTATCTGTCCCAGTCGATGGAATGGACCCAGACTGCTCCATGTACTGCTCTTATATATCCTTCTGGGGCTTGCTGGGGACCAATCAGAGGCAGTCACCCCATACAGGTTTCAGCCAATCAGAGGGGATATTCAAATTTGGTTTTGTGAAAGTAGCCAATCAGGGGTGGTTCCAGAATGGCCCAATCAGGAACCGTTCAGAGGTTTGGAAATAGCCAGTCAGTGTCGAGGGGTCTGAGGCAAGGGAATAGATGCCAGAGCCATCTTGGGGAGCTCAATGACCCTTGAGTTCCTGGATGTAGGGCAAAGGTGACTGCCTGGGGAACAAGCCTCAGTCCTCCAAGGGGCCTAGATAGGCCCCAGGGTGAACTGCCTCTCTAGGCAGTACCCTCCAGTACTGGACTTGGCACAGTGTTGGGGAGAGTTTCGTTTGGTTGTACGTAGGGTCACTGTTTGTCAGAGACTCGACATCACCTAACGACAGCAGCAACAACAGCCACAACAACATTAGATAGCATGGCTAGTGCAGCTGCAGGTATAGAATCACCCCAGCTTCTGTGCGAGCAAAGACAAATAAGACGGTTCCCAAGGACCCTGCCCACAGATGTGCCTTCCTTATCAAGCAGCCATTTGCTGTTATTGCCTCTGGGTAGCACCTAAGCTGTTTTAGGCCAACAGTACCACCTACTGATGGGTGTGGAGAGCTCTGGAGAGGTGTGGAAAGTGTCTGCCTCCAGCTGTGGGATTTCCCTCTCAGAGAGCTGTGTACATCTTCGTCGTGTTCTCTCTCACCTGCTATCACTATTCATTGCTCAGTGACATCCACTTCACACAGTCTTTACTCCACCCTATCCACCTAGCTGCTTCAAGTGTTTTTTCTCTGTTGAATTCAAGAAAATCATACTCTTGGAAAAAACTCTAATCATTGTTGAGGACCATCTGTATGGAGCTAGTGGTATATTTATCTGAAAGGAAGAGGAGGAGGTCACATATTTTGAGGTGAAATGATTTATAGTAAAGAACCAGGGAATGAACATTGAAAACTCTTAAACATAATTAAAGGTTCTTGTTAATTGTTTTAACTTTTTTCTGTTTCTTGGTCTAATAAGCCAGTTTTCCCTCAAATATTGTCACTCATGGAAAACAAAATGACAGTAATTCATATTTGTTTTTTATGTTGTATATTTACCAGTGGTCCCCCCACCATTTTCGTTGTGGATGTAGAGTCTGTCAGTAATGATGTTTATTAAATAGATCCTAATGATATGAGACCTAACAATCACTTCTCATATTTCTCACATGGGAAGATACAGTTAGATTCCCCAGTTACCCACTTGAAAAGTCATTCAGTGCCTGGCATCGTGACACATGCTTGTATCCCCAGTGACTGGAGAGGCTGAGGCAGGAGGATCACAAGTTCAAGGCTACAGGCAGCCTGTGCAGTTTAGGGTCTGTAGGTGCAGCTCAGTAATAGAGCATTTGCCTAGAATGTGCAAAGCCCTGGAATCAACCTCCCGTACTGCAAAATAGAATAGAATAGAATAAAACAGAATTGTATGGTAAAATAGCCTTTTCCAATAGATGAATATGAGCCATAAACACAATTGTAATTTCTTAGTAGTTATGTTTTTAAAAGAAGAAATTGTGAAATTAATTTTGGTAATATATTCCATAAAATACATTCTATACAAATGTATTCACGTATTCCAGAATATATGTGGAATGCTATCTCAACGTGGAATGATAAGAAATTACTAATGTGATACTAGAAACGACACAGCGTGTGTGAACTACAGTAGCATCTTAAGCTATTGTTTAAGGATAAAAAAGAAAGCAGTCCTACCAAGACAATAAAGTTATATTTAACAGGAAAAAAAATGTATCACATTACTTTAGTGTTTAAACTGAAATAACAGTCATTACAATTGAATACAAGTGAAAATTTAATTTCTCAATCACACTTGCCACATTTCATGTTCTCAAAACCACATGTGACTAATGTGATTACTGGTTTAGACAACTGAAAAACCAAACCTTTCCTAAACCAGAGAGTATTTTAGATGAAAAAACATGGTGGTTTTTCTCCGTGCCCCCCTCACCCAATATCTCAACCATTGTTTTAGTATTTATCATTTAAAAATGTATTGGATTAATAAAATGAATGTATTGAAGAATAATGAATAAGTGAATTCGTTTTTACAGAAGATGAATTTATCATCTAGTTGACAAACTTTTCTTAATATAGAAACCTAACAAAAGTTAGGGCTGTTTTTACAAAGTGGAATGATTTCTTGCTATAGCATATAATTAAAGTGATAAAGAAAAAAGCTTTGATGTGTCCTATCCACGTTGAGCTCATTCTGTTTCCTTCAGGCACCCTAGAACCTCTGTGGTGTGGAATATGCTGGACAAATAGAACTTTTTATTATTACTACTACTGTGGCTATGTTCTATTCCTATGAATGAATTTTTGTTAACCTTGAAAGAGGCTCTTCAATTTTACTTTGAACAACTCAAAGAGTTTTCTATTTCTTACAGTGTAATTTTCCTGCTGGAACTTAATATATTGTTTCTTGTTAGCATTTTACAGACTAGGTTTTCATTTTGCGTAGTCACGTTGTTGGAAGATTTGCAAGGAGAGCCAACTAACTGCTGCTGGCCTGTTTCTTTTTGTGGCGTGATTTCTTCTATCCACCTGCTCACAGCAGGCTGTCATCAGGCCCGAAGGGTAGCTAAATACTTCTGAAAATATCTGGAGATCCTGCTAAGGTCTAACAATTTCTGCATTTGTCTGATGTGAAGCTATTCACCGTGTACCTTTGAGGACTTTTTTCCTTTCCTTTCTCATATTCTTGCTTCAGTATTTTCCAGAGAAGATAAATTTATTACAAATAACAGAAAAGAGCTGATTGCAGTACTGCCACATTCTATGTTGAGTAGGTCTTTGATATGCAAGTAAGTGGAACTAATTTTCCACGTTAAACAGACACATTTGGAATAGTGTTAGACAAATCTCCTGTTTACTACCGAACTCCAGATTAAATGGATTACTTGTGAATTGATCGGAGTATTAAATAGATTATATAAAATGATAACTTAAAATGCCTCATAGGCCTAGGTAATGTTAAATATTACCTAAGCACATTAATCTGGGGTGTGTGTGTGTGTGTGATGTTACCATGTTTGCAGATTGTATAAATGCTCTATTTACAAATCTTTGTCCACACAGAATTTGAATAGATTTTTGAAATTTAACAGTATTCTATTTTCAAAGAAAATCAGTTATTGATTTTTATAGCCACTTAAGAAAGTTAAAAACAAGTTATTTTCTTTTCATTATTTTACGTTAAAATGCCTCCCACAACATCTGAAAACAGATTCGTTTTCAATTCTAATAAATGCGTATTGATGCTAAAGTGACTTTTTTGGAGGTGCTGGCAATTGAACCGAGGGCTTCATATATGCTAGCCATACACCCTACCACTGATCTATACTCCCTGGCCCTAAAATTCATATTTTGATTAGAAAATTAAATGATGGTGCTTACATTTTTGCCTATGCCAGCATGTGTGCACACACACAAAAGTGAATCCACTTCATTGTGTGTTTTTAGTGCTATAATACGTGTTTTCCATGATTTTAAGATGTTTCTCCTCGCCTCCACCACCTCTTAGAAGTAATTATCTATTATTTTGTACTATATGCATTGTTACTCTAGAGTCACCAAATGTAATACAAAACCTTCTATTTAGGTTGTGTAGGATATAGAAATATATAACTTAGAGTAAGTGGAGGTTAGTTTTGTTTTTTTTTTTAAAGAAGTAGGAAATGAAAGAGTAATTATTAACCATTTCCTTTTCACACTCCTAAAAACATCAATTATGGTTACACATCTTAGAAACAAGCTCACAAGTAGAACAGAAATAGCTCTTTTCCCTATGCTCCAAAAGTTTTTTAATCACAGTTTAACTGCGGGATGTATGTAAAACTATAATTTAAAATGTTACTTTTGATGTAAATCTACCTGGTTTTTGATGGTGGCTCTGGGAGCTTAGCCATTTTATAGCATGTTTTATCATTTGGAGATGTTCGTAAATTTAACACAAGAAATTTTTTTTTCTGAATTCCTGCCTTCCCTTCCCAACATGTACACACTGTTAACTAGGAAATTGTGTTTTAGTGGTTGCCAAAGGAAGAGAATTTTGAATAGTATAAACACTGATTGTAGTAAATGTGGAAAATAATACACGCGGCTGCCCTGGAGACTGATAAAACAAATCCCATAGTAATGGCCTTTGGAGAATATTATCAAGTTGTAAATCACTGAGGGGAAAAGAAAATGATCACTATTTCTTCCTCTTACTGTTCAGTAACATTATGCTTAAAGGTGAAATTGCCTCTGATTTTCTTATTCCAGGAAGAAATTTTGGGGACACTTCATTTATAGTGAATATTTTTTGCTTTTTTGAGTGAGCAACCTTGCTAATTTTGTAGGAATTTTATTCTAACAAATATTGAAATCATTCTGTTAAACAATTTTCTAAATTTTTCTTTTCTTTAAAGAAAAAAACATATTTTATAAATGTTGAAGCGCACTATCAGAATAATAAAAGAAGGAAACTTTTATCTGGCTGTGAAAAGCCATTTAGGTAGAAAAAAGGAGCTGGGTGTAATGACACACGGGTGCAATCTCAGCACATGGGAGGCAGAGACAGGAGGATTGCAAGTTTCAGGCCAGCTTGGGCCACAGTGTAAAACCTTCTCAAAAAACAAGGAAGGAGATGATCCTGCGATTTTCGTTTGCAAGTCTCCTGAAATGTTGAATTACGTTAATTGATTCCTGTATGTTGAACCAGCCTTGCAACTGTGGAATAAATCCCACTTGGTCATGGTGAACAGTCTTTTTAATACGTTGCTGGATTCGGTTTGCTAGGATTTTGTTAAGGACTTTTGCATCTATGTTCATAAGGGAAATGGGTCTATAATTCTCTATCTTAGATGTATCCTTTCCTGGTTTAGGTATCAGGGTGATGGTAGCTTCATAGAATAAGTTTGGGAGTGTTCCCTCTTTTTCTACTTTTTGAAATAATTTGAGGAAGATAGGTATTATATCTTCTTTGAAAGTTTGGTAAAATTCTGCTGTGAACCCATCAGGTCTTGGCCTCTTCAAAATGGATAAAAGACCTGAACATAAAACCAGAAACTTTAAAATTAATAGAAGAAAGAATAGGCAATATGCTCTAACATATAGGCATAGGAAAGCATTTCCTTAATAGGACTCCAATTGCTCAAGAAATTGCAACAAGAATAGATAAATGGGATTACATGAAATTAAAAAGCTTCTGTATAGTAAAGGAAACAATCAACCAAGTCAAGGAAATCCCTACTGAATGGGAAAAAATCTTTGCATCCTGTACATCGGACAGAGGACTAATTTCCAGAATTTATAAAGAACTCAAGAAAACAATACCCAAGAAAACAACCCAGTACACAAATGGGCAAAGGAACTGAGCAGACAGTTCTCAAATGAAGCGGTCCTTAAAGCCATGGAACACATGAAAAAATGTTCAATATCCCTAGCCATTAGGAAAATGCAAATCAATACAATGCTGAGATTCCACTTTACTCCAGTAAGAACAGCCAATATCTATAAAACAAATAACAACAAATGCTGGCAAGGTTGTGGAGAAAAGGGAACCCTCTTACACTGCTGGTGGAGCTGTAAATTGGTCCAGCCACTTTGGAAATCAATATGGAAGTACCTTAGAAAACTAAAAATAGGTCTAGCATATGACTCAGCTATCCCACTATTGGGAATATACCCAAAAGGAGATGAGTCATCATACCATGGAGACACCTGCATCTCCATGTTCAATGTAGCACTTTTCACAATAGCAAGGATAAAGAATCAACCAAAGTGCCCATCAACAGAAGAATGGATAAAAAAAATTATGGTACGTATACACAATGGAATACTACTCAGCAATCAAAAAAATGAAATAATGTCATTTGCAACAAAATAGATTGAATTGTAGAAAATGATCTTAAGTGAATGAACACAAGCCCCAAAAAAGAAACACCACATGTTCTCTCTCATATGTGGGAGCTGAACCAAATTTAAAAGAAAGAAAAAAATCTTATAAAGAAATTGGAACATAAGAAAAAGCTAAAGTCAACTTAGCGGAATAGGGACAATTTAGGGAGTGGAAAGGAGGGAGGGATCTAGCAAAAGGAAGAGATGATGAGAGAAGACAGGAGGGGGAGGAGGGACAAAGAGGAGCAAGGAATGAGAGAGAGGTGGACCTCAAAGTAAACAGTCTAACTTCAGTAGTTCAGGAAATAATTATAATAATACCCACAATACCAAAGAATGGCAATAATGCAAATAGGCTAGATTATTCATGTAATACTACTGACAATGTAAAAAGATAGATCACTACAGAAAAAAGTTTGGACTTAAATCATAATTGGGATCCAAGAATATATAGAAAATAATCCCACAAAAAGACATGCAAGTAGAAGAGAGGCCTTTGGTGAGGGGGTGGGAGAGGGGGAGGAGGTGCACAAGAGGGTAAGGGGGAAGTTACCTGTGCATGTACAATGAAATGCATATATGGAAATGTCACAGTGAAATGCATGTCAGAATGAGACACACAGACACACACACACAAAAAAAAGAAAGAAGACAGGGAGGGAGAGGAGTAAAATACTTGGATAAAATATTTTAATAAAGGTGGGTATATTTCATGAAAATAAAAGTCTTAATTCTTATCTGGCGTGGTAGTGTATGCCTATAATTCCAGCTCTAGGAAGGCTAAGGCAGGAGGATCTGTGCAAGTTCAAGACCAACCTGGTCTACATAATGAGACACTGTCCTAAAAAAACAATAGAACAAAACAAGCAAACAGAAGTCTTAATTCTTATTAATGCTCTTAGCCTGTCAGTCAGTTCATATTTATTTTGGTACGTATTTGACACATTGTAGGCCTTGAATATTTTGTGTGTGTGTGTGTGTGTGTGTGTGTGTGTTCGAGAACCTAATTGTCTCAGTCTTTGTGGGAAAGGTGTATATTCTTTTTAGGAAAGATAGAATTAAGTTTCAGTTTTGAATAGAATTTCATTTTCCTATTTTTCATTTCATCAACCTTTATTGCTGAAATATGTCATGTTTTGTTTCCTCCATTCCTTCTTTCTCTGCAGATTGTATTAAGGTAAGAAGAAGGCTGTATCATTATGTAAATGTGACCTGTTTTAATTTGAATACAAAGTTAAGGGCAACTTACTGGTACTTTTACCTATGGTTACATATTCATTGATATAATTGGTTTTATTTTTAAATGTGAAAATGTAAGTTTCTAAGCCTATTTCCATATTATTTGTTGCAAACTGACTTCTATTTGCCTGTGAATGAGTCTACCCCATGTAGGGGAAGGGAAAGGCAGGAAGAGGGTGCCTTGGTGCCTCCTTCCTAGAGCAGATTGCCCAGTGTGGCTGAGGGAGTACTGTAGACACTGTAGATAGAGTGGAGAATAAAACCAGGGTTCCAGCAGTGGGTATAGATGGAAAATATGTAGGCACATAAAGAAGGTAATCTCAGTACTCAGGAGCTGGATGAAGCCGGTTAAGTAATTGATGGGAAGTGACTAGAGTGGGTAGCATTAGTCAGGATTGTTAGGAAGTTCTCTCTGAATAACCATCCTGGAGTTGAGACTGATGAGGAATGGGCAGTCATGCAAAAGCATGGGGGCAAAGTCCCAGGTAAAGGAATGGTGAGCTCAAAGGGGTTGAGACCGGAACAAGCTTGTTCTGTGGGGAGGCCAGGAGGAGAGGGGTGGGGGCTAGAGCACATAAGCCAAAGCCTGTGCATTGCAAAGCTTTGGGGAGGGGGTTTGCTTAGAAGATGGATAGGTTGTGATTGAAATCACTGCTGTGAAGAGGACGGACCCCTGGGCCCAGTGGTAGAGACAGGGACATTATTCAAATGAGCAATGCAGTCCTCAGGTGGTGCTTCCAGGAGGTTAGCCACAGAGGTGGAGGTGACCAAATCCAGCCTTGCTTGTTTCCAGGGGGTCATGAGTTGAGTGGGTAACACATTTTTGAATTGTTAAAGAAGAATACAGTAATGTTTCATGATGCATGAAAGGCAGGCAAGAGCCAGACATGTTGTTGTTGTTAGGTGCCGTTGAGTCGAGTCCAACTCACAGCGACCCTATGTACAGCAGATCAAGAAACACTTGCCGATTCTGTGCCAGGCACATGATCTTATTTATGTTTAAGCCCATTGTTGCAGACACTGTGTCAATCCATCTGGTGGAGGGTTTTCCTCTTTTACGTTGACCTGTCACTCTCCCAAACATGATGTCCTTCTCCAGGGATTGTTCTCTCCTGACTACATGTCCGAAATATGTAAAACGCAGTCTGGCCATTCTTGCTTCCAAGGAGCACTCTGGTTGCACTTCTTCTAGGACAGATCTGTTGGTTCTTTTGGCAGTCCATGGTATATTCAGTAGACGTCTCCAGCACCACAATTCAGAAGCATCAATTCTTTTTCTGTCTCTCTTGTTCAATGTCCAGCTTTCACAACCATATGATGCAACTGAAAATACCATGGCATGAGTCAGACGCACCTTCGTCTTCAATGTGACATCTTTGCTTTTCAATACTCTAAAGAGATCTGAGTGTCCATAAATACAGTTTTCCTGGAACACAGCCACGTGTGTTCATTTTTGTCTCTGTGTCTATGGCTGCTTTTGTGGTTTTTGTTGTGAGTGGAAGCTGAATGTTCAGAGTTCCCTACCACACAGCAGGTCAGTGTCTTAGCAGTGGTCGAGTTTACTGTGATTTTGAGCTCAGGACCAAGATTAAAAATTTTCTGAGCAAGAACTGTTAGCAGTCACACAGGTAGAAAAGCGAAAGGCCACTCCTCCTGATGAGTGCTCCTTAAATTCTGCCCCCAGCTGTAGCCGACTGGCCCAAGGTGATATTTGCATCTGTATTCCGGAGCCTGGAACGTGGTGGGATGTCTGGCTGGTGCCTGCCCCCTCCTCATGGCTGTTCAGCTGGGGACATGGAGGCCCGGAATAGGGGTGCTTTCCCATACTCCCATGGCTGAACCCTTTCTCCCTCATCGTCTTGCCCCTACTGGCTGAAGAGTCCACTCAGTGGCAGTATGATCTGGGGTCTGATCTCTGTCAGAGTCATGGGAGGCTCTTGGATTTCAGTTACCTCTTTCATGGCTGAAGGAGGATGAAATAAGCTCTATGGAATAAGGACCTTCAACAGTGACCAAAACACTATCTGGTGGGGCCTTAGGATGCAGACCACAGATACCTAAAACATTTCCGCCCACTGTTCTTCTGCAGTGTTGACCAGACACAT
Organism: Pedetes capensis; assembly: GCA_007922755.1. Lineage (NCBI taxonomy): Eukaryota > Metazoa > Chordata > Mammalia > Rodentia > Pedetidae > Pedetes > Pedetes capensis. Next base: position 217,927 of record VMDO01001263.1, read on the forward strand.
TCAGGGGCGTGCCTGTCTGCCATTTTTCCTTCCTGACCTATGACCTTAACTAAACATGCCCAGTAGTGTATATCTTAGATTGAGCATTCTTGGAAAATGTACCTGCCCCAGAGTGCCTCCCCTTATGAATATGGATAGACTTTCCCAGTAAAATACTCAGTCTTTCTTTCTTTGGAGAGAGTGCCATTTTGAGAGTCATACCCATGGCTCTCCACCTAGAGGCAATAAATCCTCCTTCCCTCTTTATCTTAGTTGTACTTCTTTAGATTTTGCACAAGATGTGAACCCTCTCTGTTCTGTTGTCGAACCACCATTTACCCGTGTTATAAAACCCCAAATGGCTTTCCGATTAGCTTTACCTGCAGTTTAATGCATTCAACCCCAAACTGCAAATCAAAGCTGCTTATGTGCGAAACTTGTACTGTGGTAAAGTCCTTTTGACAACAGTTAACATTTGAACCACAAATAATATCAAGCTGCTATTTTAATTTTTAAATTTAATTATTATTAATTGACAGATAATTACACCTTTATGCAGTACAGTGTGATGTTTTGGTACACATACATTGCATAATGATCATCTCAGGATATTTGGGTTAGCCATCATCTGAAATATCCATCATTTCTTTTTGAGAACCTATAAACATGATAAATATCAAGCTGCTTTTTACATTTCCTGGGCTGTCAAAAGATAAGAATAAGAGACAATTTTAGTTTCAGGAGCATTTTCCAAACTTCAATGTGCTGTCGAGTTGGGTCTGACTCATAGTGACGCTCACAGGGTTTTCAATGGAAGATTGTTTCAAGATTTTTGTTGGGAGTGGATTGTCAGATCCTTCCATTTTTGTAGTGCTGGGGATCAAGCTTAGGTCTTCAGAAAGTGAGGAGCAGCAATCTACCAACAGAGCTAAATCCCAACCCCAAACCTCAGTGGAAGAGGAAAAGAAATTTCTGTATTTTAAATCCACTTAACTGTACAATTGAGATGCTTCCTAACCTTTAATTGGAAGTGATTAAACTATAGGGTGAAACTTTCACCCTATCTCTTCAATTTATACGCTGATCAAATAATCCGTGAAGCTGGACTTTATGAGGAAGAACGCGGCATTAAGATTGGAGGAAGACTCATTAACAACCTGCGTTATGCAGATGACACAACTCTGCTTGCTGAAAGTGAAGTGGATTTAAAACATTTACTGTTGAAGATCAAAGATCATAGCCTTCAATATGGGTTACGACTAAACATCAACAAAACAAAAATCCTTACGACTGGTCAGCACGCAACTTCACAATAAATGGAGCAAAGATTGAGGTTGTCCAAGATTTTGCTTTGCTTGGCTCTATAATCAATACCTGTGGAAGCAGCAGTCAAGAAATCCAAAGACGCATTGCTCTAGGAAAAGCTGTGGCAAAAGATCTCTTTAGAGTATTGAAAAGCAAAGATGTCACATTGAAGACGAAGGTGCGTCTGACTCATGCCATGGTATTTTCAGTCGCATCATATGGTTGTGAAAGCTGGACATTGAACAAGAGAGACAGAAAAAGAATTG
>VMDO01001264.1:0-25664 GCA_007922755.1 Pedetes capensis
GATGATGTGACACGACTCAAAATGAGGAGAAACAACTGTAAACATCCATTAATAATTGGAACATGGAATGTACGTAGTATGAATCTAGGCAAGTTAGAAATTGTTAAAAGAGAAATGGATCGCATAAACATTGACATTCTAGGCATCAGTGAGCTAAAATGGACCGGCATAGGCCATTTTGAGTCAGACAGTCATATGGCCTACTATGCTGGGAATGATAAACTAAAGAGAAATGGGGTTGCATTCATCATCACAATTTATTTAGCTAATCTCTTTCTGTGGCCATTTAGGTTATTTTAGGTTTGCACTCTTTTATTGGTAATTTTTAGTGTACAACTCAATGGCTCTCATTATGACATGTTCATACATGCATTTCATTGTACATTGGTTATGTTCATCTCCCCCTTACCCTATTATAATCCCCCCTCCCTCATCCTCTCTCTCCCCACCAATGGTCCCCTTCTACTTGCATGCTGTTTTTGTGAGTATATCTATCTGTATATGTGCGTCCCAATTTTGCCATAAAGGCAACATATGTGATATGTCTTTTCTTTTCTTACCTTTGCTTCTTGCCTCCCTCTTTTCTTTTGTACATTATCTTTCCCTACATAGGCTCCTTCTACTTTCATGACTTGTGTGTTTTAATAATGAATATATATTGAAGTCTAACATTCACATATAAGAGAAAATGTGATGTTTATCTTTCTGGGTCTGATTTATTTTGCTTAAAATGATGATCTCTAGTTCCATCCATTTTCCAGCAAATACCATAATTTTGTCATTTTTTTGTGGCTGAATAAAACTCCATGGTTTATGTATACCACAATTTCCTTATCCACTTACCTGTTGATGGACACCTAGGCTGATTCCATATCTTGGCTGTTGTGAATGACACAGCAATAAACATGGATGAACAGATGTCTTTTTGGTATATTGACTTATATTCCTTTGGATGTGTACCCAGGTGTGGGATAGCCAGGTCATATGGTAATTCTGTTTTAAGTTTTTTGAGGAAACCTCCAAGCTGATTTCCTTAATGGCTGCACCAGTCTGCATTCTCACCAGCAGTGTAGTAGGTTTCCTTTCTCTCTGCATCCTTGCCAACATTTGTTGTTGTTTGTTTTGTTGATGATAGCCATTATGACTAAGGTGAGATGGTATCTCAATGTAGTTTTGATTTGCATTTCTCTTATGACTAAGGATGTTGAACATTTTTTGTATATGATTCTTAGCCATTTGTAGTTCTTTTTTTGAGAAGTCTCTGTTCAGTTCTTTTGCCCATTGTTTGATTGTATACTTTTTTTGGTGTTTAATTTTTTTGAGCTTTGCATATTCTAGATATTAATCATGTGTATTATATATAGTTGGCAAAGATTTTCTCCCATTCTGTAAACTGTCTCTTCACTCTAACATTGTGTCCTTTGCTGTGTAAAAGCTTTTTAATTTAATGCAATCCCATTTGTCAATTCTTGCTATTGTTGCCTGTGCTTTGGGGGTCCTATTCAGAAAGTCCTTGCCTGTGCCTATGACTTGAAGTATTTTCCTTATGTTTTCCTTTAGCAGTTTCAAAGTTTCAGGTTTTACTTAAGGTCTTTGACCCATTTTGAGCTAATTTTTGTACAAAGTGAGAGAGAAGGATCTAGTTTCAGTCTTCTACATGAGGATATCCAGTTCTCCCATCACCATTTGTTGAAGAGGGTATCTTTTCTCCACTTACATTTTTGGCACCTTTGTCAAATATCAGGGAGCTGTAGCTGCATGGGTTTATTTCTGGATATTCTATTCTGTTCCATTGGTTTACATGTCTGTTTTTGTGCCAGTACCATGCAGTTTGTGTTACTTTGACTCTGTAGTATAATTTAAAATCAGGTATTGTGATGCCTCCTGCATTGTTCTTTCTGCTTCAGGTTGCTTTAGCTATTTGGGGGTGCTTCTGCAGTAATTTTAGGATTGTTTTCTCTATTTCTGTGAAGAATGTCATTGGGATTTTGATGGGGATTACATTAAATGTGTAGATTGCTTTCAGTTAATATAGCCATTTTCACAATATTAATTCTTCCAATCCATGAGCATGGGAGATCTTTCCACTTTTGGGTGCCTTCTTCAATTTCTTTCTTTAGTATTTTAAAGTTCTCATTGTAGAGGTCTTTCACCTTATGATTAAATTTATTCCCAGATCCTTATTTGTTTTTATGCTATTATGAATGGGATTCAGTTTTCCTGGTACCTTTCTCTGTGTGGTCATTATTTATATAAAGAAAAGCTACTGAGTTTTGTATGTTGATTTTTCTGTCCTGCTATTTTGCTCTAAGAGTTTTCTGGTGGAGTCTTTAGTGTCTTTTAAGAATAGGATCATATCATCTGCAAATAGGCAAATAATTTGACTTCTTCCTTTCCTATTGTATTGCTTTTATTTTTTTCTCTTATCTTATTGCTGTGGCTAATAGTTCAATCACTACTTTGAATAGCAGTGGAGACAGTGGACATCCTTGTTTTGTTCCTGATTTTAGGGAAAATGCTTTTCAGTTTTTCACCAGTTAGCATGATGTTGGCTATAGGTTTTTCATATACTGCCTTTATTATGTTGAGGTATGTTCCTCCTATTCCTATTTTATTCAAGACTTTTATCATAAAAGAATGTTGTATTTTGCCAAAGACCTTTTCTGCATCTATTGATAGAATCATATGTTTTCTGTTTCTGGGTCTATTTATATGCTGTATACATTTATTGTCTTGTGTATGTGAAATCAGGCTTGCCTCCCTGGAATGAAACCAACTTGGATCATAGTATCTGATCTTTTTAATGTATTGTTGAAGTCAGTTTGCAAGTATTTTATTAAGGAGTTTTGCATCTAGATTCATCAGGGAAATTGGTCTGTAGTTTTCCTTTTTTTTTTCAGTACTGGAAGTTGAACCCAGGGCCTCGCAAAGCATGCAGGCACAAGTGCTGGACCACTGAGCTGCACCCCCAGACCATTTTTTTTACTTCTTGAGACAGGGTCTCACTAAGTTATGCAGACTGTGTCTGGTCTCGAACTTTTGATCCTCCTGCCTCCACCTCCTGAGCTGCTGGGATTACAGGCGTGCTCCACTGGCACTTAGTTTTCCTTTTTTGATGTATCCTTATCTGGTTTTGTAATCAGGATAATAGTGCTTTATAGAATGAGTGAGGTAGTGTTCCTTCCATTTGTATTTTATGGAATAACTTGAGAAGCATTAGTATTAAGTCTTTTTAATTCATACTTTATTTTTTATCTTTATTTTTATTTTTACAGTACTGGGGATTTGAACTCAGGGCTTTCTGCATGCTTTCTGCAAGCTCTCAACCACTGAGCCACACCTCCAGCCTGTGTTAATTCTTCTTTAAAGGTCTTGTAGAATTCAGCAGTGAATCCATCCAGTCCTGGGCTTTTTTTTTTTTTTTTTTTTGTGGTTGTTGTTGTTGGGAGACTCTTTATTACTGCTTATTATAGGTCTGTTTAAGTTGTTTATATCCTCTTGACTTAATTTTGTCAGGTCATATGTATCTAGAAATGTATCCATCTCATCTAAATTTTCCTTTTTTGTGTGTGTGTGTGGTACTGGGGGTTGAAGACAGGGCCTCGCGCTTGCATGCCCTGCAAGTGCTGGACCACTGAGCTGCGCCCCCCAGCCCTTTTTTTTTTTACTTTTTGAGACAGGGTCTAGCTAAATTACACAGACTGCCTCTGGTCTTGAACTTGCGATCCTCTTTCCTCTGCCTCCCGAGCCGCTGGGATTACAGACGTGCTGGGATTACAGGCATGTGGCACCACACCTGGCCCGTTAGAGAATACTTTGAAAAATTGTATTCCAAAAAACTGGGAAACTAAGCCGGGCGTGGTGGCGCATGCCTGTAAACCTGTAATCCCAGCGGCTCGGGAGGCGGAGGCAGGAGGATCGCAACTCGAGACCAGAGGCAGTCTGCCTAATTTAGCGAGACCCTGTCTCAAAAAAGTAAAAAAAAAAAAGGGGGGGGCGGCTGGGGGCACAGCTCAGTGGTCCAGCACTTGCAGAGCATGCAAGCGCCAGGCCCTGGCTTCAATCCCCAGTACCAAAAAAAAAAAAAAAAAAAGTATTTTCTAATGATTCTCTGGATTTTGTGGATATCTGTTGTAACATTCATTTTTTTCATCCCTAATATTACTAATTTTGAGTCTTATCTCTTTTTCCTTTGGTTAATTTGGCTAAGAGTTTGTCAATCATGTTCATCTTTTCAAAGATCTTTGAAAAGTTAGTTCTTTGTTTCATCAATTCTTTTTATTATTCTTTTGGTCTGCATTTCATTAATTTCTGCTCTAATCTTTAGAGCTTCTTTCCATCTACTGGTTTGGGGTTTTGTTTGTTCTTGTTTTCCTGAGAGCTTGAGGTGCGTCTTTAAGTTACTTGTTTGAGCCTGTTCTGATTTTTTAATGTTAGTACTTAATAACTATAAACTTGGTTATAACTGCCTTTGTTGTATCCCAAAAGTTCTGGTAGGTTGTGTTTTCATTTTCATTTGATTCTGAGAATTTTTTTATTTCCTCTCTGATTCCTTCAAGTACCCATTGATCGTTTAAGAGTGTATTCTTCGTTCTTTGTATATGGATATCGTTTCTGTAATTTCTCTTGTTGATTTCTAGTCTTATTCCATTATGATCTAATAAGATATACAAAATTATTTCATTTTTTTCTGTATTTGTTAAGACTTGATTTACGGCCTCAAATGTGATCTATTTTAGAGAAAGTTCCATGGGCTCCTGAGAAGAATGTGTGTTCTGTTGCTTCTGAGTGGAATATTCCGTATATGTCTATTAAGTGAATTTGATCTATTGAGGTATTTGACTCTGAAATTTATTTGTTGATTTTTTTGTCTGGATGTTCTACCTATTGATGCTATTGATGAGAGAGGGGTATTGAAGTCACCCACTATTACTGTATCTGGACCTGTCCCTCTAAGTCTGGTAGTGTTTTGTTCTATTTTTAATAAAGTTGGGTGCACCAATGTTTGGTCCATACATGTTTACAATTTTTATACCTCCTTGATCAGTTGTTCCTTTTATTAGTACGTAGTGACCTTCTTTGTCTCTTCAGCCTAGTTTTAACTTGAGGTCTACTTTTTCTGATACAAGAATGGCTACTCTTTTTTTTTTTTTTTTTGACTTCCACTAGCTAGGTATATCAGTTCCCAGCCTTTTATTTTCTATCTCCTTGTCAGTGAGGTGTGTTTCTTGCAGATAACAATTTGTTGGATCTTGTTTTTTAATCCACTCTATTAATCTATGCCTTTTAATTGGAGAGTTAAGACTATTTATGTTTAGGATTTTTATTGAAAGAGGTTTGCTGGTTCTTGTTCCTGGTTAATTCATATACTGCTTGTTCTTTTCTTTCTCCCTTATTTATATTCAGGATTTACTGTTTTTCTGAGTTAGATATGACTGATTCTTTCCTAGTTCTCTTTAGTTTGTACCTCTCATGGGGTTTATTCTTTCCTGTGCTCTCATGGTGAAGACTTTCTTTCTCCTGTCTGTGTAGGATTCCTTTAAGTATTTTCTGCAGTGCTGGCTTGATGGTCATGTACTGCTTTAGTGTGTTCTTCTCTTGGAATGTCCTTATTTCTCCATCATCTTTAAATAACAACTTTGATGAGTATAATAATCTTGGTTGTCAGTTACTTACTTTCAGGGCTTGAAATATATCATTCCATCCTTTCTTAGGTTTTAGGGTTTGTTCTGAGAGTTCTGATGTAATTCTGATGCATTTTCCTTTTTAAGTGAGTGTTTTTCTCTTGCAGCTTTTAATAATTGATTCTTTGTTCTGTAATCATGGCATTTTAATTATTGTGTCCTGGGGAGTTTGTTTTTTGGTCATGTCTCTTTGGTGTTCTAAATGCCTCTTGTGGTTGGTTGTCCATTTCTTTCGCTAGATTTGGGAAATTTTCTGGTGTAATTTCACTAAATAAATTTTTTTTATGCCTTTAGTTTTTATCTCGGCTCCTTTTTGTACTCCATGGTTTCTTAGGTTTGGTCTCTTGATGATGTCTCAAAGTTCTTGAACATTGTGGTTATGTTCTTTTAACTTTTTTCTTTGTTGATATCTGAATGTAGTACTTCCTTAATTTTGTCTTCCATCTCTGATATTCTGTCTTCTGCTTCATGTAGTCTACTCGTGGTACTTTCCACTGTGTTTTTTATTTGGTTTGTTGAGTTCTACATTTCTAAAACTTGTTTGTTTGGTTTCTTTTTTCAAAAATCTCAATTTCCTTGCTGAATTTCTTATCCAGTTTGCTGACTTAGTCTTTCTGCATTGGTGACTTTCTGTCCTAGCCCCTATGTTGATTTCCTTACTTCATTCATTTGCTTGTGCCCTCTTTGAAGTCATTGATCATTTTTACAAGTAGACTTTTAAACTCTTTTTCTGACATTTCAGCTCTTTCAGTGTCTTTGGATTCATTGGTTAAAGAATCATGGTCTTTTGAAGGAGACACATTATCTTGCCTTTTAATGTTTCTTGTGTTTCTGATATTTGATTTGTACATCTGAAGGGGTAAATATTACTTCCTGGTTTATTTGGGGGACTTCACAGTTTTCTCTTGAGATGGCAATCTTCAGTGCCACTCCTAGAGAGGAAGACAAACCAGTATAACAGGTTCAGTATCTGATCAAACCCTAGATAGAAATACAGTTAAGATCCCTTAAAGCCAATTGCTGTACCACCAATGCCCATATAACAAAGAATGGCAATAACAATAGAGAGTAAGTTATAAATTTACAAAATATTTACCATGAAGATATAAATAGTATTTGCCTGAAGCAAGAAGGAGCGGGCAGAGAAAGGGGTGACAGAAAGATGCCTCAATGGTGAAATAAAAGAAAGGATAAAGAGCCAGGCGTGGTGGCACATGCCTAGCAGCTTGGGAGGTGGAGGCAGGAGGATCGCAAGTTCGAGACCAGAGGCAGTCTGCATAACTTAGTGAGTCCCTGTCTCAAAAACTAAAAAAAAAGGGCTGAGGGTACAGCTCAGTGGTCCAGCACTTGCAAAGCATGCAAGCGCAAGGCCCTGGGTTCAACCCCCCCTTTAGCACAAAAAAAAAAAAAAAAAAAAGAAAGAAAGAAAGAAAGGATAAAGAAGATCTAGAAAGGAAATGAAGGTTAGGAAGGAGGCAAAGGAGCTAAAGATAAGAATGATTGCATGATAAGGAAAAATATATAGAATTAGGTAAACATAAGCAGAGCAGTAAGAAATAGTAAGCCTAAAAAATTTAAAGTATAGGGGGGAGGGGGGAAACATAGAGGAGGGTAAGAGGTAACCTATATGAATAATGCTTATCAAATTGCATATATGAAAATTGTCACAACGAAAAGCATGTCAAAATGAATCACATTATGATGTACATTAAAAATTTCTAATTAAAAAGTATTATTTGCCAAAAAAAAATTTAAAATATAGTATGTAGAAACAGCGATATCTAGGCAGAAAAGATTAAAAAAAAATGTGAAAAAGAAAAAAGGTGAAAAAAATACATTAGAAAAAAGAGAAATGAGGACAATGAAAATGAACATGAAAAGAGGGAAGATAAAGTGGGGGCAGGGGATGCAGACACTGACCTGCTCCCGTTCAACTCCAAAGTCTGGGAGCTGAAGCTGGAGGACCTTCAGTCCCAGGCCAGAAGCAGCCTGTGCAATTCAATGTGATCCTGTCTCCAAGGAAAATTAAGAAAAAGCCTGGGGGTGCTATACCCTGGCAGAGCAATTACGCCATGCAAAACCCTAGGTTCAATCCCCAGCACCGAAGGAAGGGGGGAAAATATTGGAGGGGCTTGTTTCTGTGGCCGCTAATATTGGAATCTGCTAGGTAGAGGTGTTATCGGGTAGATGTGGGTAGCACAGGTTATGTAGGTGGGTCCAGAGCACAGGTCCCGAAATCTAGCAGCAAAACCTTGACACTTGTCTTCAGTATCTAAGAGAATTTATGCCTAATACAACAACAAACAACACAGAAGTTATAGTAGAGAATTTAGAATAGCTTTATTAAAGGTAATACATCTTTAAGGAATAATTATGGGGAATTGTGGCACCTGGAGAAACTTAAGTAAACCTGGAAAGGAAATTGGAAAAACCTGCTTTCCCAGGGTGACCCGGCATAAGGGTATTTCCATTCCTCAAGGGAAGGTAAAGAAGCCAGAGAACAGGAGAATTAAGCAGGCTTTTAGAAGCAAAGGGCCTTGGATAAACGGAGAAGATGGCAGGTCCAAGAGAAGGGAGAGATTTGCACATGATCATTGGAGAGAGAAAGAGAGAGGATGAGAGAGGAACAGAGGGTGTGCATGTGTCCCCTTTGGTTTTATTCAAACTAGGGACCGCCCAATGTGATATCAGCCCGTGGTACCCACCTTTGGGCACCTAGAGTGGTATGTTTCTAGGGTCTTAGTTTTGTAAATGGCTTGAGGGCTTGGGTAGGGTGTGGAATCCATTTGAAAATGTCCTTCCAATGACCTCAGAGACCCTTGTGGTTTCTTCATCCTGGCAGAACTGCAGGAGCCATTTTCAATCCCCATTTCCTCCATTTGTTGTTAGGTGCCATCGAGTCGGTATCCGACTCATAGCGACCCTTATAGGATTTTCAATGGCTGACTGTTTCGGGATTGCCTTGGGAGTGGATTGCCAGGCCCTTCTCCCATTTTTGCGGTGCTGGGAATTGAACTCGGGACCTCAGAGACTGCAGCGCAGTGCTCCTGTTGTTGTTGTTAGGTGCCATCGAGTCGGTATCCGACTCATAGCGACCCTCATAGGGTTTTCAATGGCTGAGTGCTTCAGGATTGCCTTGGGAGTGGATTGCCAGGCCCTTCTCCCATTTTTGTGGTGCTGGGAATTGAACTCGGGGCCTCAGAGACTGCAGCGCAGCGCTCTACCCACTGAGCTAAATCCCAGCCCGCTAATTCCTAAGTTAGCTACCTAACAGAGGTAGTGGTCAGTTGAGCGTGGAATCTTTTTATTTGACAAGGCTCCAAGTTGACAGTCCCTGTAGTTCCCCTCAGGAGATGGAGTCCTCTTCACTCCTGAGGGATGGGCTTGCTTTCTGAGCAATTTCCCTGAAGCCTCTTGCTGCTTAAACCTCTCAACATGTCAGTGTCCCATCTCCCCCATCACTGCCTGCTGTAGCTGTGTAGCATGCTTGGGTTATGACAGGTCACCCCTAGGCTCTCCACTGATGCTAATTCTTTGTTTTCAGAACAGCTCAGTCTCATACAGTAGGTTCCCTTTTAGGATGGTCCTGGGTCTCTGCCCTCCAAAATGTGAGCATGGGAAAGACAGTCCTTCTCTACTGTTGAAGCCCTCAGTCAGGAAGAGCCGCTGTCTCACCAAGTCCCTGGAAGAGTTCAAGGGCTTCAAGGACTGTGGGTTTGTCATGTGGGATTGTGAGTATGATGGCCAGGGCTATCTGGCTTACCTCCGTTTCCACGCCCCCCACCACCACGAGGAAGCCTCCTCTGGAGATGTATTTTGCTCAGTCCCTCTTGACATTCAGCTCCATTCTGCAACCTGGGTCCATCTCACAATGTCCTCTGAGGTTTCTGTGTTTCTCCAGACCTTCTTTCTTTGAAAACAAGTCTATTCTTTCCTATTCTAACTCCTTTGTTTTATCATGTCACACAGAGACTGCCTTTAATCCTCCATCTTAAACTGAAAGTAATTTTGCACTCTTAATACGTGCCATAGTCATCTTTGCTTAATTCTTTCTTTCTTAGGATGAATTTCTAGAAGTGAAATTTTGGATCAAAAAATTCACTTTTTATTTTACATGGGTGGAAGGAAGGGGTGGAGACATGTGAACAGAGGGAGCAAATGGGGAGAAGGAAAGGGAGCCTAAGGAGAATTCACTTTTTGTTTGTTTGAGACAGAGTCTAGCTATGTAGTCCTGGCTGGCCTGGTACTCACTATGTAGGCCAGATCACTATGTAGACCAGGCTGGCCCTGAACTTGTATTGATCGCTCTGCCTCAGCCTCCTGAGTGCTGGATTTACAGGTGTGTGCCACCATACCCAGCAAGAGTTCACATTTTTGAGGCTTTATATCTAAACTGCCAAATTGTGTTTCAGAAAGATTGTAGCAATTTACACTTTTTCCAGGATTGGACAAATGTACTCATTTCTCCCTTTCATAGTTCCTATTTGCCTACCTCCTTGTCAACCTAGTGGGAGTTTTTGTTTTTGTTTGTTTGTTTGTTTAAGATGTAGTGTCGATATGTTATTCAGGCCGGTCTTGAACTCCTGGGCTTATGCAGTCCTCCTGTCTCAGCCTCCCAAGTAGCATGTGCCACTGTGCTGGGCCACTCATTGTTTAATTGTCATTAATTATTCATGAAGCTGACCATTCATGTTTACTGGCCATTGTAGGTATTGGTCTAATAAACAGACTTGTTAATAAGTGCTTCAGAAAGTGCTCTCCATTCATTAATCAGTCTTTTTCCCTGGTTTGTTTTGTTTACTTTCCAGGAACGACTGAAGCTGGTGACTGTTTTGGGTGCTGGCCTTCTCTGTGGAACTGCGCTGGCAGTCATTGTGCCTGAAGGAGTACACGCAATTTATGAAGACATTCTGGAGGGTAAGAAAGGGAAGAGCCTTCCCTCAGATATGTTACTGACTTAGAGGATTAGCAAGAGAAGGAAGCTTAGTGGGTTTTTTGTTTTGTTTTGTTTTGTTTTCTGAACATGTTAATGGGCAGAGGCAAGGTCCAGAAAAGGGAGCACAGGTCTGCAGCATGGGTTTGGAGGCGCTGGGTAGCAGGCAGTTCCTTCCCCAGCAGCTACAATTATTTTCCCTGCGGTGTTTGATCCCACCAGATCTCAGAAGCTAAGCAGGGTCAGACCTGGTTAGTACTGGGTTGGGAACACCAGGTACTGTAGGCTTGAGAGAAGGACCTGGCAACCCACTCCCAAAAATTGTTGTACCCAGCGGCTGGACCCCAGAAAAATACTCCAAGACACAAACAAACGGATTGGGAGCAGAAAAGTTTATTTAGACCCACTGGCCTGCTACTTTCAGTCCCAGCAGTAGACTTTCAGAAAGCAGCATCCGACTCACAGTGGTTAGGGGCTTTATAGGGTAGAGGAGGAGAAGCAGAAACTTTTTTTTTATGGTGCCACCACATTTTTCTTAATTCTGGGCCCTTCTGTAGGCCCAGCCATCTTATGACATACCTGCCCCTATCAGCTTTTATTCAGGGCTAGTTTTTTTTTGTTTTGTTTTGTTTGTTTTTTTGTCTTTTTTTGAGGAACAAGAGTGATTTTGAAGTGACCTAGGCCTGCTACAACAGAATAATTTGCCATTGAAAACCCCATGACTGGCAAAGAAGCAGTAGCAATACTATTTTGCCTCTTGGACATACGGTCACTATGAGTTGGACACTAACTCGATGGCACCTAACAACAACTACCCAGCAGCAGATACCTCATTTCATCTATGCTTTACATACAAAAGAATTTATATGAGACACAGAAATTATAGATTGTAGAACAAGTTTGTTAAAGATAGGGAATATGGACATCATCCTTGAGACATGAAGGCCGGCAGTAGTAGAGGGCAAAGGACCAAGTCTAAAGGCCAAATGTGTTTTTATAGTGAAATTTGGGCCTTAAGGAAGGGAGAACTACCCTACACCTGGTGTCTTTGTTTTATAAAACCTTTCCAATATTTCCAGGAGGAGGGGCCCAATAGGTGGAAGTCCCAGAATAGTCTTCCTTTGCTTACATCCAGGCAGCCAGCCATCAGTCCTGACCTAGAGGATGGGGCCCATTACAAAGTGTTTTTCCAGTGTCCTCAGGGACGATTATGTCTTCCTCATCAAGGTAGAAGGTAGGAGCCATTTTCAATCCCTTTTTCCTCCATATTGCTTGCTAATGCGTAAGCTATCCATCACACACAGTTCATGTTTACCCTAGAATTCTTCCCTGAGAATAGTTCTTAAGAGATATCTTTTAACACCTTTGACATGAAAACATTCACAAATACTACTTATTTATTTGTAATAGTGGATGGATTCTAATCTTTAAATATGACCATTCTTTTTCGAATATTTATTTATTTGTTTAGTGATAAGGTCTTGCCATGTACCCCAGACTGACCTTTAACTCACTATTAACAGTTTCCTTAATGTGTACTCAAAGTCCTTCCAAATTCCACATGATAGTGGTTATATTTTTAGTGTCCTTTAATTTAAAAATATAATATATATTGATAAATACATTTGGACTTGAAGACCCTTTATAATAAACTTTGCATTTATTTGATGAAGATCCAATTGGTTTCAATAACTAGAAAATTAAAGAGGCCTTTCCTGTCTCTAATAATAATGAGTAGAGGGAATGGTATAGCTAAGTGAAAGTAGGTGCTCAATGGTCAGCATGGTTTACTCATTGAGGCTGTAGTATGGTTATTACTGGAAGGTTTCGGCCAGATGTAGAGTGAGAAAAAGAAGCCAAAAGCCGAGCAGAAAGAAGTGAAAAACATGCAGTCTGGCCAGAAAAGTACCCCTGCTTAAAGAAAACTATTGTTAAAAAAGAAAAGAAAAGAAAACTATTGTTAAAGAGATTTCCTCCATAAAAGGAAAGCTCCAGTGGAACAATAGGGAAGATGGCTTGAGGGCAAATGAGGAATAAGCCAGACCCTACCCATCAAGGGCTACAAAGTGTGACAATGTAAACTCATTTGGAAGACTTTCCCTTGAAAACAGAGAGCCCCCAGCCCATCCTGCTGGAAAAGGCTACCTAGGGAAGTGTTCTGTATTCAGTTGCCCAGGCACACAGAAGCCATAGCAGTCGTGGTCCAAAGGAGCCCAGCTAGTGTTTGAGCTGGCAGCAGAACTTGGCATTATCCACATGGTGCTAGTTTATCAGGCATGCAGAATGCAAGAGTTAGGAGGTCATGGAGGTTTGCAGCAAGGTTGCAGAAGCAGGCCTAGGAGGCAGTGTATACCAGGATCAGATTCCCTGTGGGAGCCCCTGAAGTCATGATGTGGGAGATGTGAGAGTAGTTCCAACACTCCTGCCCCAAATTCCCCCCCTTTTTGTAGTCAAGACAAAAGGGCATTTTCTTCACGCCCCTACCCTTGGCAACTACTGACCTTTTTTGTTGTTCCTATAGTTTTGCCTTTCAGAATGCCATATAAATGAAGTTCTGTAGCCTTGGATCTTCTATCACTTAAAATAATGGAGTTGAGGGTCATTACATTCTGTGGATCAGTAGTTTATACCTTTTTATTTCTGAGTAGTATTGAGACAAGATAGACAGGGAAATTTGAGGGACATGGAAAGGGAAATAGCTTTCATCCCAGGATCTAGTTTGAATCTTCTCAGGTAAGAATCAAGAACTTTGACACAACTACCAAGAATACTGGGCCTGTAGCCCTACTACCATGGCCTCTGATCCTGTCAAATCTCAGAAGCTAAGCAGGGTCAGGCCTGGTTAGTACTTGGTTGGGAGACCACTTGGGAAAACCAGGTGCTGTAAGCTTGGGAGAAGGACCTGGCAACTTGCTCCCCAAAAACAATCAGCCATTGAAAACTTCATGAATAGCTGAGAAGCACTGAAAGTAGTGCCAGGCATGGCAGTGTCGGGTAGTAATTCATCTGTTGTACATAGTGTCCCAATGAGTTGATCCTGACTCAAAGGCACCTAACAACAACCAAAAAGACTGATAGGAGGACTGTCTGCATAGAGGCATTATTTTTGAGACACATTTTAAATAACAAAAATGTTAAAATAGCAATAAACCTTGCTTGGAGCCAAAATGTATGTAACCTTTGAGTTTGACCTTACTTTCCCCTTTGTAATTCTGTGCTGCTTTGAGACATGCCATGGCACGCAACACTTCTAAACCTATGCAGTGTACCTCCTGAACCACATTATAATCTCATTTTACTAAAAGGAAGTTCCTCCAATAGAAAAACCTAAACAATGGGACTTCTTCCTTTGATCTTATTGGACTCCCTAATCCATGACAGAGGCCTTTCTAGGTGGAGTTTTAGGCTCAAATTACAGCAGGGCACCCAGGAATGACATCACACAGGCTGTTCCCCAGATTAAATAAAATCGAGAGGGAACCTGTGCCCAGTGGCTCTTCTTTTTTCTCTCTTGGGAAGCCTATGTTCATGTCTTAGATGTAGCTCACTCTTGCTCGCTCGCTCTCTCCCTCTCTCCCTCCCTCTTTCTCTTTCTCTCCCTTTCTCCCTCTCTCCTTCCCCCCTCCTACTCAGTGCCCATGTGTACTATAAAGTTCATACTTAATTAACTCAGTAACTTTGTTTCACTCCCTTTGTCTCCTCCTAAAATTCTTTTCTGCTAGGAAGCCAAGGAATGGGCTTAACCTGAGTAGAGGTCTCAAATAAGGGAACTCTTCAGGCTAGATGACAACACTGACCTGCATCCCTCTGCAGAATACCATTATGTTAGTGACCCATACTTTTCTATTCCTTCACCAGGTGGAATATATGGGTTATTTCCAGTCTGGGCATTTATTAATAGAGACAATTGTGAACGTTTATGTACAGAGTTTGATATATTTTTGTTGCATAAATACTTACAGTGGGATTTCTGGGTCATATGTGAAGTATATTTTAACTTTATAGGAAATACACAAACTCTTTTCCAAAGTGGCTATAGCATTTTACATTCCCATCAATAATATATAAGAATTCTGGTTTTCCCCTCCTTATCAGTAGTTTTGTCTGTTTTGTTTTCATTTTAGCCTTTCTAATAGGGGAATAATGGGTATTATCAGTGGCAATGGGAGACGCAGCCCAGTGCTGCTTCCTATAACTTGAGGAGTCCCCCCACAAACCCAGGGACCTCCACTCAGGTGAAGCAGCGTCCTTGGCTCCACTGCAGAAATGAATTTCAGGAGAGTCAGAGTGAAACTAAGTTAGTGAGTTTATCAAGTGGAGAGAGACACCTAAGAAAAATAATAATACACATTCCAAGATGTGGATGTGGGCTTCTTAAGAGAGAGAATTGCACCAGAGTGACTTAACAATAGCTATATATGTTTTAGAAGTTACATTGCTCCTGAGGCAGGATAGAAAAATAGGAAAATTAATGGGACATGGGAAGGGAAAAGAGCCCTCATCCTGGGATCTAGTTTAAATCTTGCCAGTTGAGAGCCAAAAATTTCAACATAACTACCAACCAAGAAAACTGCCGTGAGGACTGCCTGCATAGAGACAAAATTTTGATAGAATTTCACACAAAAATGTTAAAATAGCAATAAGTCATGCTTAGGGTCAAAATGGATGTGACCTTTGAGTATAACCTTACTTTCTCCTCTGTAATACTGTCTTGGATATGTACTATTATTCTTTTCTTAAGCATCTCTTTTAAAATTTCTCTCTGATTGCCCATGCTTAAATCTAAAGCACATACTATCCCTTATCCCTAATTAATAAGCTCACTTTGTTTCACTTTAATTTGTCCTGAAATTCTTTTCTGCCTGGGAGACAAGGACCTGGTCCCATCTGAGCAGAGGTCCCTGAGGGGGAGAACTCCTCAGGCTACAGGCAACTATGCTAGGTTGTCCCCACTGCCTCTGACACTCCAAGGATATAATTTACAACCAGCTTTATAGATAAGCAAATTTTAAAATTAAATAAATTTTAAAAATTTAGTAAAAATATGTTGCTGTTGTTGTTAAGTACCATCAAGTCGGTGTCCAACTCAGCAACCATATGTACAGTAGGTGAAACACTATTGTTAGTCCTTCTGTGCTATTCATATAGTTTTCAATGGCTGATTGATTTTTGAGAGTGGTTCGCCAGGTCCTTCTCCTAAGCCGATAGCACCTGGTGTGCCCAGGCAGTTTCCTATCCAAGTACTGACCAGGCCCAACCCTGCTTAGCTTCTGAGATCTGATGGATCTCAAAGGTCACAAACCTTCAGGCGCTAAGTATAGTCTGTTATTTTTGACACTCGTCGGAAAATAAACATTGTCTCCATGTAGGTAAACTTCACTAGTTTTGTCAGTTGTGTTGAAGTTACTGACTTTCAGCTGCTGGGAAATGTAGGCAGATTCCTTGGGTTAAAGTTCTTGACTCCCACCCTGTAGAAGATGTAAATGAGATTTCACAGTGAGGGGCTTCTTTTCCTTTCCATGTCCCCTTAATTTTCCCTGTCTTTCTATCCTGCCTCAATATCTCAATTTGGCTTTAATTTGCATTTCCCTTATGACTAATGATATTGAATGTCTTTCTGTATGCTTAGTTGCTATTCTATTTTTGTGGTGATATAAAATCTTTAGCCTATTTTTTAAACTGAGCTTTCTTATTGAGTTTTGATATTTCTTTGTATATTTGACATACAAGTTCTTTATCAGATCTGTGAGTGCAAAATTTTCTTATCTGTGGCTCTTCAGTCTTCTAACCGTGTCTTTCACAGAGCAGTTTTTATTTTGATAAAGTCTAATTCATTAATTCTTTGTGAATTATGCTTTTGTTGTTGTAACTAAAAACATTTTGCTGAATCCAAACTGATAAATATATTGTTTTGTTTTCCCTTAGGGGTTTTATAAGTTTTAGGTTTTACACTTAGTTCTATAACCCATTGTGGTATAATTTTGAATAGTATTAAGATTCATTTTTTGGCTTATGGTTGGATACTCAATAGTTCCAACACCATTGGTCAAAAATAGCATTCTTTCTCTCTATTAAATTGTCTTTGCACCTTTGTCAAAAATCAATTTACCATATTTGTGTTGATCTATTTCTGGATTCTCTATTCTTTTCCATTGACCTATATGTCCATCCTTTGCCAATCCGACATTGTCTTGATGACTATGGCTTTATAGCACACCTTGGTTTTGCTTTTTGGTTTTTGTTATTTTAGATTCAGTACTGGGGCATTGAATCCAGGGAGGGCATCACCCTCTACTGCTGATCTGCACCTCTAGTCCCTTGTGAATTTTTTATTTTAAGACAGGGACTTGCTAAGTCACAGAGGCTGCGTCTGGCCTTGAACTTGTGATCCTCTTGCCGCAGCCTCCTGAGTAGCTGGAATTCCATGGCATGCACCATGGTGCAAGTCTGTATAGCACATCTTGATTTCAGGTAGCCCGTGAGTCCTAACTTTGTTCTTATCTTTCAAATTTGTTTTGGCTTTCCATAAAATTCTGTGGGGTGTCGCCCTGCTGCTGGACTCGCTCCCGCCGCAAGCGGGAACTGGTGGCCAAAGACCTGTTGTCTGGTGAGGGGGAGCCGGGCACCCAGGAGCCACGCCACCCGGAAAGTAGGCTTATGCCCACAGCTGCTCTGAGAAGCCTTGAGATAAGCAGGCTCAGAGGCTTCTGCCCATGGCAGCTCCTTGCTTCTTTTCTTCCCAATGAAGACTCTGAGTGCTCTGCTCCAACAGCTCTTTATTGTTTCCTTGTCTGCCCTGGTCAATGGAATGGACTCAGACTACTCCATGTACCGCCCTTATATACTCTTCTGGGGCTTGCCAGGACCACTCAGAGGCAGTCACCCCATACGGGTTTCAGCCAATCAGAGGGGATATTCAAATTTGGTTTTGTAAAAGTAGCCAATCAGGGGTGGTTCCAGAACAGTCCAATCAGGAGCCGTTCTGGGGTTTGGAAACAGCCAATCGGTGTCGAGGGGTCTGAGGCAAGAGAATAGATGCCAGCGCCATCTTGGAGAGCTCGAGGACCCTGAGTTCCTGGATGTAGGGCAAAGGTGACTGCCTGGGGAATAAGCCTCAGTCCTCCAAGGGGGCATAGATAGGCCCTGGGGCAAACTGCCTCTCTAGGTAGTGCCCTACAAAATTCTTTGCCTTTCTATAAAAAAAATTAATGTTGGCTTGTCAGGGTCTACCAAAAAAAAAAAAAAAGAAGAAGAAGAAGAATTATGCTGAGATTCTTATGTTGGTGTTTTTGTTTTCTCAAGACAGGGTCTTACTATATATAGTCCAAGCTGGCCTCAAACTTGTGATTCTTCTGTCCCAGCCTCCTGAGTTCTACGATTATAAGCAGGTGCCATCATGTCTGGCTCATGCTAGAATTCTGATTGAGTCAAATCCATTAAATGAAGGGAGAATCAACATCTTAAAAATACAGAGTTTTCTAATCCATGATCATAAGATATATCAACATTTACTCAGCTCTTTGCTTTTTCATTAGTGTTACAGTTTTAGCATACAGCTCTGTACAGTTTGATTAGATTTACACCTATTTCACACTTATATTGAAATTGTAAATGGTACTTTCAGTTTTTTAAAATTTCTAGTATTCTAGTATATAAAAGTTTGTTGAATTCATTTATTAATTGTGGATGCTTTTCTGTAGATTCCTTGGGATTTGGTGCATAAATAATCACATAATTTAGGTATTGAGGCATCTTAATGTTTTCCTTTCCAATCAGCCTTATTTTTTTCTTTCCTTATTGTACTTGGTGGACCATCCAGTAAAAGGATGATCAGAAATAGAAGTGGGCATTCTTTACTTATTCAGTCCTTTCATTAAGTATGAGATTGTTGTTTGTTGTTATTAGGTGCTGTATGAGTTTGTTGCTATCGCTGTTAGGTG
Organism: Pedetes capensis; assembly: GCA_007922755.1. Lineage (NCBI taxonomy): Eukaryota > Metazoa > Chordata > Mammalia > Rodentia > Pedetidae > Pedetes > Pedetes capensis. Next base: position 18,558 of record VMDO01001264.1, read on the forward strand.
CCATCAAGTCGAGTCCGACTCATAGCAACCCTCATAGGGTTTTCAATGGCTGACTGTTTTGGGATTGCCTTGGGAGTGGGTTGCCATGTCCTTCTCCCACTTTGCGGTGCTGGGAATTGAACTCAGGACCTCAGAGACAGCAGAGCAGTGCTCTGCCAACTGAGTTAAATCCCAGCCCTGTATGTGATTAGCTGTGTGTTTTTATAGATTCTCTTTTTTCAGGTTAAGGAAGTTCCATTCAATTCCTAGTTTGCTGAGAGTGTTTCTCTTGAATGATATTAAATTAGATGCTTGTTTCAGTCATTAATATGGTAAATTACAGTGATTTATTTTTCATTTAAGCTAGACTTGCATAGACCCTCTCCCCTTGGTTATATAGTATCCTTTTATATATTACTGGATTCAATTAGCTATTTATTTATTAGGGATTTTTGTCTTTCTATTCATGAGGAATATTGATCTGTGGTTTTTCTATCAGTATGTTTGTATGGTTTTGTTATCTGAGTAATGCTAGCCTCTTGAGTTGGAAAGTGTTCCCTTCTCACCTTTGTTCTGGAAGAGACTTACAGAATGCATTTTTTTTTTTTTTTTTTTACTTAAGTGTTTGTAGGGGCTGGGATTTGGCTCAGTTGGTAGAGTGCTGCGCTGCAGTCTTAGAGGTCCCGAGTTCAATTCCCAGCACCGTAAAGATGGGAGAAGGACCTGGCAATCCACTCCCAAAGCAATCCCGAAACAATGATTGAAAACCCTATGAGGGTCACTATGAGTCGGATACCGACTCAACAGCACCTAACAACAACAACAAGTGTTTGTAGAGTTTACCAGTGGATTTACTATCTGGGCCTGGAGATTTCTATGGTGGAAGGTGTTCAACTATAAACTCACTTTCTTTAATGGATGTAAGACTGTTCGTTAGTTGTTTCTTTTTGAAAATGCTTTGGAAGTTTGTGTCTTTCAAAGAATCAGTTCATTTTTTTCCAGGTGGAAGAATTTGTGGGCTTACAGTTAATTATAGTAATTCCTTAATGTTCTTTTAATTGTAATGAGGTTTTTCTTTCATTTCAGATGTTAATAATTTCTCTTGTTCCTTTTTAAATTGATTATTCTAATTCTAGGTAGAGTTTTATTAATTATTATTGATTTTTTTCAAAGACCCATGTTTGATTTCATTAATTTTTTTCTTATTGATGTTTGTGCTGTTTCACTGATCTCAGTGCTTATCTTTGTTAGGTTCTTTCTTTTGCTTGCTTTGGGCTTTATTTGCTCTCCTTTTTCATGTTTTCTTAGGTGGAAGCTTATTTACTGATTTGAGATTCTTTTTGCTAATATAAGAATTTAATGCTATAAATTTTCTCTTAAGCACTGTTTTAATTTTAATGTGCTATATTTTTTATCGGGCTGGGATTTAGCTCAGTGGGTAGAGCGCTGCGTTACAGTCTCTGAGGTCCCAAGTTCAATTCCCAGCACCGCAAAAATGGGAGAAGGACCTGGCAATTCACTCCCAAGGCAATCCCGAAACAGCCATTGAAAACCCCTATGAGGGTCGCTATGAGTAGGATACCGACTCGATGGCACCTAACAACAACAACAATATTTTTTATCTTGATTGAGTTAAAAATATTCTCTAATTTTCATTGCAACTTCATCTTGTCACTAGGAGTGAGAGATGCAGCTTAGCATTGCCATCTAAGGTGAGGCATTCCCCTTGTGAAGACCTCTCCTCATGTTAAGCTAGATCCTTGTCTTCATTGAAGAAATAAATTTCAAGACTAGTTAGTGAAATAGTTACAGTATTGATTAAGTACATGCATTAGAATAAATGTTGTGCCCTGAGAGAAAGTGAGATGCTTAAGAGGAGAGTCATAGTACATGTCCAAGACATGAATGTGCGCTTCTTGGGCGAGAAGGCCTAGATATCTTTAACAGTGAATATGATATAGACTTTGCCTGCAGCCGTACCACTGTCAGATCCAGTCAGATCTCAGAAGCTAAGCAGGGTTGGGCCTGGTTAGTACTTGGACAGGAGACTGCCTGGGAACACCAGGTGCTGTAGGCTTGGGAGAAGGACCCAGCACCCCACTCCCAAAAACAATCAGCCATTGAAAACCCTGTGAAGCACTAACAGTATTGTTTCACCTGTTGTACATATAGGGTCGCTATGAGGCAGACACCAACTCTATGGCACCTAACAACAACAACAACATATGCAGACTTAATGGCTTTACAGGTTACATTGTTAAGGTTTAGGGAGGTGCCAAATGAGATTATAGAGTTGTCCAAGAAGCTACAGGGAGTTGTGAAGGCATATGTTGATTGTAAACATGGCCCATACTCCTGTTTGTGAGATTAAGGTTTAAACTCAGAGAAAGTACAGAATTACATACATTTTGACCTTAAGCATGGCTCATTTCTATTTTAACATTTTCATTTAAAATATTTCTTAAAATAATGTCTATGCAGACAGTCCTTATAGCAGTTTTCTTGGTAGTTTTATAAGTTCTTAATTACTAGCTGAGATTTAGTGAGATTTAGACCAGATCCCAGAGTGGAGGCTCTTCTCCTTTCCCATGTCCCCTCAGTTTTCTCTATCTTTCTATCCTGTCTCACTCTTTTGCCTGTGTTATTTTGAGGTGTGTTATTTAATTTCAGAATGTGTCAGCAATGTCTCCCTTACCTCTCCCAGGTTCTTTTTGTAACTAATTTCTAGCTTAATTTCATTTTAGTATGATTTGAATACTTCCAAATGTGTAAGTGCTTTTTTATGGCCTAGAATATGGTTTATCTTGTTCCATGTGCACTTGAAAAAAAGTGCATTTTGGCCAGGCGTGGTGGTACATGCCTGTGATCCCAGCAACGTGGGAGGCCGAACAAAGAGGATTGCAAGTTTGAGGCTAGAGGAAGCCAGTGTAACTTGTCCAGACCCTGTCTCAAGATAAAAAATTAAAACAGGGGCTGGGGGCATTCAGCTCAGTGGTAGAGTGCTTGCAAAATATGCAAGGCCCTGGGTTCAGCCCCAGCATCTCAAAAAATTTGTTTGATAATATTGGTATTCTATATGTTGCCAGTGGTACAGCAGAGAGGTACACCTCAGCATGTCCACCTACCCTGAGGAATTCCCCTAATTAGGACCTCTACTCGGGTTAAGCCAGGCTCTTAGCTTCATCGCAGAAAAGAATTTCAGAACAAGCCAGAGAGAGTGAAGCGAAGTTATAGAGTTTATTAAGTACACACTTTAGGACACCTGTGGGCACTCATTGAGAGAGCAATCAGTATCCAAGACACAGATGAGGACACATCAAGAGAGCAAAGAGGAGGAAACCAAAAAGAGAGAACATGCACATGCTCCCTTTGGTTTTATTTAACCTAGGGCACGTGCTGTGTGATGTCAGTCTTAGGTACCTAGCTCTTGGTGCCTAGTGTGTCATGTGCCTAGAAGGGCCCATCATAGGCTGGGGATGTACCAATAAGATCAAAAGAAGTTTAGGTTTTTCTATTAGGGGAACTTCCCCTTAGTAAAATGAGATTATAGATTGTATTGGTTTAAGAAAAGAGTCACAGGGGAGTTGCCCAGACATGTCTCAAAGAAGCACAGAATCACAGAGCATACATTTTTAACCCTAAGTGTGGCTTGTTATTTTAACGTCATTATTTAAAATGTCTCTCAAAAATGTCTCTCTGCAGGCAGTCCTCACAGCAGTCTTCTTGGTAGTTGTGTCAAAGTTCTCCACTCTCAGCTGGTGAGATTCAAACTAGATCCTAAGATGAAAGCTCTTTACCTTTCCATGTCCTCCAAATTTTCCTGTCTTTCTATCTTGCCTCATTTATACCTATTTTGTTATTGTTGTTTGGTATGGGTTGGGGGATTGAACTTAAGGCCTTACACATACTTTGGAAGTGCTCTACAACTGACCTGGATACCCAGCTTCCTTTTTTATTTTTTATATTGAGACACAGTCTCTCTAAGTTACACATGCTACCTCTGGCCTCAAACTCATGATCCTCCTGCTTCAGCTTCCCATGTTGTTGGGATTACAGATATGCGTGCCACCGTGCCCAGCTGATCTTTGCTGATTTTCTACTTATTCTGTCTGTTGTTCAGATAGAAATATTGAAGTCTATACATATGATTGTGGTTGTATATTTTTTCTTTCATTTCTTTCAGTTTTTGCTTTATACATAAACTTCTAGATAGGTGCTATGCCTTCTTGGCAAATTGACCTTTTTAGTTATTATGTAATGTCCCCCTTCTTCCTTTGTTCAAAAGTCTGTTATCTGATTGTAATATGACCATCCAGTTTTCATTAGTGTATCAGTGTATTTGATAGTATACCTTTCCCATGCTTTCCCTTTTACCGTAGCTATGTTGTTCATTATAGTTAAAGGGAATTTCTCATAGTTTGATAATTTTTAAAAACCCAATTTGACCATCTCTATGTTCTTGTTAGCACATTTAGACCAGGAGTCAGGATACTTTTTCTGTTAAAAAACAGTTAGTAAATATTATAGCCTTTGTGAGCCCATAATCTCAATTGGTGCTACTTAGCACTACCATTGTAACTAAGTTTACTAATTCTTTCCTCGTCATCTTTATCCTGCTATTCATTATATGCAGTGAGTTTACTGTTTCTGATACTATATTTTTTCAGTTCTAAAATTTCCACTTGGTTCCTTTTTATAGTTTCTATTTCTCTGCTGGTGTCTATAGCTGTACCACCCTGGCATCAGATCTTGGAAGCAAAGCAGAGTTAGGCCTGATTAGGAATTGGATGGGAGACCACCTGGGAATACTGAGTGATATAGGCTTGGGAGAAGGACGTGGCAGCCCACTCCCCAAACCATCAGCCATCGAACACCCTATGTATATCAGAGACGCACTGACAGTAGTGCTGAGCATGGCACAATGTTAGGGAGTGTTTTGTTCTGTTGTACATAGGATCACTATGAGTCAGGCCTGACTTGAAGATAACTAACAACAACAACAGTATTTCTCTTCTGAGGATATCTATTCATTTGAAGTGATTTTTATTTGTTTGTTTTTTAACATCAGAAAACATAGATATAGTAGCTAGTTATAAGATTTTGACTATTCCAGTATCTGTTATAGAGTTGGGTTGATTGTCTTTTCCTTTGTTAGTCAGTCAAATTTTCCTGTTTCTTTGTATGTCAAATAATTTTGGATTATATCCTGCACATTTCAAACATTATAATTTGAGACTCTGCGTCCCATCAAATCCTGTGGATAATGTTTATTTTGTTTGAGCAGGCAATTAAGCTGTTTAGATTCAGAGTGCAAGTTTGTCTTGCTTTTTTTGGGTGGTGGTTCCAATTTTAGTTCCATTTTCAAAGACTTTGCAAAGCTATTTTGGATGGGTCCTGTTCATTTAGAGTACAGAGATGAGGCTGGGACTTGTGCCAATTATCCCCAGGATTAGAGGGACCCCTTCAATAGTCCTTTCTTTCTGGCTTCAAGGCCTCTTCTGGTCCCTGGCCAGAAAGAGGTTTCTCTAGGAATTTTAGCTGCCTATGCTGCCGCTGGAGTCTCTAATTCCAGTTACCCTGGCCTGGAAAATGGTTTATTGGGGAGGGGGATAGGTTCACTGCCCATGTTGCTGCCATTTAGTTGTACAGCTGGAACTGCCTTCAAGGCAGGACGGGGAAAGATAAAAAGGGAGAAAAGAAAAAGAGAGGGAAAGGGACTTTCTTCTACCCCAGCACTTCTCAGCAGCCCCCCTTCCTGGCCTTTTGGTCAAGTAGGCTTTCCTTTGGAGTTTTTGCTGCCCTCATTCTTTTTGTAGCCCTCAAGTCAAGTGGTAGCTTTATTGTTGCTGTAGTCAAGGGATGATTAAGGTGGAAGTGGGTTTACTCATCCTGGTCAGCACCAAATGTCTCCATCATTCTTTTCAAAAAATAAAATATTATTAATATATCACATACTTTGTCATATTTCTTTTTTTCTTTTTTCTTTTTCGCCTCGTGCTTGCATGCTTTGCAAGTGCTGGACCACTGAGCTGCACCCTCAGCCCATGTTTTTTTTTTTTTTTTTTAATTTTTGAGACAGAGTCTTGCTAAGTTATGCAGGCTGTCTCTGGTCTCGAACTTGTGATCCTCCTGCCTCTGCCTCCCAAATGGCTGGAATTACAGGGGTGCACCACTGTGTCCAGCTCAACCTTTTGTCATATTTCAAGGAATGAGTTTATTTGCATGTTACTATGGCCTGTGATTTCATTTTTCTTTGGACCTTATAATTATGATAATTAACAAACATTTTTTCAGCACTCAGTATACCATGTTAACCAAGCACTGTGACACTTGAATAAGCATTACTAAATACTAATACAAAAAGGAACATCTCACATACGCTTATATACTTGTAACTTGGGGCTTAAACCCAGAGCCTGACACATGCTTTGTAAGTGCTCTACCACTGAACTGCACCCCAGCAATTTCAAAAATCACTTAACATTATGGCTTATTAGCTGATATTTATTGACCTTGTTTGAATTTATGACATAGAAATTTATTAGCAGAAAGAGAGCTTTTCTCTTTATGTTTGGAAGTGCAGTTCATCTCATTTTAAGATGTCGGTATAACTCAGAAACATTATCCTCTCCCCCCAAAAAAAGTCCTTATGAATATTGATACAACAACCTTTTACCAAATATTAACAAATTGAGTTTAGCAATATATAAAAAGAATACTACTTTTGGACCAGATAGAGTTTATCCCAGAAATGTAAAGCAAGGGTGAGATTAGTATCCAAAAGCCAATTCAATTTACTAAATTAAATCAAGTAAAGTAGAAAAGTCATTTGATTATCCTTAACAGCTGTAAGAAAAGTATTTGGCAAAATTCAATTCCCATTTATTAAAAGGTGGTTAAAATGATAAATTTTATGTTACATATATATTTTTTGCAGTACTGGGGCATTGAAGGCCTTGCTCATATTAGGCAAATGCACTGAGCTGCACCCCAGGTTTTCCTGTTTGTTGTATTTAAGTATTTCTAGAACTAAATTTAGATAGGATATACCTCTTGAACAACTTTGTACTTTTTGTTTCTTGTTAGTGATTGCCCACTGATAAAATTTAAAGATAGAAATTTTATATT
>VMDO01001264.1:25764-82448 GCA_007922755.1 Pedetes capensis
TTTTTTTTTTTTTTTTTTTTTTTTTTTTTTTTTTTTTTTTTTTTTTTTTTTTTTTTTTTTTTTTTTTTTTTTTTTTTTTTTTTTTTTTTTTTTTTTTTTTTTTTTTTTTTTTTTTTTTTTTTTTTTTTTTTTTTTTTTTTTTCCTTTTCTTTTTTTGAGACAGGGTCTTGCTAAATTACACAGACTGCCTCTGGTCTCAAACTTGGGATCCTCCTGCCTCCCCCTCCTGAGTGGCTGGGATTACAGGGATGAGCCATCATACCTGGTGGTTATAGTTATTTTCATTGTTACTACTTTTCATTTGTCTGTTTTCATCAGAATAAAACACAATAGAGTTTCTGAGAAGATTGGCATGAATTTCTCAGACACAAAGGAGGATTAGGAGATCATCTCCCTTTAAGCATATAACTGTCCTCTTACATGATGGTTTGCTTCCACTTTCCAGGTTTTGAGAATGATAGGGATTCAGAAAGTGTGCATGCCAAAAACAGAAGACATTTGGGAATTTTTTCATCATGAACTTTAAGTTAAAGGAATTTATGGTTGGCTGGATTACAATATAGACATTGGATATCTTTATAGTTAAGTAAGTAGAGCTGAAAGTCTAAAAGAATGGAAGGGTATTAGTCAGCTGTCATTGCTAGAGCCGAAAAACTAACCCAAACATACTTACAAAGGAGGTTTATTTTATCTTTTTTTGTTTGTTTGTTTATTTGTTTTGTAGTACTTGGAGGTTGAACCCAGGGCCTCATACATATTTTACAAGTTCTCTACCACTAAGTTACATTTAAAATTTTTTTTTATCTTGAGACAAGATCTCTCTAAATTAAGCCTCAAACTTAAAAACTTTCTGCCTTTACCTGTGGAGTCGCTGGGATTACAGGCATGCGCCACTGCATCTGGCTCAGGGAAGAGATTTATTGGGAGTTTACAGTTCAAGAATTAATCCATAGTAGTAGTAGAGCAAGCATGGTTTGGCAGTGGCAGGACCTGTGGCCAATGACCTCACAACATGGTGGGCCATAAACAGAGAGAGAATTAGACTATGGACCTAGAGTAAAACCTCTAAAAGCCTGTCCTCAGTGACATCACTTCTGCAAAGCTAAAACCTGCCTCCTAAATTCCTCCATCTCCACAAACAGTGCCACCAGCTGGGAACCAGACGTTAAAGCACATGGCCTTTGGGGCACACTGTATATTCAAACCGTTACAGGAAGCTTCTACATGAAAATGTTTTTCTTCTAATGTTTTTCTCATTATGGTTTCTTTTGCTCTAGGAAAACACCATCAAGCCAGTGAAACACAGAATGTGATTGCCTCAGACAAAGCAGCAGAAATACCAGTGGTCCATGAACATGAGCACATCCATGACCACACACAGCTACATGCCTACATTGGTGTGTCCCTTGTCCTGGGCTTCGTGTTCATGTTGCTGGTGGACCAGATTGGCAGTTCCCATGTACATTCCACTGATGGTGAGTGGCTTCAAGGCTTTCTGGGCAGTGCAGTAAATTTGCAGTTTGGAAATTTACAAACAAGTAAATAATTCAATCTGTATAGATGATTTTATTTAAATACTAAAACTCTTGTCTTCCACACATGCTAGGGAACATTTTCTTTTCAGTTGGGAGAGCTAGCAAGTTGTGGTGTGGCACAAGGGAATGTTTATTGCTTTATTACCTTGCTGGTCTTAAAGCTGTCACATCTGGTTGAGGTTGTAAGGCCGAACAAAGTCCTTAATGTATTCCATGCTGTGGAGCCTTTAGGCAGTCTATCTTTGGACTTTTTATTGAAAAATGGTTTCTAAGTGTATAAAGAAAGCATAGTACATAGGATTATAGAGAACACATTAGAATAAATTTGTAATATAGTAATGCATATCTACTTTATCAGTGCATTAAATGATGAGAATACATTTAAATCTAAGCAAGTTAGAGTTGAATTTTATTTTTTAGGACATCAGTTAATAGCTGTTGTTGCTTAGCTTAAGAACATTAAATTGTGGAGTGGTCTTTAACAAAGCAACATATGTGTCAATTTGAATATCCAGTTGATTTGGGGTCTGTTTGGTGGGTATGGTATAGAAAATCTGGTTCACAAAGATATTTTCTTGTGAATGTACTTAAAGACATTCTTTCCTAGGAAAGATAAGCTTCTCTTAAGGACAAGTAGGTTCACCAAGACTTCTTAAATTTAATTCTACTCAGTAATTTTTTTGTGTTAAGACTACATGACTTTGGCTGATTCAGCATCTTCAATATGACTTATATTAAGTAAAAAGATTCTGATATATAATTCAACTTTAATGACTTAGTGATGGACATAAATTTGAAAGTTAGAAAACCTTTCCAGGAATTTATAAGTACTTCTTTTCCTATACATTAACAAAGAATTTTGCAGATAGGGAACCCATAGATGTTTTGGTCCACAGCGTGAGATCCTATACCTTCCATTATTTGATGGCATGATGACTATTAGATGCAGAGTTAGCTGATAGTTCCCTAGCTCTGTCTGTCATTTGAGCATCTGCAGACAGGAAAACTATATCTGTACAATGTGGCAGCAGGTCTAGAAGTTCTTAATATAAAATAGTGATGAATGAAAACAATGATATCTACAATGATCTGATTTCTATAGGCAATAAAGTGTGAAAAGTGCTAATATTACTGTAAGTTTATTGTCTTCATAAAGAAAATGCTAAATTTCAATTAGAGGTTAGTAAAAATAAAAATGGACCTTTTTCCAAGTTAAAGTCACTGACCCCCCCCCCGAATTCTACTGATGTTCTCCTCTGTGGACCCCCTTTTCTGTGGAAAATCAAGCAGAAGACATAAACAGGTAATTCACAACAAGATGTACAGATGACCCCTAGATATATAAAAAGCTGTTCAGTTTCCCCTAAAAAGAATGCATGTCAAAATTAAGCTGAGGTACAATAGATAGCCAAAACTCAAACTTAGATAGGCAAAAACTCAAATTAGATAGGTAAAAATTCAAAAGTTTGCCACTACACTCAGTTGGCAAAGCTGTGGTGAAACAGGTACTCCCATGTATTGGAGGTGGGAATACAAAAGAAGTTGGCAGTACCTAACAAAATTGCATATGTATCCCACTTGTAGGAGTTTATTCTGATAATCCAGCTCCAGTATAAAACTACCTGTGTACAAAATTGTTCAATGCTGCATCACATATAATTGTAAAATTCCAGAAACTACTTAAATGTCCAGACATGGAGATTGGTTGATCATAATGGGGCACTGTATAACTATAAAAAAAGAATCAGATACAAACTTATAGGGAGATATTCCCAGGAGACATTTTAAATTAAAAAAAAAAAAACCAGCAAAAAATGTAAGTAAGTATCTAGCATATATAGTGTTTTGTGTAAGAAAAAAGAGGAAATAAGAAAATATACATGTCTCCTATCTTTACAAAAAAGAAGCACAAGAAAAGATTAGTTTGAAAACAAAGGCCCTAGTACAGAATAGAGTGAAGGGAAGGAGAACACAGGAGGTTTTTAGGAGGCTATGACACTTCCCTGAGCATGCCTTTTGGGTGTGTTTTTGATTTGGGGAAATATTACTATTCTACATATTAAAAACAGAATGAAATAAAAAAGGATGGGGCAACTAGCTGAAACAGATGAACTGTATTTCATTTACACAGGAAAAGCTTTTTAAAAATCTGATTCAAGTAGTGTATGAATGCAGTATTTCAGTCTATGGTCATATTATCCTGAACGCCGTGTTCTACTGTCTTAGGTAAAATGGAGGGAGAACCATAAATAAATAATGAACTCTTCCTAGTAGGTTTAGTTTTTTGTAATGGGATGAGCAAAACGATTTTGAAACTCTTTTAGATGCATTATAGGATTGAGCAAATGAGCAAATGTGTGAATGTTGGTGGAACCAGCATACTCAAAATGGAACAAAAAATGTGGACTGGAGGAAGGCAAGAAAGGACTCCTGTAGGAATGGATTGGAATTAGAGGTGTAGAGTCATGATTCCTAAAATGTATATGTGTACGTGTAGATTTGTACACGTGTGTGTTTATATATGCATGTATGTATGTCCTAGCTCTGTGTGCAGACAGGGCCTAGAAGTAAAGACACTCAGTAGCATGAGCATACCAGCACTCCTCAGAGAAATGGCTGATTCCAGGACAGGGGCAGAGTAAGTACAAGTGAGCTTGGAATATCTAGTGCTCATAAACAAAGGGAGATAGGGAGAGAAAAAATAGGAACATGCCACAGGAATGAGTTTAAAGGGGCTCACAAAGGCCAAATGTGAGACAGTTTGAGCACCAAAATGGAGAACAGTAATGAAATATAAGCCATTGAAAACAAAGGAATCTCTGAGCCCATCTATGTGATAGATTGTTGTTGGTGTTGTTAGGTGCCGTTGAGTCAGTATCCTACTCATAGCGACCCTACATACAACAGGCGAAACACTGTTATCACTGTTTCTCTGCTTTTCATAGGGTTTTCAATGGCAGACTGATTTTTGGGAGTGGGTTGCTAGGTCCTTCTCTCAAGCCTCCAGTATCTGGTATTCCCAGGTGGTCTCCTGTCCAAGTACTAACGAGACCCAACCCTGCTTAGCTTTCCGAGATCTGATGGGATTGGAGGCCATAGGCTACTGCTGCACGCTTACGGGTTAGATAGATGATTGATTGATAGATCAATGGCTAGACAAAAGAAGAAGAGGAGAAGGTACTTGCTTACTGCTGGATACAGTTGGTAAATGTGGAAAGAGTTCTGGAGATGGAAAAAATCATCATTTTGGCAGTCTTCCTAGTAAAGGTTGACTGAAGCAAGAATCATCAATGATTGTTAAATTTAAAGGGTAAATCTTGATTGCTTATTATTTGCCAGGGGAAAAGAAATAACTAAATGAAGAAATCCGACAATACTTTGACCAGGTAGTCAGAATTAATGTCACCACCATTCTGTTTTTGGTGTGGCTGAGTAAGCTATCAGACCAGCTTCCTTGCAAAAAACTACAACCTAAACACTTCAGAGAGAAACCTAAAGCAGGCAAATACTGGAGGAGAATCAACACTTGGAAAAGGGTTAAGTTTTCTGTTTTTACTACTTTTAGCAGTGACCATCATGTGAAGCAGCTAAAATTCTAATTAAAAAAAAAAAATCTTGAGCTGCACGCGGTGGCGCACCCCTGTAATCCCAGCACATCGGGAGATGGAGGCAGGCAGATCGCAAGTTTGAGACCACAGGCAGTCTGTGTAACTTAGCGAGACCCTATCTCAAAAAAAAAAAAAGTAAAAAAATGGGCTGAGGGTACAGCTCAGCGGTCCAGCACTTGCAAAACAAGCCTGAGGCCCTGGGTTCAAACCCCAGTGCCACCAAAAAAAAAAAAAAAAAAAAAAATCTCAGCTTTTCTGGCCTGAGGAAGTAGAGGACAGACATAAGGACAACCACAGCCCTAAAATGATGAAAGAATCCTAAAAAGGAAAGAAATAGAGAAACTAAGCCCCAAATTCTTATGTAAACTGCTCAAGTCTCTGGCTGACCTCTGAACCATGCTTACACAGGCAGACTCCAAGCAACTCAGCTAAATTTAAAAGAATTAAACTGAAATTTGAATAAATACCCAAAAGATGGAGTTTACAGTTTGAGCCAAACCAGGTTACTTACAGCCAGACAGAAATCCTTTAAAGGAATATAACAGAATCCAGAGTATCCGTGAGGTAATATTGACAATATCTGGCATATAGTGCAACATTAACACTACCAGTGTACAGCAGTTATATATCCTGCACCTTGAGATGTGGGACTCTGAGAAGCATCACAAGGTAGTTTCCATTCAAGAACACATAATCGAAGGACACATCCGACAAACCTGAAAGGAACGATTAATTCTACTAAAAACAAGAAAAATGCAATGAGGGGAATATATTCTCCAAAATCATCAGTGCCAACTAAGTACAATATGTGATCTTAGACTGGATCCTTCTTAGAAAGGAAAAAGGCTCTGAAGGACATTATAGGGCAATTGATATAATAAGCAACAGACTATGTAAGATAAAATACATGTTGAATTATCTGGGGATAAGCAGTTATGCTGTGTGCAACTTACTTTTAAATGGTACAGGAAAACATTAAAATATTTAGAATATGAATTGTTGTTGTTGTCGTCGCTGTTAGGTGCCATCGAGTCGGTATCTGACTCATAGTGACCCTCATAGGGTTTTCAATGGCTGACTGTTTCAGGATTGCCTTGGTAGTGGATTGCCAGGCCATTCTCCCATTTTTGTGGTGCTGGGAATTGAACTCGGGACCTCAGAGACTGCAGCGCAGTGCTCTACCAACTGAGCTAAATCCCAGCCCATAGAATATAAATAGATATTAGAAAAATATCAATGTTAAATTTAATTGAAGTTGCTAACTATTATGATTATGTAAGATAATATCCTTTCTCTTAGAAAATACATATTGAATTATCTGAAGATAAGCAGTTATGCTATGTGCAACTTACTCTTAAATAGGTACAGGAAAACGTTAGTATATATAGAAAAAGGCAGCATAAATATAACTGATAAAGCGCATGGAGCAAAATGTTAGGCAGGGAAAGGGGTATTCTGAATATATATTTTTAACTATTCTCACAGTTTTTCTGAAGGCTCGAAATTATTTCCATCTAAAATGTTAAAGGGCTGGGAATTAGCTCAGTTGGTAGAGCACATCTCTGCAGTTTCTGACGTCCCAGGTTCGATTCCCAGCACCACAAAAATGGGAGAAGGACATGGCAATCCACTCCTGAGGCAATCCCAAAACAATCAGCCATTGAAAACTCTATGAGGGCCGCTATGAGTTGGACACAACTCAACGGCACCTAAAAACAACAACAAAGGTTTAAAAAATCATGATGGGGAGTTGGGCATTGTTTTGCATGCCTGTAATCTCCACACTTTACCCACATGTCTGTCAGCTTGTCATGCCTTGGGAGTTCACATGTCGCTGTGATGCTGAAAGCTATGGCACCAGACTTTCAGATACCAGCAGGGCCACCTGTAGTATACATGTTTCAGCTGAGCTTCCAGACTAAGACAGACTAGGGAGAAGGACCCAGCAACCCACTCCTAGCAGAAAAGCACTGTTAAATCTAGTGTGGGAAAAATGAGTCCCCCAGGCTGGAAGGTTTTCAAGAGATGACTGGGGAAGCATTGCCTCCTCAAAGTAGAGTTGAACTTAATGATGGGAATGGAGGAGAGCCCTTGGGGACCTCTATTTGCTAATCTGGCATGACTCAAAATGAGAAGAAATATAGTGACTGCAACAATAAGCCCAAACATAAAAAGATCATGTACGTTGCACAGTGTTGGGTAGTGTTTCATCCTGCTGTGTTTAGGGTTGCTATGAGTCAGACCTGACTCGATGGCACCTAACAACAACAAATCCCAGCATGTGGGAGGCTGAGGCAGGAGGATCATAAGTTCCAGTCCAGCCCAGGTTACATAGCGAGATCCTGGCTAGAAGAAGAAGGAGGAGAAGGCAAAGGAGAAGGAGATGGAGGGGGCAGGGGGGGAGGGGGAAAAGAAATAAAAAATCATAATGAGGAAAATAAATATGCATGTACACACATACATACCAAAATAAACTGGGCATCTTAACTTTAAAAATAAAGGTTATTTAAAAACCTGGAAAAAAAAAACAAAACTGGGGATGTAACTGGGGATGTAGCTCAGTAGTAGAGCATATGAGGTCCTGGCTTCAATCCCCAGCATTAAAAAAAAAAAAAAAAAAGGAGGAGGAGGAGAAGAAAAGGAAAAAAGAAAGAAATGGTGCTAAGCTTAAACAAAACAAAATGAAAAACTCCCTTTGGTAGCTGTGGTGGTGTGTACCTATAATCCTAGCAGTCAGGAGGAGGAGACAGGAGGCATAAGGATTGCAAGTTTGAGGCTGGCCTTGGCTACATAGTGAAGGTCTGTCTCAAAAAAATAAAAAATAAAAAAACAAAGCAAAACAAACAACAACTAACCAAACAAAAACAAAAAAACTCACTCTTGGTCTAGAAAGACGTATTGTCTCCTTGCATTTACTCAACCTAAAAAAAATTTTTTTTTCCCATAGACATTTTTAACAATAGTCTTAGAAAGTTGATTTAAGAGTAAATGGTTTTATTCATGTGTTTAATTTCAAATATCAAATGAGAAGCATCTTCTTTCAGATGATTCCTGACTCTGGCTGCATTACATAGTTGCCCACAATGGCCTTGACAACATTTTTCTGGCACTTCTTGTCAGTTCCGCTTTACACTTCCTAGGCCCAGGAGTGTAAGGCATACAGCCTCAGTAGTGCTTGTGCTGAGGGTGTGGAGAGCTGTTACAGCCCTGCTGAGCAGCCCTGGCTACAATTCTTGCCATCAAATATGCATTCAGGAAAACAAGTGACAGCTCCAAAACCTCCATGGACAGTCACAAGGCCAGCTGGGTGCCACAGCACACACCTGTATCCTAGCTACTCAGGAGGCTGAGGCAGGACGACCACAAGTTTGAGGCCAGAGGCAGCCTGTGCAACTTAGACTCTGTTTCAAAATAAATAAAAAAGGGACTTGAAGTGCAGCCCAGTTGTAAAGCATTTGCCTAGCATGTGCAAGGTTCTAGATTCAACCCCTAGTTATAAAAAAAGAAAAAGAAAATGGAAGGCTGCTCTGTTCATGCTGGCAGTGTCCCACCCCAGTGGCACCCCAGTGGGTCTGTGGAAGAGGTGCCTGTATGCCATGGAGGAGAGGACACTCTCCTACACTCAAGAGGTCAATGAGCCCAGTCCCAGCTACTCCAAGGGTGTGGATCTGATCTCTACCAGACTTTTGTCCATATGGTTCCTGTCAAGCCCGAGAGCACCTTCAGACTGGTAGCTATGCTTTAAAGTCCTGGGTAAGGCCGCTGGACAGAGGCTAGAACCCAGGTGACAGGGGAGAATGATTCCAGAAGTCTAGATAGGGGGATGATAACAAGGCCTCCCAAAGAAAAGGTCTGTTTGGTCTATTGGGGGACCTAATCTGGATCTAAATAAAGTTAGCCAAAGTTATGAGTCTGTGCTATTTGGGAACAAAAAGATTGTATGTGTGTGTGTGTGTGTGGTACTGGAGGTTGAACCCAAGGCTTCGTGCTTGCATGCTCTGCAAGTGCTGGACCACTGAGCTGCACCCTCAGCCCATTTTTTTACTTTTTGAGACAGGGTCTCGCTAAATTACACAGACTGCCTCTGGTCTCCAACTTGCGATCCTCCTGGCTCTGTCTCCCGAGCTGCTGGGATAACAAGCGTGCGCCACCGTGCCCAATGGGAACAAAAAGATTTTTGAAAAAAAATGTAATACCCATATAGTCCTAATAGTGCCCTATAATCCTATACAAAGAATTGAACATAGCATACATTTTTTAATTCTTGTTCATGTTTTACCTCTGAGGCCACTAGCTTTTGCCAGCTTTCATGTGTCTGATGACATGATTTTGCATATTCTCTGCAGGGTTTTATGTATTATTAAATATCAGTAAATGTTCATTTATTAAATTTCTACTGGAATACAGTCTTTTCCTATAAATTTATGCAAACTCTTTTAATTTTAAAGCCTCAAATTTTTATTCAGGATGCTTTGAGAGCCTGAAGGAGAAGGAGTGTTTGAGTGTATGAGTTCAAGACCAGCCTAGGCAACATAGCATGACTCAGTCCCAGAAAAGAACAAAACAAAAAGCAAAAACAGACTTATTTAAGATGCTGCTTGTAACTAGACCACAAGGCTATGCTACATATAAAGAAAGAACAAATCAAGTTTGTCACATAGAGTTATATGACTGTTCTTGCCATTCAGGGTGATATTGTAATTGTTGTTGTCTCAGAGTGGCTAGTGGCCTTAGCTACCCTTCTTTACACTGTTTTTAAAAGATGAAAAAATTTATTAGTAAAAGATAATGTGTTACTTTACTCATACTTCTTGCATTGTAAACCATTTTCTCTATTTGCTAGGCTCCTCAAGATTAAATGTGCTGTTTTACCTGGCACTTTGACATCCCCGTCTTTTAACATTATGTCATAACAGCAGGAACACCTTCATGTGATAGAGATAAATACTTTTTGTCACCTTCCAGCAAGACCTTATTAAGCAACTATTGGGTGCCTAGTACTGTACTACATTCTGTGAGACATGTTAAAAAGGAAGAGAAAGATATAGGAAATGTATCCTTCATCAGTTATAGTTGATCTATAAACATAAAACATTTAAATGGAATGGTTTTCTGTTTCTTTTCTTTTCTTTTTTTTTCCCGGTACTGGGGGTTGAACCCAGAGCCTTGAGTTTGCATGCTCTGCAAGTGCTGGACCACTGAGCTGCACCCCAGCCCTTTTTTTTTTTTTTTCACTTAGTGAGACAGGGTCTTGCTAAGTTACGCAGACTGCCTCTGGTCTCGAACTTGCGATCCTCCTGCCTCTGCCTCCCAAGCTTTGGGATTACAGGCGTGTGCCACCGTGCCCGGCATGGTTTTGTATTTCTGAGGTGGAGATATGGGAGAACCTCTGAAGCAGCAGTGGATCCAGGCTGCATGTAACATTTGGTTGAGGCTAAGGAACAATTTTTTTGAGCCAGAATTAATCTTAGATCCTTTCTTGATGGAGGTGGTTTTAAAATTGGACTTGGAACAATGCCTAGGTTTTGAGTTGACAAGCTGAGAACGTTTGTACATGCCAACAATTAGGAGATTTGGAGACAGGAGAAGGAGAATATTTTATTAGAAGGTGTGAAAGAAACTGGTTTAACTGGCCCAGATGGAGAGAAATATGGCAGAACCAGTTGATAAATGATGTGAGAGTATACATAATGAAGCAGTTTCAACTGACTTTGAAAAAAACTGAATGTTAACTAGTTAGTAGATACAACAGAAGGGTAGTGTTTCCAAAGATGCCTCTGACATGAATGTGTGAATGAATTAGGGGAAAATGAGAGGAAGTGATAAATAGTGGGACCCTATTGCTAATTTAGGTTTGAGTTGAACATCTAGGTTAGGGTGTTTGGCAATAAACTAGAGATAATGGAATGAAGACAAAGGTGTGGGAGGTTGGGGAAGAAGAGGAGGTAAGCAATGACAACTGCATGGTCTGGCAAGAAATAATCAGAGGTCAGAGAACACTTTCTGCCAAGTCGTGGAGGTTAAAGATTGTGACAAAGTTGAGGCAGTTGTGTGTGACATTTTTCAGGAATTTGTCTATAAAGGGAAGCCTGGGTCAAGTGGAAAGTTCTCTCCGACCCACCTCTTCAGGACGGGGAGAACTTCTAAGTATTTGAAGCAGAAAGAAAAAAGACAGCCGGGTGTGGTGGTGCATGCCTGTAATCCAGCACTGGGAGGCAGAGGCAGAAGGATTGCAAGTCCAAGGCCAATCTGGGCTACATAGTATGTTCAAGATGACCCTGGCCTACGCAGCGAAATCAAGGTGAGCCTGTGCTGTATAGCAAGACTCTTGTCTCAAAAAGAAAAGGTGAAGGAGGAGTATAAAAAAAAAAGAAAAGGGCAATAATAATCTGCTACTTTAAGAGCTTTCACAAAATGTTGTCTAGCCAGGCATTGTAGCACATGCGTCTAAACCCAGCACTCAGGAGGCAGAGGCAGTTGGGTTGGAAGTTTGAGGACAGCCTGAGCTACATAGTGAGAACCCAACTGAAAAAGAAAAAAGAAAACAAACATCTGGTCCAATTTTTCTTTTTTCTTTCTTTCTTTCTTTCTTTCTTTTTTTTTTTTTTTTTTTTTTTTTTTTTTTTTTTTTTTTTTTTTTTTTTTTTTTTTTTTGTGATAGGTACTGAGGGTTGAACCCAGCGCCTCGCACCTGCATCCTCTGCAAGTGCTGGACCACTGAGCTGCACCCCCAGCCCAATTTTTTTTACTTTTAGAGACAGGGTCTCGATAAGTTACAAAGACTACCTCTGGTCTCGAACTTGCGATCCTCCCGCCTCTGCCTCCCGAGCCGCTGGGATTACAGGTGTGCGCCACCATGCCCGGTGGTCCAGTTTTTCTTTATTCTTTTTTTAAGTACTAGAGGATTGAATCAGGACCATGTACATGCTAGGCAAGTATTCTTCCTCTGAGCTGTACCCTTGGCCCCTGACATATGTAAGTTACAAAGGTGGTCTCTGTCCTTGAACTCAGATCCTCCTGCCCTAGCCCCCTGAGCTACTGGGATTACAGGCCTCCAGCTTCCAGACTAGTGTTTGAACAGGTTCTGTTTCATATTAATGCTTCTTTCTCATTTTTGCTGTAGATCCAGAAGCATCAAGACCGAGCAGTTCTAAAATCACTACCACACTGGGTCTGGTCGTCCATGCTGCAGGTAGGGGTGGATTGCAATGGGACTTTTACTTCCTGTCATAGAGAGGAAGGCTTAGTGCTGACTGAAGCCATCCACACTAAATGCTCTTGACTGGCCTTTGGGGAAGGGATGCTTAATGGAGTCCTCCAGTACAAGCACAAGCCCTGGCATATTCTTTGTCAAGTTAACAAGTGAAGAATGGTTCCTTTATTGTTTAATGGCTAAAAATAAATAACTAGCCAGGTATGGTGACCCACACCTGTAATCTCAGCATTCGGAGCCCAAGGCAAGAAGAGCTGAATTTCAGACCAGCCTGGGCTACATAGTGAGTTTGAGACCAACCTGAGCTACATAAGAAGACCCTGTCTCAAAAAACCTATAGGCTAGGGATATATAGCTCAGTGACAGAGTACTTGAGTAGCATGCACAAGGCCCTGGGTTCAATCTCTAGCACCATCAAAAAACAAATTTTTGAGTCGAGAGGCAGAGGTAGAAGGATCACAAGTTCAAGACTAGAAGCAGTCTGCGTAATTTTGCGAGACCCTATCTCAAAATAAAAAAAAAGTAAAAAGGTGGGCTGGGGGTACAGCTCAGTGGTACGGCACTTAAAAAGCATGCAAGCACCAAGCTCTGGGTTTAAGCCCTCAGTACCACAAAAAAATTAAAAATTATGGTACATGAAAATTATATAATTCAAATTAATAAAGTTGGATTGTAACATAGCTATGCTTATGTGTTTATGTGTCATCTGTGGCTGCTTTTGCATAACAATGACAGGGTTGAGTATGAGAGACCAAATGACCCACAAAGCTGAAATATTTACTGTCTGGCACTTTAAAAAGTTTGTTAACCTCTGCCCTAGGATCTCATCTGGAAAAGATTCTTGGCGCTTTTGTACTGTACAGCCCTGCTGCCCCAGTATAGGTCAGGTGACTGAAGTCTCAACACCAGTGATGGGGCTCACTTCAGAACCATAAGCCAAACCTAGACCTAGCAGTGGGATCCTGTCCGTGACAAACGAAGGCATGTGAAAGGTGGCACACTATTTTCTGGCCATTTCTGATATAACATGCCTTTCTAAAAAAATGTACCTATTCAGCCAATGCACTCATCATGTATAAATCATCTAGGTCGAAACCTTGTGTCTTTACTGTAAGACAAGGAGGTGCTTCCTTTGAAATTCTTCTTTGGCATTTCTCTTACTATAGAAATGGACTTTTGAGTTTCATACTTGTTCATTAACAACAAATATAACTAATATATTGAATATATTGAATACTCTGGGCCACATGCTAAGTTGCTTACATATATTCTCTCATTTAATCTTCATTAAAGCCCTAAGAAAGGCATGTTTTATGGAACCCATTTTAAAGATGAGAAGGCTAAAGTTCAGAAAGGTTAAATAACATTCCCAGAGTGAAATCCAGTGCTGTCTAGCTCTAAAGCCCATACACTCAGCCACTACACTATTGTTTTGTTGTTGTTGTTTATAGCATCTTACTTTTCATTCTTTCCAAATTTAGCGGATGGTGTAGCTTTGGGAGCAGCAGCTTCTACTTCACAGACTAGTGTCCAGTTAATTGTGTTTGTGGCAATAATGCTACATAAGGTAAGCCAAGATTTGATACTGAATATACTTGTAATTGATATTTCTTTTGGTCCTTAATATTTCTCTCAAATAAAAGTTTTTTAGTTTCTTAATTGCTGTTCATTTTGGAGCATTCAGTAAGCCTATTCACAGCCATTTTTTATGACCATTTTCTTAAACTTCTTGAGGAGCCTTGTTTTTTTGTGGTCATATACGCAAATTGTTAAATTCTCCATAGATTTTTATATTTCATGGAATTCTGTTCATAAATTTTGTTTCTTCTTTTCCGTTTCCCTTTCCTGCAATCCAAGACACACACACACACACACACACACACACACACACACACACACACACACACACGCATGCACGCACGCACACGCAATCTTTTGTTAGCATAGAATAGACATGTCCAACCTGTGGCCCACAGACTGCATGCAGCCCAGGGCAACTAGGAATGCAGCCCCACAAAATCTTTTAAAATCATGTGTTTTTTAGTCTCTGTTTTCTTCATGACCCCATGTGTAGTTCCAGTTTTGAAGTTCCAAAGTGAAACTGTGCATGTTTACAGAATGATACCTAATACTTCTTTACAACATACTGGGATGGTGCCACAGTATCAAATTCTAACCTTCAAATAAGCGTAAATATGCCACAGGCAGTAATATGACTCAGTAGTACCATCACCCATCAACCTGGTCAGCCAAGTATAATCAAGTTGAATTCAAAGTGATTGAAAGTTGCTTGAAGCCACTTAAGAGTACAAGAAAGATTACAAGAGTTTTTGACAACTTGGCAAGTAAAATGTAGCAATTGTTGATAATGTCTTTGAAAATTTAATTCAGCACAGTTCTATATGCTGCAAATTCACCATCACAAAATTTACTTGAGAACTAAGAATTGTGACCACTTTCATTAAACTAGACATTGATAGACCAGTTTTATAAAAACAAGGTCAGATTTCCCATTAGTTTTATATTGTTCTCATTTCTTAAAACTTTATAATAAAAACATTTAAAAATAAAAGAATTATGTATGTACACTGAGTCAGCTTGTGTGTCACTGTGGCAAAGTACCTGAGAGAAACAAACTTATGGGAGGAATGATTTATTGGGGCTCTTGGTTTAGAGGATTTCAGTCCATAGAGGCAAGGCAGGAATGGTGGCCCAGCAGGCAGCAAGGCCTGTGGTAGAGGACCTCACATCATGGCAAATCAGGAGCAGAGAGCTTACTGGACCTGGGATCTAGGTAAAAGTTCCAAAGGCCCACCCCCAGTGACCCACCTCAGCAAAGCTGGATTCCATCTCCCAAAGTTCCACCACCTCCAAGGACAATGCCACCATGTGGGGAACCAAGCATTCAAACATGTGACCTTTGGGGGACATTTTAGATTCAAATCATAACATACACTAACTATATTATATAATTTATATGTGGCCCAACACTATTCCTCTTGATGTGGCCTAGGGAAGCCAAAATGTGGGGTACCCCTGGCTTTGAACATTAATTCCTAAAAGGCAGGCCTCAAGTCGTGGTGCTATGCCTGGGTTTTTGGTATGAGACTTCATAATAAGATGGCATGTGCTTCTTGATGTAGAAGCAAGCCATATTTACAGGGTAATAACAAGGGATACTTTGTCATTTCTAGGCACCAGCAGCATTTGGACTAGTTTCCTTCTTAATGCATGCTGGCCTTGAGCGGAATCGAATCAGAAAGCACTTGCTAGTCTTTGCACTGGCAGCACCAGTTATGTCCATGGTGACATACTTAGGACTAAGTAAGGTAAGCCCAAGCATCCTTCACTTACCAGACATGTGTCTAGTCCCTCTGTGAGCTGCTAGAACTTAGAATCTCTTATGTTGAATTTTTCAACTAAATTACTTTCTCAAACTAAAGATAAAATTTAGGAGTAAAAACCTGTACAAACTAAGTTGTACACTAAGTTAAAAACTAATAAAAAAATGGGAAAAAAGGTCTTAAAAATTCCAAGTTAGTCCTTTTTATAATTTTAACATTTCCTTGTTCATTTAATTTGAAAGCTTCTTTCCCATCAGCTCCAAGAATATTTGCACAAATATATGATAGAACTTCAAGATTTAACAGAATATGATTTAACCAGCCATGCTTATTTTGACAGATACATAGGAAGTCACAGCCATTCACATTTAACTTTGAGGTAGCACGTGAAGCATGCATGAGAAGCCATGTGGCAGCCTTTAGAAGAATAGGGGTTGAACAAAGATGGCTATATTCAGCTAAGACTCACATTCTTCTACTCCCAGCTGTCATATCACCAAATATTAAATACCTAGTTCTTTATGACTGAATATCACTTCAGACCTAAAGTGATACATGTCATTTGTCAATTCAGAGTCTGAGCACTCTTCCATTTCCAAGCCAGATCTTCCCATGCCCTTTCTGCCTGTCTGGGCTGTAGTTCTTGGCAACAACACTTCCCATTTTACCTAAATGTCAATGGGCAAGCGATAGGACAATAACCTTAGAACCAAACTGACTCAGGGCTGGTTTAAAGGAGCTTTTTCCCCCATGTCCTCTCTGAAGGTCATTGATCATTCTATAATATAGTTAAACCCTATATTAAAAGGAATATATGAAAAATTAGATGGTTAAAGAATGGTTAAGTTCCTATTTTTTTCTTTTTTCTTTTTATGTGGTACTGGGGGTTGAACCCAGGACCTCATGTTTGCATGCTTTGCAAGTGCTGTACCACTGAACTGCAATCCAGCCCATTTTTTGACTTTTTTGAGATAGGGTCTTGCTAAATTACACAGACTGCCTCTGGTCTCGAACTTGAGATCCTCCTGCCTCAGCCTCCCAAGTCACTGGGATTACAGGTGAGTGCCAGTGTGCCCAGCTGGTTAAGTTCCTATTAATCAAGTGTCTGTTGATCTTGATTGCTAATAAGTGAGTTGTTATTAAATCCATTTTCCATTCACCTGAAGAGCCTTTATGAGTAATATATAGTTCCTCTTAAAACATGACTTTATCACTTCATTGATCAATGTCAGTTTTAGAACTTTTTACAGGAAGGTACTAACGGTTCTGGAGGCATAGAATCACCTGCTGCATCTGTGGCGAGTTCTTAAAGTTTTAATTAATCATCTTGGTGCATAGGTCTGCTTTTTTAATAGAAAAAGCTGAAATTAGTTATATAATAATTAACAAATGAGTTGGGTGGTGTGGCACACACCTTAATCCCAGCTACTATGGAGGCTAAGGCAGGAGGATTGCAAGTTCGAGGCCAGAGGCAGCCTCTACAACTTAGCACCCTATCTCAAAAATAAAAAAGAAAGAAGGGGATGGGGGTGCACCTCAGTGGTAGAGTACTTTCCTAACATGTACAAGGCCCTGGGTTCAACAGCTTCAGGAAGGGGGAAAAAAAAAAAACAGCAAATGAGATCACCCTACACTCTGTAAGGGTGGCTGTTGCATCTTGTTTAACACTATTATCTTGAACACCTGGCCTAGAGCCTGGTATATGGCAGATACTTGTTACATATTAGTAGATAAATGAATTAATTCTGAAATGTAATGTCTGCATTAATAGTGTTGTTGGTTCCATCTCAAGAATAAAGGGGAAAACCTATTCAGCCAGCGTTTGAAATTTGTTTTGAAAAGCAACTGTAATAAATTTAGTTAATAACTGTATATATTTCAAAATTGGTAAGAGTAAATATCAGATGTTCTCATCACAAAAAAATAAGTATTTGCTGGGTGTGGTGGCGCATGCCTGTAATCCTAGCGGCTCAGGAGGTGGAGGCAGGAGGATCGCAAGTTCGAGACCATAGGCAGTCTGTATAACTTAGCGAGACCCTGTCTTTCAAAAAGTAAAAAAATGGGCTGGGGGTGCAGTTCAGTGGTCCAGCACTTGCAAAGCATGCAGGCGCTAGGCCCAGGGTCCAACCCCCAGAACTGCAAAAAAAAAAAAAAAAAAAGTATTTGAGGTAATGGAAATGTTAGCTTGATTTAATTGTATTCATAAATCATAACATCACTTTGTGCCCCATAAAATTATAAATTGACCATTTAAAATAAAATTTAATAATCAATAGTGTACATCACTGATATTCTTAAACCCTCATTTGGAAGCTTCCTATAATTGACATAGAGCTACTCTGATCTTAAGATGCCCCTCATGTCCCCGACATCACCAGACACGACTATGGAGAGTTGTAACTGGGACTTCTTCCTGACCCTGAATTTTATGTCACTTAACTTTTCCTCTTTCTCTCTTCTAATTCACAGAGCAGTAAAGAAGCCCTTTCAGAGGTCAATGCCACAGGGGTGGCTATGCTTTTCTCTGCTGGGACATTTCTCTATGTTGCCACAGTACATGTCCTCCCGGAGGTGGGCGGAATGGGGCACAGCCACAAACCTGAGACCACTGGAGGGCGAGGCCTCAGCCGCCTGGAGGTGGCAGCCCTGGTTCTGGGTTGCCTCATCCCCCTCATCCTGTCAGTAGGACACCAGCATTAAGTGTTCAGGTTCCTGCCTCAGTCCATGGCCGTTTGCCATCCAGTGAGAAGAGCCAGCACGTGACAGCTCCTCACCTTCTCAGTGTCTTGTCTCACCCTACCCATCGCCACCTGTGTTCCTAGAGTCCGGAGGGAGGTGAGATTCAATCCCAGAGTGACGGAAAAGCTTGTAGAGTAGGAACGCCACGTTGTGATTAGGTATAGACTTGTGTTGTCTTTTAAAGGGCCCTTGGCATACTGAGTTTTGATGTTACTCTTAACCCTATTCTCAGGGAAGATGGCATTTAGTTTTAAAGAAAAGTAGAGAAATTCATACTCGCAGTGAAATAATAATTATGAAAATACAGTGTTCTGTAATTAAGCTAAATGTCTTTCTCCTTAGTTTAGAGGCCCTGCCACTTTACCCATTGATTTTCAACATGGTTCTCACCGTGTAAGACTGGTGCTTTAGCATCTATGCCACCTGCCTTGATAGAAGGTCATAGCACCTACTCTGTTAGATGCTAAAGATGATTGTATGTATTTTGAGATCTAAGTGAGGAAAATAAAGGCAAGACACATTGAAAGCTGCCCTTACACTCAAAAGAGATCTCCACTGAAGGGGATGTCTAGAGTCTTAAACTCCTCTGCACATGCCTAAGTACAGCCTGCCATTCCATCCAGTGGAGCAGCAGAGGTGGGACTAGCTTCTGAAGAGGAGACTGGTATTTTGTAGCATTTCTTCCAGGTTTCCTTTGCAGAATACTTGCCTCCAGCACATTTTTAAAGAGGGGCCAAGTTCTAGTAAGATCAGGTCTACATTTTGCTTCAAGAACAGTCCAATCCCAGAATACCCTTAGGAATTGAGGAGTGCTAAATTTTAAGTGAATTTAGATAGTTATTGGCATCTTGCAATGACCTTTTTAACAGTAAGACTACCAAAATCTATGTTGTCCTTCTTTTTCTTTTTTAAAGTATTTCTTTTAGCAGGTCACCAGTCCCTCTGGCTAAGAACTTGTCCAATGTGGGAAGCATTGAATCAGCTCACATAAGCACCTGTAGCAGGAAGAAAGTCTAGTTATATCATAAGTGGGAAGCATCTGCCCATTGGTTTAAAGATTATTGAAATCATGTCTCTTGTGTCTTTTTCCCATGCTTTTCTCCTAAATTTTCCCTCTAGCCCCTCCTCCCTACAATTTGCTACTTACTGGTGGTAGCCATGTCAGTACTTGGATGAGGTGAATTCTCCTTAGGACAACCACTTCTTGGACTATGATGGTGAAGATGATACTGTCTCTATTGCTATTCCCCTCAGATAAGTTACTTTTGTGTCAAACACAGCTTTGTTAAGTCCCAGAAACATCACCTCCCGGTATGTGAGTTGACACAATCACTAATATTCTGATAATTTAAACAACTGAGACAGCAAAAGTGTTTAACAAACTAAGGTGATTTTTCCATGTTTGCCAAAATCTGCATCAATCTTGTTTTGTCAAATAAGTGTATCATACTGTATTAATAATTTATTTTGATTTTCTGTACCACTTCAAAACATACTACATTAAGAGAGAACCAAGACTAGTTTCTTCAGGACAGTGGATGTAGTTGTTTGTAAAAACGTTTTTTATGACTCATAAGCCAGCATGCCTGTGATTTCTTTATTTCTTTCCTAGATTTGTCACTGGGTTGGCAGCTATGGAATTAAACTTGTGGGCCCTCTGCTGGCTGCAGTGAAGAAAGTAGGGTAAATAGGATACAGTTTTGTATTGTGGCTGGCTCCATTGCATCCGATGTTAAGACTGAGAGAAGGTGCCCTATGAAAAGTTTGAGTGACTCTCCTGATTAGAGGAGAGCCACAGACTCATGAGAGACTGGTCTTCCAATGTATGGTTGCCTTGATTCTTCCTAGAAACTTACTGTGTTAAGTAAATAATAGACTTTTATATCTGGTCTGGTCTGGACAGAAGTACTCTGTATCCTATCGCTGTGTGCAGTGGTCAGAAGTTTGTTCTGCTGGCCAAGCCTCTTTCAGCAGTGCCTTGCCACCACACTTAAATGTTTGGCTAGAATATCTTGCTGGATAGAGCCTTGAACTCTGGCAAGGATTGAACCATGGAACTTCAAAATCTGCCTTCCCCTATGGACCTAAATGTTAATAAGCTTTCAGAAGCTGTGGGCTTTCCCAGATCCTAAAGCTGCTGCCTAGGGAACTATGCTCTCCCTGGTCAGCGGGCAGAATAGCCATGCAATCTTACAGGGCTCAAACGCATCTTCGGGCAGCAGGCACCCACGCCCTGTGGCAGAGGCCTCCTGTGCTGGAGAAGGAGCTTGCTCACCTGGTGGGCAGCGTCCCCAGAGAGGCCATCTTGTTCACTTTTGAGCACATTTCAGTTCCGTTTTCCTCTTATTTAAAACTGCCTCCTTCGGTGTGGGTGCCTTAATGCTCTAACACATTTTAAAACATTGGTGATGCTTAAGTCCTGCCCTTATTGAAAATGGAATTCTTGGCTACCAAAGAAGTGCAGTTGGTAATGAAAGCATTGGTCTATCCTTCATAACCAAAGTCAATCTTAATTGCAATTTGAATCCCTTTCCTTGGTAGAGATAGACTTTCTTCAAATTCCAAGTCCTCTCTTAAATGGCAAGTTAAGTTGAAAAATACTACTGATCCATTTCCCTCACTCACTCTCTAGTTAGTTGGTCAGTCCCCACATCAACAAAGCAGCAGTGTTCCAGGTTTGGTTCAGTTTTCCTGTGCGTGCTGTTGCCAGAGTTCTTTATTTCAGGCAGAGGTTGTGCACTGAAATGTGGAGCGTTGGAAACAGCACTTCCTACAGAGGCTGTGTGGTGTCTGTCATTCCCCCGCCTTCACTTGTTTATGTCCCGATTCAAAACAGCCAGCTCAGCCTGTTCTGGTATGTTGAATGATTAGAGAAAAGAAAGGGAGTGGCTATTTGGAGACATCGTTTCTTATAGGAAGGAGGAAAGTGTAATTGTGCTTTTTACCTGCCTACTCCTAAGTGTCACTGCCTGGGTTTTTTCTTTTTCAAGAATTAGAACTAGGAGGACACACCAGCATCAGAGTGTGTTAAGCCCTGACACACATGGTAGCCAGGTCCTGAATGTGGGAACTGTATGCCAACAGCACAGGCCCCCAGCGAAGGCCCTGCACCCCTTGGGACACTGAAAATAATGACCACATTCATCCCAAACTGCTGCAGTGCAAGGTGAGAACCCTCAGTAGTTGTTCTTCAGGGGAACTTCTGACATTAGAAAATTTCTGCCCAGTACAGAATGGTCCACATCACCCAAGCAGTGCTATTGGAGATGCTATGGAATTAAAACCAATGATGTAAACTTGTACCGAAGATATCTTGTTTCACCTCAGGAGACCTGAAGGAAATGTGTGACCTGTGGGAAAGGATTAGCCAACTGTTTAGGAGTTCTCGAGAGATGCTCAGTCTAATACAGTTGCTTAACACAAAGAGACTGGCTTAGCTCTTTGTCTGTTGGCATCTTCCCCCAAGCTGGGAGTCTCACAGGATGATGACACTACAGTTTCCCTGGTTCAGTGGCCTGAACAGAAATTTTAAATGTCCCTTTTTCTGGATCCTTTGTACACATGAAATCATTCCATGGATGGCTGCCTTATAATTTTGTCTCTTTCCAGTTTAATTGTGAATGGTCTAAAAAATTGCTGTTTTCTGATTTGTTTTATGATATTAAATTTTTATTAGTGCATACCTTATGTGAGTGGCTCTTTACTTATCTGTCAGTTGTGTTTCTGTATGATGACCAGCCCTGATCCACATTTGACCATCTAACAGGTAATGAGAGGCTGTGAAAGTCAGAGAAAAGATGTACGTGGTATATATGCACATCTAAGGGCAAGGGAGGAGTAAAGAAGGAGATAAAATGAGGGACTCAGTATACCATTTGCTCCAAAAGACACAATGCCATGCTGCTGCTGCTGTGCTTAAGTGCTGTCGAGTCAGTGTCTGACTCATAGCGACCCTAGGTACAACAGATGAAACATTATTAGTGCTTCTCCGCTATTTATAGGGTTTTCAGTGGCAGATTGATTTTTGGGAGTGGGTTACTGGGTCCGTCTCCCAAGCCTCCAGTACCTGGTGTTCCCAGGCGGTGTCCCATCCAAATACTAACCAGGCCCAACCCTGTTTAGTTTCCGAGATCTGATGGGATTGTACGCCACCATGCTATGGCTGCAGGCTGCTGCTGCTGTTAGCAAATATAATTTATGAAGATAGGTCTCTAATCCTGGAAAAGAGAAGCAGGCAACAGGTGCCAATCACCATTGATTCATTTCAAAGGAAAGAGTTGTTGTATGAGTATAAAGACACTGTGAACAACCAACCCTGGAAACAGAGACTTAAATAGAAGTGGAATTTGCGAATTTGATAAGTATTTTCTCCTCTGTAGACTTTAGCCCTGGAGCTCCTTCTTAACTTGAATACAAATATGTTCTGTCTCTGGCAGAGTATCAGTAAAATGTATTATCTGAGCATCATTACATTCCCTCAGCTGTCCCTGGTACACTTTGTGTTGGTTTTTCATATGTATCACATGTGCTATGCTAGGAACAGAGATTGTGCCCAGATGTTCCATGGTTCTTGAAAAATGGTCCTCATGAAGGAAACTAGCAAACAGGGCATGCTATTCATAGTCCCTGCTGTCTCTGCAGGAGTCTCCAAGTGAAGTCGTAGTTCCTTCTCCGCCTGGAGGGGTGCAGTGCAAAATCCTAGGAAGTCAGCATTCTGCACTTTCACCGTGCTGCGCTGAGGTCACTGTGTGTGTGTGTGTGTGTGTGTGTGTGTGTGTGTGTGTGTGTGTGTGTGCGCTGAGGTCACTGTGTGTGTGTGTGTGTGTGTGTGTGTGTGTGTGTGTGTGTGTGTAGACCTAGCCAAAATAGCCAGCGATCCTTAGTTTTGGGTTGTTTCTTATAAACTAGAGCCGCCTCCTACAGGGTAGTTTTATGATATGATATAAGATATAAGCAACCTTGTATCTATGTTACCTTCTGTCTGGATTTCTCCTCCCCAGCCTCCTCGCCTCCTTCAGGTCTTGATCCAGCGTCTCCTTCACTTAGGCCTACTGTGGCCACCCTAGTTAAAATTGTAACTGCCCCCACCATGCTCCTTACCCTTTTGTTTCTTTTCCTGTAGCACTGATCACCTTTTCATGTGCTTTATAATATGCCTTCACTTTGTCCCTTTTGCCCACTAGAATATGAGCTCCAGGCAGGTTATTGTTGTTATTAGATACCGTTGAGTCGTATCCGACTCATTGCGACCCTCATAAGGTTTTCAGTGGCTGGTTGTTTTGGGAGCGGATTGCCACATTCTTCTCCTATTTTTGTGGTGCTTGGATTTGAACCTGGGACCTCAGAGACTGCAGAGCAGTGCTCTACCAACTGAGCTAAATCCCAGCCCCTCCAGGCAAGTAGGTTCTCAATAAATACTTGTTAAAATGAGTTGGTCTGCCCTGGGGGAAAACAGCTGTGACCTCGCATGTGGCTCTGCCTTCACTTTACACTTGAGAAGGGCTACTTGGGAGTTTGCAGTGAAGATGGGAGTCAGAAAAGGCATAGCACTGAGTGTACATTTGGGAAACTTACTGAGTTTGGGTTACTAATTCCGTACTAACTGCCCTTGTTGTTGTTAGGCACCATTCAGTTGGGTCCAAGTCATAGTGACACTATGTACAACAGAACAAAACACTCCCTGACACTGTTCCATGCCCAGCACTATGTCAGTGCTTCTCTGCTATTCCTAGGGTTTTCAATGGCTGATTGTATGGGGATTGTCTTGGGAGTGGGCTGCGAGATCCTTCTCCCATTTTTGTGGTGCTGGGGATCGAGCCCAGGGCCTCAGAGCCTGCAGAGCAGCACTCTACCAACTGAGCTAAACCCCAGCCTAATTACCCTTAGTAAGGTGCTCTATGATGGACGTAGGGCTTGAGAAACCTGGATCCTATTTCTGGCTCAGCTCCTGATTTCTGTTGCAGTGTTAGTCATTGCCCAGTTATAGTTTCTGGCTCATAATGTGAATGAAAGCATGTATCCCACCCCAGTTGCCATACTTAAGGAGGGGTCCTGACAAATTCAGGAGCTGTCATGGGAGGGGGCCCAGTGGAGAGGGATGGGAGAGCCTCAGGACATTTGAAGAAGCCAGACTGGATTATTTGCCTTTGTGTGGTATGCTCTTGTGGGAAGAACTTCATGATCATCTTCAAGTTCTTCAAGGGCCAGCAGGTGCAAGGAAGCAGCGATCTGTGTTCTCCACAGATTGAACCAGAAGGAGGCCGAGCTCTGCCCATTTCCATTCACCTCTCCAGTCAGCAGTGTTCATGGAGCCCTTTCTGTACTATAGGTCTAGAACTCCTAAGTGCTGTGTGTACAAAAAGGAGCAACAGTTGGTTCCAACACTGGCAGAGTTTGTGGTTCACTGAGTCTTCAGACTGGGAAACACAATTACCAGTAGTGAGGTAGGCACGAGGAGATAAGTTAGTACAGGGCACTGCAAGGACTGGGGCCAGGAAGCTGAAGTGGGGGTGGTTCAGGGAGGCATCCAGAGGGCCATGAGACCTCAGCTGAATCTAGAGGCTGAGCGAGGTGAGCTAGGGAAGCAGCTGGGAAAGGTCCCTTGGCCAGAAGGACATGTGTGGGTGAAGGCCTGGTGGCAGCACAGGAACATTGGCTCTGCTTAGAAGGTGCCATTCTGCCTGAAAGAGTCACAACGTGGCTGTGGAGCCATGTTCGTTTCTTAGGTGACCTAAAATGGCCTTAGATGTAAAATTCTATAGATAATTGGGCCTAGCTGGGGTCTTTGTGATCCCTGCCTCAGATGCAGCCCTGGCTGGCCTGAGTTCCTGTCACCACAGGGGTAACTCAGGGATGTGGTAATCAGCAGTTTCCAGGTCCCTGCACTCTAGTGGCTCCTCTGACCCCTCAAGATGGTGCCAGTTAACTTTTTCCCTCCTCATCCTTGCTTGTCTCCCCCACTTCCTGGGGGAGGCCCAGGAACTCCCCTCATTCCAGTGCAGGACATCTGTGTTACTCTGTGGTGCAGAGGACCTGCCTCAGCCTTGCAGGCTGCCCACTCTGCCTTCTGTCTGCTGTTGCTCCCCAACATTCCTGTCCCTCTCCTCCCTGGATTATTGAAGGGACATGCCGTGGGACAGGAAGCCTGCTCACCACCTTCCTCTGTAAACAGGCCTCCAGCACTGTCTCACCAAACCGCCCACCCCTCTACCTCTTGGTTCTTTCTGACCCTCCAGCCCCTGGCTGAGTTGGGTCTTCCCCTGGGCTGGGGGCAGAGGGTAGGAGCAGGAGCAAAACCTGTTATATTCTCTTCTGTCCCTGCCTTTGCCCTCCTCAGTACTTTTAAAAAGCCAGAAATGAACATACTATTGGACCTGGAAAAAAACATGCCAAGCTAATATAGTGCTGAGAGTTGGAAGGGCCCTTTTTTGACATATAAAGTAACTTGCTCATGGTCTTTCCATTGAATAAAGATGAAGCTACCACTCTTGTCCAGCCTCTGGCACCTGGTCTGCAGAATGCTAATTTGGCGCTAGGTGAGAGATCAGTACCCTGGCTCTCCCTCAGGTGTTCTGGGAGTGTGCCTAAAGTTGTAATGATAAGTAGTTTATGGGCATATTGGCCAGACTGAATACATCTGCCCCTTACCCCCAATAAAATATACTTGTTCTTAAAAAACAGGTTAATATATATGTTTTCAACCACATATCTCCCTTGAGAGGAAGCACTGTAAGTGTTTCTGAGCAGTGTGCTGCCCCAGCAATGCCCTAGGATACCAAGAGCCCCTGTTGTTACTGTTGGGTGCCGTCGAGTCAGTATCTGACTCATAGTGACCCTACGTACAATAGGTAAAACAGTACTGTTACTGCTTCTCAGCTATTCACAGGGTTTTCAGTGGCTGATTGATTTTGGGAGTGGGTTGCCAGGTCCTTATCCCAATCCTACAGCATCTGGTATTCCCAGGCGGTCTCCCAACCGAGTACTAAACAGGCCCAACCCTGCTTAGCTTCCAAGATCTGGATTGGATGCCACAGTGGTACGGCTGCTGGCAGGGCCCCTGTTAGTGGTGTGAAATTGCAAAGTACTTCCTCCAGCCCCAGGAACATTCTACATGGGCAATCCTGGGTGTAAGCAGTTATGGGGCAGCGAGGGGGCAGAGGCCCAGCACGAGGCTGCCCCTGCTGATGAGAACAGAATCTACCAGACTAGTGCAGAGGAGTCCAAGTGAGACAAATCTCAAATGGGGGCCGCCAGTGTTGCTTCAGTTCCGGCTTCCAACAGACAGGTGAGCCTGCAGAGCCTGTGAGGATCCAGCTCACAGATGGGGCAGCCCGTCTCCTGGGCCCACACATGCTCTCCTTTTGGCTCCCTCACCCCTTAGTCCATTGCCTTCTGGCTTTGTACCTGCAAGCAGTGTCCTGTACCCGACCTCACCTCCCACCCAGGCTGCCCCGGGGACAGCCAAACCTTGCACAAGTAGAGACCCATCCTGGCCTTAGGAAGCCCAATCACAGAAGAAACAGAATTCAACAAAAAGAGGTAAGTGTTTTACTCCTCACCTGGGCAGGGAGTGACATCAGAAGAGGGATCACAAATGAAGAGTCACTTGTACTGAGTCTTCAAGAAGGATTTGGGGAAGTGGAAGAAGAACATTCTAGGTCAAGAGAAGGGTGAGTGGAAAGAAGGTGCAAAAGAGTGTGGCTGCCTTTCAGAATATAAGAACCAATGTGGCGGGAGTAAGAGTTGGGGAGAGCAATGGGGTGAGCCCACACAGGAGGGGGGACCAGGCTGTGAAGGGTGGTACAGCCAAAGGTTAGGAATTGGGAGCTGGAGTTGAAGCAAGGGTCCTGCAGAGGGAGTGAGACAGACTTACATGGCCAGCTTTGGGCCCTGAGGAGAGGAGCCCAAGGCTGGTGGTGGCCCAGATTTCTTTGGAGCAACCTGCTGGTGGTGGGAGGAGTCATTTGAAAGAGGTATTGCAGAGTCCAGGGAAGGAGCTGATTGTGAACCAATTTGGAAGTAGGGGGAGGTAGGGGGCTGCGAACACTGAGGCCCAGAGAAGCCCTGTGATTGTCCTTCATTTACACAGCTAATGGCAGAGCCTGGACTTAACCCTGTCTTCATTTATTCAAAGCATGTGACAAGTCTGCCAGTGAAAGATCACTTTTGCATCCATTCTCAGGCAGCCCACAGGTTGGTTTCATTTTACAGACGGGGAGCTGAGGGCCCAAGTCTTGGCAGTCTCCATTTGACTGGCAAACTGAAACAGGAAATCCTAGCACCTGAGCAGGGGCCAAATGAGGATGAATCAATTCAGTAAGCATTTGCTAAGCGCCTACGGCATGCCATGGCCCCTGTCCTCAAGGAGCTCATGTTCAGAAGAGAAGCAAACACATAGAGGAAAACTGCCAACCAGGCAGACAGACATGCTGGAATGGCAGAATGGGCACAGGTCCTTTGGAATGGAGAGGAGGGAGTTATTTCAGCAGGAAGTGGTGCCGCACCCTTGTGGGACCCAGGGTGGGCGCCTGAGTGATGGAACTAGGGTTGGAGGAGGGAGAGTTTCCATGGGAGACACTTGCGGCACCAGGGCCCAGCCTAGAGCCTTATCCAGGATCTCTTGGGCTCACTCAGCCCTTCCCCTTCAAGAACTTCTCACAAATGACCCCAGATAGGCTTCCCTTCTCACACCCATGTCTTACAAGGTTGTCACTAGTCTTCACCACAAGCAGCCAGAGCTGCCACTGACCTCATTCAACAGAAAAGGAGTGAATTTACCAAAAGGCTATTGGGAGGGCTAGAGAGCCAGGCCCGAGGCCAACCTTCCAGATCAACAGTACCCAAGCTCTGCTGCAGAATCAGACTGAGGAAGAAGCTCAGTGCCTGGAGGGAGCACTGGCTGCTGTTATGTGCTGCCAGGACCTTGCCTCCCTGTAACTGCCACTGCAGCTCACCACTGTAGCTCGCTGCTACATCAGAACGGCAGTCAGGGTGGCCACCCAGACCAAGCCTTTGCCCCCACCTCCCTGGAAAACCAGGTGCCCGTGCGTGCCGCTTCCTCATATTTCTCACCTTCATCTCAACCTGACCATGTACCCTGACCAACGAGTGCCACCCCACAGGCTCCCAATGCAAGTTTTGAGTGTCCATCTTAGAAAAGCAGCACTCCTAAGATGAACTTTCCAGGCATTAGAGGGTAACAGGCTCAAACACCTGCATGGAGGAGGAGCTAGGCAGGTAAGACAACAGATGGCAAGATCAGTGACGTAGGCATTGAGTCGAAAATTGTAAAATACTGTGTGAAAATGGAAGTAAGAGTGACAAAAGTGTTTGTGGTGGAGGGTAACTGATTACAAAAAGGCAAGGGAACTCTGGGTGATGGAAACGTTCTGCATCTTGCTTGAGGTGCTGGTTACCTGATGTAGACAGTCATCAAATAATACTTGATTTGTGCATTTTGCTATATCTTAAGTACTTGGATGTGTCTTACTTGGGGCAAGTTAATAACCTCTCTCCCCTCCTTTGGAGTCTCTGAGGCTGCCCATTTGCAAGTTTCTGCATCAGTTGCATGTCTTTATCTCAAGTATAAGAAATAAAGGGACCCTGAGTGGCAGCAGGGTTTTCCCCAAAGCCACAGGTGAATTGTGCCTTCCCTGAGATGGCCTGTGGCTCTACAGCCTCGAAAAAGTCCTCACCTGTGAAGTGCCTTTCCACCCACTGGGAGGAAGGTAGTCCCCAGGGCCTGGGCAGATAGCTATCTTGGCTGGAAAGTGAGACGGTTACCCCATACCCATGCCAAAGGAAGAGCAAGTAGATGGAGCACGTATCCCTAGGGAGCAGCGCCCAGGCGCACAGATAAATCACGAACACAAACGGCACTGACAGTTCGAGATTGGCGCAGGCGGCCAAGTGCCGACACAGCCAGCCAAGTTCAGGAAAAGAAATCCGACCTGGGCGAAGAGGCAGCAGGCAAAGTGAAACCCGAGCAGGCGAGAATGAGCCGCCAACCTTGATGGAACATCCTCCCTGGGCAGACACTGGGGCACTTAGCAAACAAAGTCTTACCTGGTCATCGGCCAGTCCCAAGAGGTACGGGCGGGCATCTTCACTTTACAGGTGAGAAAACTAAGGCAGCTTGGAGAGCTAAGTAAAGACTGAGCTGGACTCACCAGCCCAGTTCTCTGACGCCACCCCCTTCCTTGGCTCTTCGTCTTCCCCACCCGAAGGCTGGTAGGTGTCTGCGGAGTGACTCCCGCTCAGGCGTGTCCCGTGTTTTGGTGTAGGCGTTCCTGCAAGCGGGAACCCAGCCAGGGCTGACCTCTTGGGGTGGGGGTGGGGAGGTGCCAAATCCTTGGCTGAGCGACCCGCTGGGACCTTCCGGTACCACAGGGCCCGGCCCTCCAGCTTGCACCCGCCTGATTGGCGCTCGCCGCCGGCCTTCAAGCCGGCTCACCTGCCCCTTCCAGCCAATCCGGGCCACCAGAATTGGGGCTGTCACCCGGGGAGGGGAAGATGCTGGGAGGCGGCGGCGGAGCTGCGCTCTCCGCTGGAGTTTCCTCCCGGCCCGAGGCAGTCTCGAGCTGATTTGGCGCCGAGTTCTGGTGCCCAGAGCACTTTAATGCAGTGGCTCTGGACCCGACCCGCTCGGCATCTCCGCTTGCCTGGGACGCACTCTGACGGCGCCCGGAGCCACCTGTGCGCGCCGTTCCCCACTGGCTCCCGCCTCCCTCCCCATCCCTGCCAGTCCTGGGGACACGGTGGGCCCGGCCAGGGGCAGCCCCGCTGAGGCAGGATGTTCACGTCCAAGTCCAACTCCGTGTCCCCATCGCCGTCCCTGGAGCAGGCCGACTCGGAAGCGCTGGACATCAGCACCAAAGTGCAGCTGTATGGGGTGCTGTGGAAGCGACCCTTCGGGAGGCCGTCTGCCAAGTGGTCCCGTCGGTGAGTGCGTCCCCGCGTCCCCAGTGTCCCCTGGAGGACACCCTGGGCCTCAGGACCCCTCTCACGCGCTGCAGGCACCGTCCTGCCTCTGCCTTCCTCTGTGACCTTGGTCTCTCCTCCTCCGGCTTCGCGCTGGCTCTCCCTGGAAGATGTAGATCTTAGCTGGGGCTTTGAGAGCCACGGTGGGACCCCAGGTCTGGGGGTGGCCGTGAACCCTCTGTGAACTGAGTCCCAAGTGGCGTGACTTGATGTAGGCTGAAGAGATCATGTTGTAGTGGGTCACTTGGGACCAGAGGGCCACGTTAGGAGAAGCCCCGTCTCCAGCCAGAGGTGTCCTCCTTGTACCTCCACAGCCAATCCCATCTCTTCTCCCAGGCCTAGAGGAGCGAGCCTAGAGGTGGGGCACAGACCTCACATTGCACCCACTCTCAACTCTACACAGAATTTCTGTGAACCTGGCCACAGGCCCTTCTGAAAGGCTCACACCAGAAGAGGGAGGAGGGCAACGAAGAGGCTGTGGGAAGTGGTGAAACGAGATAGAGATAGCCGGGGCCAAAGGACTGACTGAACGGGTAGTAGGGAGAGTCAGAGCAGCCCCAGGCCTCTCCTAAAGCATTTGCTTCCTGGTCGCCAACTCAGCCACCACTCCTCAGATGTCAGTAGCCACTTTCCCACTTACAAATGCACCTGGCAGGTGTTGGGAGAAGGGCAGCTCATAGACCTGAGCTTGCAGGAGGCTCCCAAAGCTGGCTGTAGGTGCTACCGTCCAGCTCCCAGACCATTTTTACCCTCAAGCCAACTTCAGGTCTAACATTTGCTACTGGTGTGGCCTAGAAAACACAGACCCTGTCCCAGCTCCCCCCAGGAGGGTGTTGACCCTTCTCGGAAACTAGAAGCACATCCACAAGCCCCTTCAGCCATCGCACACCATATGTCTGCCCTGAGCAGAGGGCCCCAAATGGTCCCGGGACCACAGATCACGTGCACATGGTAGTGGTTGGTTCTGATGTTCAATTTTGATGAATAATTTAATATTTCTGTAAGACCGCAGAGCAAATGGAACTGTGGACAGCGTTTTGCATTTTACATTTTACGTTGCTGGTTTCATGTACTTTTATTACTTCTGGCTGATATCTCCAGGCCCCTTGGGTTCCTCCAGAGTTAAGTTTATCTCTGATGCTTTAACTTGGAGCAGCATGAAGATTATGGGAGGGGCTTCCCACACTGGCTGGCTGAGCTGCAGCCCCTGAGGCCCAGCAACAGCTATCTCTGCCGGGGCACTCAAGTGGGATGGGAGGCTGCATGTAGACTCAAGCACCACTGGCAGAGTATCCCCACCCCTCTTCTGCATCAGCTGCTCCAGGCAGCCAGCACTCCTCTGCTCCCCTCCACCGGGGTGGGCTACTGTCCCAGGTGTTCCCCTGGGTCCTGTTAGCCAAGATTTTTCTTGCTAGGCATTTTTACCTGGTTGCATCCTGTAAGTGCTAGGTGCCTGGGGCCCCAGCATAAGATCCCTAGCTCCTCTTACCACTGTGGGTAGAGTGGGGACCTGGCTCCTGCACCCACAGTTGATTTGGGTCTGAGAAATGTTGGGGGGAAAGCCTCTTAGCTAAAAGCATGGTGGTGTTGCTGAGAACACTTACGAGAGCCTTTGCACTGAGCTTGGGGGCCCAGAGACTCTATCAATGGTCCCCACAGCTGCCCCCAAAGCCTACTGATCCAAGTCAGAATAGGGTATATTCTCTGCGAACACAGCTCCAAGTCAAGTCCTCTAACCCCCTTCAATGGAGATTGTCACCTGGGTTCCCTTCCTTCCTTTGGAACTGCCACTAGGCAAAGAGCCTTCCTCTGGGGCTAAGCAAAAATGCTAAGATCTCACCTTCAACTCTAGGCCTCTGTCCATGTTCCCAGCTCTAGGAACACACACACACACACACACACACACACACACACACACACACACACACACACTTTAGCCTTGAGGCAGCAGCAGCTAGCCAGAGGGTCTGGATGTAGGAGACGCAGCATGCTCAGTTCACCACCCTCTTGCTTCCCAGCAGGGCCCACCAGGCTCCAGTTTCCATTTGTGAAGTAGAATCTTTGGACCTCTGCTAATTACCGGCCACAGGAAGGCTTGGGGACACAGCAGCCCAGGCCTGCCACTGCAGAGGCTGCCATTAGGACGATCGATACCATGGCGGGCAGCTAAGGGGAGGGGGCTGGAGTGGCTCCAGGCTGCATAAATAAGCAGCGGGCAGGGTGGATCCGGCCATGGCTGGCTGGCTGGGGTCTATAAAGCCTCTTCCTGTCAGGGAGCCTTGGGATGAACCTCCAGGCCCCACTGCCCAAGCAGCACTGCCTTCTGGAGTGGGAAGATGCCCTTGAGTGGATTGTCAACTTATTTTCCCATGTACAACAAAAGGGAAAGGGAGTCAAAGCATTAATTAGCAGGCAGAAGAGAATCTGGGAGTGGTATCTACAGGGTAAGATAATCACCCTCCTCCCCTTCATCTGTGAGCAGCAGAGATGCAGGTGTGAAGACCCACGTGGCTAGAGCCTGGGGAAAGGCCCTGGGAGGCTCAGCTTCAACATGGGGGTGGGCTGGACGAGCAGCTAAGCTATTTCCTGGGTTTAGTACTTTCCCTAGCACTCTACCCTCTCTCCCAAAACCCTTCCAGATTCCTGCATGAGCTCTGATATGAAGGGCCCAGCTATATTCCTTCCTTCAACCGGGACATCTACACTCTGGTCCCTCCATTGCCCCTGATGCAAGAGGGCCCGTAGGACCCAGCTGTGGCCTACCCAACAGAGGTCCCCCCATGTGGAGCATTGGTCTCAGGGAGCTAAGATTCATGACATCCATCAGGTGCCAAGGGGTCCATCGGACAGTGTCTACATGGTCCAGATCTCAGGCAGCAACCTGCACAGATGTGGAAAGATTATTAACACCATGACAGTCACCTTATCAAAGACTTGGGCAGTCTTTCATCCCATGTGGGGTTAGGCCCCAGAGTTTTCTTTTGTCTTTGGCTCTAAGCACTGCTTCCTGGAAGTAATGCTGTAATGCCAACCTTTGCCAAGAAAGTCCATGGTCCCAGGCATGGCCTCAACTTTGTGAAACTGAGGTTTGGTCTGACTTTCTGGCTCATGTGGCATTCCCCACAGCTGGCTATGTGTGATGTCCCTGAGATGTGGCATTTCTGCTGTGGAGGGTGCCTGCATCCCCCACCCTTTAAATAATTCAGCTGTGTTCTCCAAACTTATACCAGAGTGGCAGCCAGGACAGGTGATGACCAGAGGGCAACTGGGGCAGGGATTCTCCTACAAACGTGTGTGGGAAGGTTATAGAGTGGAAGGACAGCAAGGAAACTCTTGTACTATTGAAGAAGTGAAGGAATTTGGGGGACACGGTCTTTGCCCCTAGAAAAAAGCAGGGACCAATTTACTTTATTCTGAAGATTTCATAGTGTTCCTCATTCTCCTTGTCCCAGATTTTTCATTCTCCCAAGCTTGTGGATAAGAAAACTGGGGCACAGAGGCAGGGGACAGGTACCTTGTCTGTGCCTCCCCAGGTCCCTCTTCCCATCACCCCCTTCTCTCTGCTGGTGGTGCCATCAAGGTTACAACAAGTCCTTGGGTTAGGGGGATGAGCACAATCTCTGGATTGCACAACCATAAAATGAAGTGACACCCATTAATACAGACTTCACTGGGGTCATTGGATAATTTGCCCAGACCAGGGTTGCCAAAATCAAGTGAGTCATTTGTGCAAACAAGCTTTACTTTTGTCCTACTCTCCTCTCTTAGAGGCTGTTGATGTACTGTTTGATAGTGAGTCTTACCTGTGTGGGGCAAGACCTCATGCTTGCAGGCAAGTCAGCTTCCCTATGTCCAGGAAAAGGGCTGGGGTTTAGCTCAAATTGTAGAGCGCTGTTCCGTACTTTTTGAGGACCAAGATTCGATCTCCAGCACCACAAAAATGGGAGAAGGAAGTGGCAGCCCACTCCTGAAACAAGTCTGAAACAATCAGCCATTGAAAACTCTTTGAGGGTCACTATAAGTCAGACCTGACTTGACAGCACCTAACAACATCTCCAGGCCTGGGAATACAAGGAAGCAGTTTCTTGGCCAGGCGCAGTAGTGCACTCCTATAATCCCAGCAACTTGGGAGGCAGAGGCAGGAGGATCACAAGTTCTAGACCAGAGGCAGCCTGTGTAATTTAGCAAGACCCTGACTCAAGATAAAACATAAAAAAGCAGCTGGGGGTACAGCTCAGTGGTACTGTATGTGCAAAAAGTATGCACAAGGCCCTGCCTGGGTTCAGCCCCCTAACACTGCTGGGAAAAAATAAAAAGCAGTTTCTTCGGTGAGCAGCTATGGGAGGGGT
Organism: Pedetes capensis; assembly: GCA_007922755.1. Taxonomy (NCBI): domain Eukaryota; kingdom Metazoa; phylum Chordata; class Mammalia; order Rodentia; family Pedetidae; genus Pedetes; species Pedetes capensis. Next base: position 60,532 of record VMDO01001264.1, read on the forward strand.
GGAAAGTGGCTATAGACAGAGAGGCAGGAGCTCCTCATTCCAGTCCTACCTCTGCCACCTGTGTAGCCTAGGCTGTGGGATGTGCCCTCAGGGCACATTCTACAAAATGGGGGTTGAGTGGATCAAACTGTGCGTTTCAAACTGTGTTCCACTGATGATTCTTGAGGTGCTTTGAGTCCACCACCAGGGAGTGGGGAATAGGTGGACTCCAAGGCCCCCACTCACACCACCCAGAACCTCCACTTTTATATCTGTTTTGCGTATTAAGTGTGGCTTTGCTATATGCTTTGAAGAATTCTGCTAAAAAGTTTTGAACCCCTTGGACTTGATCTCGCCAGGAACCTAGGCATATCGCAGGTAGGATTCCTGCTGTGTTGCCACCTTGGACCTGATGCCAAACAAGTAACATTAGCCAGGACGAGCATCCCCTGAGCACACAAGCCACCTAGAAGGGGCAAAAAGGGACATGCATGGTGAGCTGTGTGGTTTCCACTTCCCTTCTGCCCCTTCTGAAAAGGACACCTCTGATATGTTGTCCTCCCCAGCTCTCAGCCCAGTACCCACTCGCAGTGCCTGAGGGGCTCACTGTAAGGGAGAGGAGGGGCTGGGCCAATTCTGAGGGTCGTTCCTAAGGAAAAGGAGGTGGTGAAGCTTCATGGTCTCCCCTCCTGGAAAATGCACCTTATGCCTAAGGCACCCGACCGTGGGCTATTGCTGCCCTCTTGAGAGTCAGGTAACTCTGGCCCCGAGATCCAATCCCACAGAAGTTTAAACCCTGCAACATGTTCCAGCTAATCCCCAGGAGACTCGAAACTCAGGCTTCTGCATGGACGGATTGCCCTGCTGTCCAATGCAGGTGTTCCTTGTTGCTCAACCAGAGGTGGAACTCAGCCCTTTCCTCAGTCTCTGCTCACACTTGCTCACTGCCATGTTCACACACCAAGCCCCAAGCGAGGCGTCTGTGGGCTGAGTGGACTGTGCTGAAGGGGAGGCAAGACAAGGAGGATCTTAGAGTGTGAGCCCTTTTGACTGGAGTCTTAGCTCCCTGGTTTCTCCCTGTTCACCACTTTCAGCCTGGGGGGAATCTAGGCTCTTACAAGTCCTGAGGATCCTCTCTCCTGTACAGTCCCCCATCGCACCTCCTCACCGGAGCCTCCAAGATTTCCCCAACATCCAACAGCTCTCACCCTCATAGGCAAAGCCCTTCCCAGCTCCTACTCCTGAATTTGGCACTTGCATTTCCAAACATGAAGGAGCTCAACTGAGCGGACTGGCTTGGCCTTTCCTTAACAGCACCTGCCATCACACAAGGAACCTGTGGTCTAGGCACCTCCATCTGGATCTTTCATGAGGCCAGGGTTCACCTTCAAGCTCTGGTTGGGCCCTTAGTGCACTCAGAGTGCAAGGATCAGGGAAAGGGAATGAAGCTTCAGAACGCACCTCCAGAGTTCCCTAATGCACATTATATGGCTCCTGGGTCCATCCTAGGGTCCTGGCCATGGGGTCAGCCCAGACTCAGCTCACTCTGCCCTTTTCTAATTCAATGAGCCCTGCTGATTTCCACCTCCGAATAAGTCTAATTTGCCCATTTCTGAGCTGTAGATTCCTCAAAACCCTCCTCCTCCACATCTAAAGCTATAACTTGACCTCATAAGTGTTTGTTTAAAACTCACTGGCCACTCTCCTATCTGCAGGAAGAAGCCCCACCCTGCCCTCAGCCCTGATTCTCTCTCTGACCTTAACTCCCCGACTCCCCTTCCACTGTGAGCTGACCACCCCCTTTGCACTTATCTGCATGTAATATCAGGCATATTTTGATAACCTTGAACACAATATTCTCTTCATATGCTCTTCCATCTGTCTGGTGTACATGTCAACTCCTACTTCCAAATTCCTAAGATACTCCTATTCATTCTTTAAAACCCTGTTCTCCTCTCAGAGAATGCCCTTGGCTGGACCCTTAGCCATTCATTCCTCCTCATTGTTAGTGTTATTAGGTGCTGCCAAGTCCGACCTGACTCATAGTGACCTTGTGTACAACAGAATGGAACACTCCCTGACACTGTGCCATGCCTGGCACTATGTCAGTGGTTCTCTGCTATTCATTCAATGGCTGCTTGTTTGGGGATTGTTTTTGTTTTTGTTTTGGCATTTTGTTGTTGTTGTTGTTGTTTGTTTCTTTAAGAATGGGCTGCTAGTTCTTTCTCCCATTTTGGGGGTGCTGGGGAACAAACCCAGGGCCTCAGAGCACAAAGAGCAAGCACTCTACCAACTGAGCTAAACGTCAACCCACCCTCATCTATACTCTTCCCACACCTCATATAAACTTACCATGTTGGAATATGTTCTGGTGCTTTATGGTAGAATGTTGCAGTTACTCTGCTACTTTCCAGAGTGGCAGTGTAATACCCTGGTGCTTACAGTGTGGTGGTATGTCTTCATGGTGCTTTATAAGCCGCAGTATACCTGGCTGATTTACCCTGTGTCCTACATCCTAGTGCTTTATATGTATTCCAGCTCCCCCATTTACCACCTGTGCCCCAGTTTCCTCGCCTACCTCATGTAAGGAGTGAATGAATTAACACACATAATACTGTTACTAGAACAGTGCCTGGCACAAAGAAGGGGCTTGATAAATATGAACTATTTCTATAATATTTATTATAATGTTTATTTCTACATTCTCTCTCCTGCATCCAATTCTAAGCTTCTTGAAGGCAAGGAATCATCAAGCCCCAGGACCCAGTATAGTACTTGCCTGTGCTGGGTGACTCCTTAATACTCTCTGCCCTGAGCTGACCAGGCACTTGCAGTCACTTTGCAAAGATCAGCTCAAGGAAGATGAACAACTGCTGGCTGTAAGTGATGGAGAGGACCAGGCACACAGAGCATGTGCAGTTGAGATCTTGGGCCTTGTCAGCAGATAGCTGAGTTCCAAATTTGTCACTTGTTGGTTGCTTAATCTGTGCCTCAGTTTCCTAACCAGTGAGATAGTATAAAAAAAAAAAAGCAATTTAAAAAAAGTCAGGTGTGGTGGCTCACACCTGTAATCCCAGTGACTCAGGAGGCAAAGCCAGGAGGATCAGGAGTTCCAAGCCAGAGGCAGCTTGCCTATTTCAGCAAGACCCTGACCAAAAATAAACAATAAAAAAAATGGGCTAAGGGAGCAGCCTAGTGGTAGACCACTTGCAAAGCATGTGCGAGGTCCTGGGTTCAACCCTCAAGTGTCGGAAAAAAACAAAACAAGACACAAAAACCCAACAAAAAAACTAACTCTGTCTCTTAGAGTTGTTGCAAGAAATTTAAATAATGTCAACATAACCCTTAGCAAAGGGAATGTCTTCCTGCCTTCTAAATGCTCCTTTAGCTAAAGGTGGAAATACTGTTCTTTAAGACCAGAGAGAGGAGGCAGCCAGGACTAACACGAAACCCTTACTACACACATACACTTTCTATGGCCTTCCCCACAGCCCTGTGGACAGAAAAGTGGGGACTTCAGGGCCAGGGCTGGCAGCCAAGCTTCTCCCAGGACAGATATTGTCCCTGGAGAGAGGGGTGGGCTTCAGACAGGGGGAGGACAGGGTGCAAGGCTGCCATGTGTTTGGAGAACAAGAAACTACCCTGGACTGCTGCTAAGCACTTCCTCCAGTAGGAGCCACAGGAGCACCAAGGGGAAGGAGGTCAGAGAGGCTGCAGCAGACACTAACCTAACAATAACAAACAAGAGGAGTCCCAACAATAAGAGAAAACACAGCTGGGCAAGTGGTTTACACCTGTAATCCCAGCAATTTGGGAGGCAGAGGCAGGAAGATCATAGGTTAGAGGTCAGAGGCAGTCTGCACAACTCAGCAAGACCCTACCTCTAGATAAAAAGTAAAAAATGGGCTGAGGGTACAGCTCAGTGGTAGAGCACTTACAAAGCATGTGCAAGGCAATGAGTTCAACCCTCAGTACCACAAGAAAAAAAAAAAAAACACTCTATGGTGTTCTAAGTCTTTATGTGATCCAAACTTCCCCAACAGCCCTATAAGATATGTTGTTGTTGTCGCTGTTGTTATTGTTAGGTGCTGTTGAGTCGGTGTCCAACTCATAGCGACCCTATGTACAACAGGCAAAACACTATTCTCAGTGCTTCTCTGCTATTCATAGGGCTTTCAATGGCTGGTTGTTTTTTGGGAGTGGGTTTCCAGATCCTTCTCCCAAGCCTGTAGCACCTGGTGTTCCCAGGCAATCTCCCATCCAAGTACTAACCAGGCCCGACCCTGCTTAGCTTCCAAGATCTGACGGGATTGGATGCCACAGTGGTGAGGCTACAGGCCTGTGAGATATAGGTATGAATTATTACGATCCTCAAGTTGCACATGAAGGAGCCGCAGTCTAAGGAGATTAGGTGACCTGCCCTATCATGGTTGGTAAGTGATGGAGCTCTAACCCTGGCTCCCCCACCTTGCTTGCTACTGCCCCTGGCCGAGTGTGTGCAGGCCAGAAGCCTAAGAAGCAGGTCCCTGGGCAGCATGGGGAATAGGAGGAAGGCCTGGTGGCATGATTCCAATTGCAGCTCTGCCTCTGCCCCAGGCATGTAGCTTTGCCCGTGTTGTTTCACCTCCAAATCTTACTTTCCTCACCTATAAAATGAGAATGCAAGGCCCCACCCTGTAGGGTTGTCACATGGATCAAGTGCTGGTAAGTGCAGAGCTGCCCCCATGGGAGTCAATACGCAGGAATGGCCAAATGGTGACTGTTTGGGCCTTTGCACAGCCACTAGTCCAACTCTGCAGGCCAAGAAGGAGATAGCCCCTGACAGGCAGTCTATAGGAGGTATCTGGGAGCAAGGAGACTTTGGGGAAAAGAGAAGTAAGAACAGGAAGTGCCCCTCCATGCAGGACACTTGGATTCCAGGACCCCCACTGCTAAGCAGAAGCTGAGAATCATCAGCTCGAGCGCTGGCCACCAGTGAGGCAGGCTGACAAGAAAAGCTGGCCCTTTGGGTCCTAAAAACATGCTTTCCAAATGAGCCAAGGGCAGGTGGCACTCATGGCTGCCAGCCAGGCAGCTGCCCTCCTCCAGGTCGATGCCAGCTCCCCTCCTTGTACCCTATCCCCACCAAGCTGAAAACAGCTGGAGCTGAGCCAGATGTGGCACGTGTGGGGAGAGGGCCCTTGATGACTCCTGCAGCCCACAGTGGCCCCTGGGCCTGCTGAAGTCTGGTGGCACAGAGCCAAGGCTGCCTTAGACATCCATCTCCCCTGCCTCTCCTATGCTATGTTCAGAAGGGAGAGAGTGACGTGTGGGGACCCATCCTGTGTGCCCAGCAAATGCTGAGGATGCTACACGGCTCCTTCTACCAGTTCTTCTCTTGCCCCCTAAGAGAGGGGAGAGGGAGGTCAGGCAGTTCTATAGTGGGTGATTTTCAAGATGTAAATAACCCTGCCATGGCTGACATCAAGTGTGTGTATGGTAGTAGTTCTTAACAGACCCCTGCAGCTGTCAGGACAAACCCTTTGCAGAGAAGTCAGGTCGTGTCACTCCTGCTTTTACCTAGCAGCAGCGTGAATTTCAGCACATCATACCACCCTCCACTTTATTTCTGCCCATATAAGATACAGGAAGCACTTGCCTCAGAGGATAATTGCGAGTGTTAAGTGCATTAACAGAGATGATTACTTGGCGTAAGGCGTGGTTGGTGGTAAAGCTAAATAAACTTAAGCTCTGTCATTATTGTTATTACAGCAGCCACGGGGCCTTATACAATCTGGCTCCACCACTGTCCAGTCTTGCTTTCTCTGCTGCAGCATTGTAGTTCCTTCGAGAGTCAATCCCTCTGCACCTCTGTGGGCCCTCTGCCTAGAACCCCTCTCCTCTCCTCAAAGATTACCTTCTTAATTAGCTTCTCTCTGCCCACCATGATTAATATCAACTCCCACCCCATTGCCCAGCATAGTCAGATTCTGCTCTTCCTGATTTGCAGATGGGCCAAGTTCTGGATATGTCCTCACATGGCAGTGGGAGAGGAGAGAAGACAGAATGAATGAGGGAAGGAGGGAGAGGGAGAGAGAAAGAAAAAGATCTTCCTCTTTTTAGAATCCAAGTGCCAAGCCCTGTTGGATTTGGTGCCTGTTCTTACTAGCTCATTTAATCTTAATTACCTCCTGAAAACCCTACCACCATATACAATCACTTTGGGGACGGGGCTTCAACATGAATTGGTGGGGAAGATGCAATGCAGTGTTTTAGACACAGTTGAAGGAGGCAGAGACAGCTCCCTGCTGCTTATCTACCTATACATAGCTGTGATACATATTTCAAGACACATATTCCGATCATGCATCATTCCATCCTGTCCTGGCTCCTCTGCCAGTTGGTGGAGTGATGAGCACAATCTCGTTTGGTCCTCACAATCCCCAATCCCCAGTAAGGCAGGTGCTATCACCCTCTCACTACAGGCAAGGTGAGAACAGAGGTGCAAGCCTACTTGCCCAAGGGCTCCCACCCATTCAGCTGGAGGGTGGCAGGACCGTCCGATGCCAAAGCCTGTGCTGTTATCTACTCCGTCTACCTTGCCCATAGGAGTGAAGTGGTATGGCCACCCTCAGAACAAGAAGATCCCACAGGGTGTGGCTGTGGGTGCTAAATGCCAAGTGCACAGCCTGATTGGATGTCAGCACAGACTGGTCTGGTCACCAAGGGTGAGGAGCAGAGGAGGGCATGACAGGTGGAGCAGCTCAGTCTCTGGAGCACAGAGACACCAAAGGGCAGAAGTGGCCAGAAAGCAGAGTGGTCGGTGGGGTCACCTGCTGGATTTCCCAGGTTACTGCAGTTCTGTGGTTGGTAGTATTCACATGCTATCGCTACTTGGGGCAGGAAGCCTAGGGGGAAGAGTTGACACTAGCAGGGTGTCACCCTTGAGCGGGGTCCAAGGGCTGCATTTGTTATGTGGTTGGAAAGAGAGGGTTGCCACAAAGAAAATGAGTTGAAGCCAGGTGTGGTGGCCTGTGCCTGAAGTCCCTGCTACTTAGGAAGCTGACATGAGAGGATCACTTGAGTCCACAAGTTCAAGACCAGCCTGGACAACACAGTGAGAAACAACACCCTCTCAGGAAAATAAAAAATACAAAAAAAGGAAAGGTAAGAAAACGGATTGGCATGAGGCTCACAGCACAGCCCAAAGCTGAGCTTCCCTGTGTTCACAAGAGGAGACATGGCATCTGCCTGTAGTCCCAGGCCTGTCCCTCCACTGCACCCACAGCCCTGTGGCCTCAGGAAAAATCACGTGGCTGGTAGAACCTGCAGAGATTTTCTAACTTCTTGATGCCCACCAGAAACTTCTCAAGCCCCTCACATGAAGCTGTTCTCAACTAGTGCTGCTGGCAACTGTGTAACAGGCGGTTCTTGGGGAGAGGGAGGTCAGGCAGTTCTGTAGTAGGTGATTTTTAAGATGCAAATAACCCTGTTATGGCTGACATCAAGTCACCAATGCCGTGTCACTGAATGCAGAGCAGGCAAGAGATTTGCTCCACGGGCTGACGTGAACCCATCCTAGCAGGCTCCTCCGTACCACTGCTTTGCACTGTTCCCTACACATGCGTGTGTATGTGGGCACGTGTGTGTGTGCATGGGACACATACACAGCAACTCACAATCCCTGCCACATTCTGGTCACATCACACCACTACAACAGTGTCCCTGGAGGAAGGAGCCAGTCACTCTGGGTGTCTGAGCCTCAGGGGCTTTGAAGCCCAATTGGCTCTTCCCCTGGAGGGCACTTGATGGCTTATGGCTTCCATCATGAGTTCTGTAAGAGTCCCCAGGGTGGGTCAAGTACTCCATGTGTTGGCATTGAGGGTTTGCCTCCCCCAAAACCGGGAAGTATCAAGGTCATAGCAATCTCAAGAGAGATCTGAGTCCATAGCTGGGCATGGTGGCGCACGCCTGTAATCCCAGTGGCTTGGGAGGCGGAGCCAGGAGGATCGCAAGTTTGAGACCAGAGGAAGTCTGCGGAACTTAGCAAGACCCTGTCTCAGAAAGTAAGGAAAAAAAATAAAAGGTCTGGGGGTGCAGCTCAGTGGTCTAGCACTTGCAAAGCATGCAGGCGTGAGGCCCCGGGATCAACCCCCAGTACCACACACAAAAAAAAAAAAAAAAAAAAAAAGAAACAAAAAAAAGAAACCTGAGTCCTAGAAGGAGGCTGTGAGCATTCTGAAGCAAAAGGTAACCCAGGTGTCACGCTGGGATGCCAGGCATGCCCAGTGTCCTTCTGGCTGGAGCCCTGGCCTCCTCAGCCTGGTACCCAATTCCATATGGTTGCTGGCTCTCAAGATTACACCAAAACTCCCAACGTGGAATCATTCCTTCCCTTCACTTCCTTCCACTCCGCCTGGAGGAGTCCCTAAGTGACCGGAGGAAATAGCCCCAGCAGGGAAGGTACCTGAGGGGAAGGAGCACAGGTGCCCAGCTGTGCCGAGGGTAGTGACTCCCCCTCCTCACTACCCTGGCAGGGCTTGCGCTGTGTGCAGGGAGGGCAAGGGCCAGCTGATGAGTATGATATGGAGTGTAAGTTATCCTGAGTCCGGGCTTCCAAGGGTGCTCTTGCTTCCCCAAGAGACCTGACCCTTCTCTCCTGGTTGCCCCTCCCTCCCCACTGCCCGCTGTAGGTTCTTCATCATCAAGGAGAGCTTTCTGCTTTACTACTCGGAGAGCGAGAAAAAGAGCTTCGAAACCAATAAGTACTTCAATATTCATCCTAAGGTGAGGCGGCCCCTCCCACGGCCACTGGAGGAGTGCCAGGCCTGTGGCAGGGGCTGGCAGGGGACTTCCCTTGTCTGCCTGTGGTTTAGCATGGAGTCTGGGGAGCAAATTCTCTCAGGGCACAAGAACCCTGGCCACCTCCAGAGCTGGACCCCTCCCCTCCTGCGCTCCAGAGCCTGCCCAGGCCTTCCTCTTCCCCCTGGGAGTCAGTTCTGGCCTCTGTTCAGTGGCAGCCCGTGGCTTTCTCAGGGGCCCTGAGTGATGCGTGCTGGGTGGGGCGGGGCGGGGCTACCTGCTCTGGCTCTTCCTCAGGGTGTCATCCCTCTTGGGGGCTGCCTGGTGGAGGCTAAGGAAGAGCCCAGCATGCCCTACGCCATGAAGATCTCACACCAGGACTTCCACGTGAGTGAAACTCGCCCTCGGCTTGGGGTCCACAGGGGCGGACCAGCGGTGGCCCCTTAACCGCGGAACAACCGCCTGCATGGCCAGGACAGTGGGATGGGGGAGCAGCGTGGGGCTCTGGCATCCTCAGAGTGGCTGTCTCTCAAGCCATCCCTGGCTTCCTCCTGGCAGGGGAACGTCTTACTGGCTGCCGAGTCTGAATTTGAGCAGACGCAGTGGCTGGAGATGCTGCAGGAGTCTGGGAAGGTGTAAGTGTCCGCCAGGAGAGCTGCTGAGGGGCCAGGAGAGAAGGGGACAGGCTGAGCCCGCCCTGACCAGGGCCTCTCTGACCCAGGGCTGTGGATACCAACTAGGGTAGGGGGAGGAGACAGCTCAGGTTTCAGAACATCTATGAGGGTCCCCTAAGTGAGTGAGCCTGGAAAGTGTCTATTGGCAGACGTGGACACCATTTACCTCCAACTCTTGGGAGCGACGCCAGCATCACTTGTCATATTTGCTGCCTCCCCACATCCGTCTAGCCTCCCCAGGCCTCTAATTAATCTGGCAAGGACCAGAGCTAGAGTTTTGTAAATCAGGGTCCAGATCACAGAAGCCTTTAGCTCACCACAGTTTATTTGCACCTAAGCCTCTGACCTGGAACCTGCCTATTGGAGCTGGATCACAATGTTGGTCCAGCATGTACCACTGAGTCACACTCTATGCGGGCTATGGGGGAGATGGTATACTTGCCATGATATAGAAAGCTGCCCAGGAAGCAATCTCTGTCCTGCTCTGAAAAGTGTCTTGGCCCAACCCCCGTGGCCCACTTTGCAGCCTGCCAGCCTCCAGTTACTGTAACTGATCAATGCTGGCGATGTGCCCACAGCCCTGGCCGCCGGAGTGAGCGCAAGCTGAGATTCTGGAGGAGGGAGGACAGCCAGGCACAAGACATGAGCATTGTTCTTCTCTGTAACCCTCTGGCGTTACCTCTTTGCATTTCTTCTTCCTTTCTTCTTTGTCCCATCTGTCTCCCTCCCCAGGACCTGGAAGAATGCCCAGCTGGGAGAAGCCATGATCAAAAGCCTGGAGGTCCAGGGGCTGCAGCTGGCTAAGGAAAAGCAGGAGTACTTAGGTTGGCTGGAGGGGTGCACTGGAACCTGAAGTTCTCCAGTGGCAGTACTTCGGGACATAAGCTTCAACCAGGAATTTGGGGGATGGCCCAGCTGGTTGGGGGTGTCTTGCATGAGGCCTAACAGGCAGTTTGGTGCCTGGAAGACTTTATGGTGTGATAAAGGTCCTTTGGCTAGCATGCCTAGTGGCCACGAGCCTGGCTCTAGACCCAGCCTGGTCACCTATCTCAGCTGTGTGTCTATAGGCCACTCAACCTCTTTAAGCCTCTATTTCTCCTCCTTAAGATGAAGATCAAAATAGTCCCTAGCTTTTAGAGGTAGGATGGAGATCAGGTTAAAAGGAAAACACTAGCAGGCATGCAGTGGGGGCTCCAGAAATGGAGATGATTTGTTATCCTACCCTGGGCCACTAGGTCCTATACCTTCTCCCACCGCCTCCCCATACCAAGACCACTGAACCTGGCCCCAGGGCTCCAGTCCCCTGTGCCCTGGATGGCTGGCAAACATACCGTGTCTGGGCAAGAAGACTGGGAACTATGGTCCTGCCCTTTTGCCCAGGACCCTCTCCCTTCTGCCTGCTTAGACCCTTGTAGCCCCAGGACTGGCTCCCCTCCTGCCTGCTCCAGGCACAGCTGTCCTCAGCCCAAGACTCTGCCCTCTTGCACTAGCCGGACATGAGCGCAGGTGGGAGGGGCTGAGGAGCAGCTCTGAGTCTCCAAGGTCGAGGTCCTGACATGGACCTGTGAATGCACAGAACAGGGAGAATGACCAGAAAGAAGGGAATCAGCTCAGGCCTGTGACAGCTTCCATCACCAGAGCTAGCGCCAGCCCCTGGCTAGTAGGAGTGCCCTCTTCTTCCCTGGGAGATGGCAGGGGTAATGGAGGCCACCTCTGGCACCTTCCCTCTCAGGACCTCTGATCCAAGTGAGTTTTTTGCGAATATGTGCTTGTTTTGGCAGACAAACTGATGGAAGAGACAGAGGAACTCTGCCTTCAGAGGGAGCAGAGAGAGGTAGGCACACACTGAGCATGCTCAGAACAGCTGCCCGCACTTCACAGCCCACAACCCCTCCCTGGCTTGTGTTTCTAGCATCAGGGTGGAGCAGGGAGGCCAAGTGAAATGACAATGCCTGCAGCTTGCTGTAGCTTCTTGGCAGGAGGAATATTTCTCCTCACTAACCCTCAGAAGGAAAGTAAATAGGATGAGTGGCCATCTTCTAGATTTAAAAAAAACAAAAAAACAAAAAAACAAAACCTATCTAAACACTTTATAAGCTGTTTGTCACTGATATTCACAGGAAGCTGTAATGGCCTCTGTTATCCATAGGGGGCTTCTGGCACCCTAAGGGCGATTGGATTTGATGATGTCAGAGGTTCCTTCATTCTCAATGTTGACAATACAAGTCCTAAGAAGGCTCATTGATGGCTTAAAGCAGCCTGTGGCAAGGAGACTCTTGCCTCCTTTCAAATCTCTATGTATCACTGCACCTTGCCTATCCCCAGGAGTCATCCCCACACCTGAAAGGCAGGTTAAGCTTTAGCCGTGCCAACTCAAGCCAGGCTGCCCTTGATTGTACTTGACCTTAGCACTTCTACCTGTGTGACCTCCAGCAATTTACTTAATCTCTCTGAACATCAGTATTCTTAATGGAAAAATGAAGGTCTTCATAAAACCCATCTTTTTAGTGATGCTGCAAAGATTACACAAGATGTTACTTATCAAGTGCTTGGCACACATTGTTGTTGGGTGCCATGGTGTCGGTGTCCAACTCATAGTGACCCTATGTACAATAGACAAAACACTATTGTTATGCTTCTCTGCTATTCATTGGGTTTTCAATGGCTGATTGGTTTGTGGGAGCGGGTTGCCAGGTCCTTCTCCCAAGCCTACAGCACCTGGTGTTCCCAAGCGGTCTCCCATCTAAGTACTAACCAGATCCAACCTTGCTTAGCTTCTGAGATCCAACAGGATCAGACACAGCAGTGGTACAGCTGCAGGCACATAGAGTGCTTAATGACTATCTGTATTTGTTAATGAATATCTGTATGTGTTAGTACTATGTTCCTATTATTGTTTATGATGGGCCCATCCCACATGTGAACAGTCTAAGGCTCAAAACTGCAGAATGGTCTATGCAGAGTAGTCTACACAGAGAACACCTAAGTCCTCTTCTCTTGCCTGGTCTCTTTTCCTTGTCCTCTCCCAGGCAAGGCATAGTGCTGGGGCCATCAGTTATGGCTCTGTGCCCAACTCTCCAACTCAGGTCTCAGGAACTCCACACCTTCCCAGCCACCATGCATGGGGTCTCAAATATACCCTAAAGTCAAGGAGCACCAGGTCCCCTTTGCACCCCAGCCTTGCAGCACCTGGCATAGCACCTGGCCCAAGAAGAGAACTTGATAACTGTGGAAAGAATCAACGAATGAACAGATTTGGTTCTTACAACTTCACCTCGCAGCTTGGTTTTAATCCAGGATGACAATACACCTTCATTTTTTCTTCCCAAATATTATCGGTTATTCTTATCTGTTTTTTCTTCCCATTGGATGTCAGAGTCATTTTGTTGATTACAAATTGCAGAAGAGCTGGGCAAGGGTAAGAGTTTTCTATTTGGAGGCACTGACTGAAGGACTGGCAGCATAACAGTACCAAGTCTCTTCTCCCTGAGGGTTGGGTCCCATGTCACTGGGCTCTTGTCTACCTCCCAGGCCATTTACTTTTGGGATTGTCTCCAGAAAGTCTTATATTTTCCCCCCTCCAGTACTGGGGTTGAACCCAGGGCCTCACACATGCTAGGCAAGTGGTCCACCACTGAGCTGCATCCCAGCCCCCTTTTTTTATTATTTATTTATTTATTTAATTAATTTATTTATTTAAAGTTAAAGGGGATTTGAGCCCAAGGCCTCACACATGCTTTTTGCAAATGCTTAACCATTGAACTGAACATATTTTTAAAACTGAGACAGAGTCTCCCTAAGTTGCACGGGCTGCCCAAATCAGTGATCCTCCTGCCTCAGCATCCTGAATTGCTGGGATTACAGACACGTGCCACCGCACCTAGCTGTAAGTGAGACTTTGGTGTGTGGTCAGTCACTTAAGGACAGGTGATTCAGGAAGCCCAGAGTTGGGATGGCGTGGCACAGTCACCGGCAGGGAGAACCTTATCCATCAGAGAGGCTAAATCTGGGGCAGCAGTCAGCCCGAGGAAAATTTAGACACTCTATTTAGGTCTTCAACAGGGAAATTAGGACAGAGGACCCAAGCCTCACTTAATGTTACAGTGTGTTGAAGGAGGGAGGCTGTCAGCTATGACCTCTGTTTTTTTGGTACAAAACAGAAGTAAGGCTCAGGCCCAGCTGTTCCTGCATTGGAGGCTGCTCTGAGCAGGCAGCAGGGAGAGAACTATGCCCAGATTTCACATTGCTTCTCAGCAGCAAGTGCTAGATCAGGTCCTGGCTTGACCATTGAGTAATTCTCTCCAAGGTTTTCCCTCCTTAACTTGCTCATCCAGAGGATGGGTCTGCCTGTCCCCTGTTCCTTCCCCATCTCCACTCCAGGTCAGATATCAGGTATGTATTGGGCCACGTAGAAAGGGTACGATAGCCCAGTGATAAAATGAAGGGCCTGATGATCTGTGAGGTCTCTGGGGGACACCCTGGCATAGAGGAAGACCCAGAGTCGGGAATCAGGAGACCTGGATTAGAATCTCAACTTTATCACTGACTGGTGACCTTGGGCATGTCAGGTGACTTCTGTGAACTTCAGCTTCTCCATCAGGGATGCCCGGTAAAAGTAATACCTCCCTCCCTGCTTGCCATGAGGCTCAAGGGAGTAGATTTCAGGGAAGTGCTATGTATGCAAGTAAGTACCGCGTGATATCGAGGCCCTGGTACCCTTGTGGCAGAGACTCTGAGGGACTCTGAGGGCATGAGCAGAAGTAAAGGGAGAGTCATCTGGGTATGTCTACCAAGGGCCACAAGACCATACCCTCCCTTGGCTGCACAGCCCCCCAGGTGCCTTGGCTCTGAGTGGCCTCATCTCTCACCCCCAGAGGAGGGCAGTCTGCTTACCTTTTCTTTTCTGGCTGAAATAGGAGAGCTCAGCCTTGCAGGGCAGGTGCAGGGAAATCAGACACCCCAGGGCCAGTCTGGCAGGGTTCTTGCCACCTCTTACTTCAAGTGTGAAACTATTTGCTGACCTCCCTGATGAATGTTGATCCTGATTCCGTGATGCACAACTACCTCCTCTGAGGTTTGGGGAAGCTCTTCCTTTCATTCTCATAAAAGGTGTCTCCTAGTGACTTCTTTATACCCTACACTCCTGCAATTTTTAGGGCAGGGCTAAGAGTCAGCAGAATAAGCATGATAAGGCGGAGACAGGCTTTTGCTACATTCATACTATACAGGAACAGAAAGTTCTGGCTGCTTTAGGTTTAGAAGTTGTAGCTGCCTCTCTAATCAGCAGTCTTAGGCTGTACCTGGACATCAGCTTCACTTAAGAGTCACAGAGCCAGGCACAGGCTGTACGCCTGTAATCCCAGCACCCAAGAGGTGGAAGCAGGAGGCCCTAGGTCTGAGACCAGCTTGGGCTATGTAGCGAGTTCCAGGATAGCCTGGGGTACATAACTCCTGCCCACCCCAAAGAATAAAATAAATAAGTAAAATTAAAAAGGATCATAATAGTGAAATGAAAATTGGAAAAAAAGTGATCAAGGAGGAAGGAAAGTTCCTCTCTCTTTCTCTCTCTCTCTCAACCTAATTTATTAGAGCAGTTCTAGGTTCACAGAAAAACTGAATGGAAAACAGAGTTCTGTATACCCCTGCTGCCCCACCTCCCCCACTATCTACATCCTACATCACAGTGCTACATTTATTACAATTGAGGAAACTACATTGACATATCATTATCCAAAATTATGGATTTTGACAATGTGCAATTCTAAATATCCACCATTGTAGGATCACACAGAATCTTTTCACTGCCTTAAAAGTCCTCTGCACTCCATGTAGTCACCTCTCGCTCTCCACTAACCCTTGGCAACCACTGATCATTTACTGTCTCCAAAGTTTTGCCTTTTCCAGAATGTCATATAGTTGGGATCATATACTCTATAGGCTTGCCAGATGGACTTTTGTGTGTGTGTGGTACTGGGGGGCTGAACCCAGGGCCTTGTGCATGCTTTGCAAGTGCTCTGCCACTGAGCCATACCTCCAGCCTGTTTTTTTTTTTATTCTTTAAATTAAGACAATGTCTCACTGAGTTATGTAGGCTGCTTCTGGCCTCAAACCTGCAATCTTCCTGCTTCCACCTCCCAAGTCACTGGGATTACAGGTGTGAGCCCCCATGCCCAGCAGATTGGCTTCTTTCATGTAGTAGTATGCATTTATATTTCCTTTGTGCCTTTTTATATCTTGATAGCTCATTTCTTTTTAGAGCCGAATAAATCCTGTTGTCTGGGTGTACCATAGTTTATCCATTTTGCCACTGAACAACATCTTGGTTGCTTCCAAGTTTTAGCAATTATAAATAAAGCTTGCTCTGTATGCAAGTTTTTTCTGTGGACATACATTTTCAGTTCATTTGAGTAAGTGACAAGGAGTGTGACTGCTGGATCATATGAGAAAGGTACATTAGTTTTGTAAGAAGCTACCAAATGGTTTTCCAAAGTGTCTGTGCCATTTTGCATTCCTACCAGCGATAAATGGGAGTTCCTGTTATTCCATGTTTTTGCTAGCATTTGGTGTTACCAATGTCTTAGATTGGGCTATTTTAATAGATGTATACTGGTATCTCCTTGCTGTTTTGACTGGTGATTACTTAATGACATATAGTATTAAAACTTTTTCAGTGCTAGGGATTGAACCTAGGGCCTTGCATATGCTAGGCAAGTGTTCTACCACTGAGCTACACCTCCAGCCCACTGAACATGTTTTAGTATGCTTATTTGCCATCTATAAGGTGTCTCTTAAAGTCTTTTGCCCATTTTTTGAAATTGTGTTTCTCATTTTCTATTGAGTTTTAAGAGTTCTTTGTATATTTTGGGTAATTGTCCTTTATCAGATATGTGGGCAAATATTTTCTACCACAGTAAGGCTTACCTTCTCAAAGTTGTACAGCTACTTTGGAAGACAATTTGGCTCTCAAAAAGTTAATGCATATGATTAATTCCATGTGATCCAGGAATCACACTCCTTGAAACAGTCTTTCCCAAAGCAGACATTTTTAATTTTAATGAAATCTAGCTTATCAATTATTTCATGGATCTTGCCTTTGCTATTGCATCTAAAAAGTCAGCAGTATACCCAAGGTCATCCACATTTTCTCCTATATTATCTTCTAGGAATTTTGTAGTTTTGTATTTTACATTTGGGTTTCCAATCCATTTTGTATTAATTTTTGTGAAAAGTATAAGATCTGTGTGTAGATTTTTTTTCTTTTTTTGCATATGGATATCCAGTTCCAATGTCATTTGTTGAAAAGAGTATCTTTATTCTTTGGTATTGCCTTTGCTCCCTTGTCATAGATAAGTTGACTATATTTATGCGGCCTATTTCTTTTCTCTATTCTGTTCTGTCTAGTGTGTGTGTGTGTGTGTGTGTGTGTGTGTGTGTGTGTGTGTATACCAACATCACCCTATCTTAATTACTTCAGCTTTAATTTGGGTAGTGTCAGTGGGATTTTGAATGGATTCTATTGAATCTATATATCAAGTTGGAAAGAAGTGACTTTTTGACAATATTGAGTCTTCTTACCAATGATCATGGACTATCTCTTCATTTACTTATTTGTTCTTTGATATTGTTCATTAGATTTTTATACTTTTCTTCATATAGACCTTGTATATTTTTAAGATTTAGATCTAAGTATTTCATTTTAGGGGATTGCTAATGCAATGACAATATGCTTTTAATTTCTAATTCCACTTGTTCACTGCTGGTATATAGGAAAGCAATTGACTTTTATGCATTAATCTTATAATCTTGCTGTAATTGCTTATGGGTTCCAGCATTGTGTGTGTGTGTGTGTGTGTGTGTGTGTGTGTGTGTGTGTGTAATTCTCTTGGATTTCCTATGTAGATGATCATATCAAGACAGTATTGTTCTCTCATCTCTATCTATCTATCTATCTATCTATCTATCTATCTATCTATCTTCCTTTACTTGTCTCATTGTATGTCATGGGTTGAATCTAAAATGTCCCCCAAAGTTCATGCGCTTTAACATTTGGTCCCAATTTTTGTGGAGGCTAGGAAACTTTGGGAGTTGGGATCTTGTTTTTTGGAAGTGAGTCACTGGGGGCATGTCTTTGGAGGTTTTTACCCAGACCTGCAGGTCCAGTCACTCTCTCTGCTGTCTGCTTCTGATCCCCCCTGCTATGAGGTGATCTGCCATTAGCCATATTGCCTGCTGTTGCTATGCCTGCCCCACCACCATTCTGGACTGTGCTCCTCCACCTGTGATCCCCCAATAAATCTCTTCTCCCAAAAGTTTGTATTGGTCAATTTTTCTATCACAGTAATGTGACAGCTGATTAATACATTGCATTACCTAGGACTTCCAGTACAAGGCTTAAAAGCAGTGGCGAAAAGGAACATCCATGCTTTGTTACTGCTCTTATAGGAAATGCTTCTAGTTTTTCACCATTAAGTACAGTGTCAGCTATAGGTCTTTTGGAGGTGTTCTTTATCAAGTTGAAGAAGTTCCCTCCTATTCTTAGCTTGCTGAAAGTTTCTAACATCAACAGACATTGGATTTTGTCAAATGCGTTTTTGCATATGTTGATATGATCATGTGTTTTTTCTTTGGTAGCCTGTTGATGTGATGAATTACATTAATTGATTTTCAAGTATTGAACCAGCCTTGTATATTTTTGTGTAAATCCCATTTGGTCAAGGTTTATAATCCTCTTATACATTATTGGGTTTGATTTGCTTATATTTTGCTGGAATCTTTTTATGAATGATATTGATCTATAATCTTCATTTTTCTATGATGGCTTTGTTGGGTTTTGGTACTAGGGTAACGCTGTCCCCATAAAATACGTTAGGAAGTATTCCTTCTGCTCCTATCTTCTAGAAGAAACTATGGAGAACTGGTATAATTTCACCCTTAAACATTTGGTGGAATTCACCAGGATTTTTTTCTTTTGGAAGCTTATTATCAATTCAATTTCTTTAATAGGCATAAATCTGCTCGGATTGTTTCTTCTTTTGTAAGTTTTGACAGATTGTGCATTCCAAGGAATTGCTCCACATCATTTTGGTTATTGAGTTTGTAGGGATAGAGTTGCTCATAATATTCCATTATTTTTCCTATAATGTCTATGATGTCTGTAGTTATGTCTCCATTTCCTCTCTTCCACTTCTTTTTTTGTTTTGTTTTGTCTTTTTGTTTTTTGTGGTACTGGGGGTTGAATCCAGGGCCTCGTGCCTGCATGCTCTGCAAGTGCTGAACCACTGAGCTGTGCCACCAGCCCATTTTTTTTTTTTTTTTTTTTTTTTTTTTTTTTTTTTTTTTTTTTTTTTTTTTTTTTTTTTTTTTTTTTTTTTTTTTTTTTTTTTTTTTTTTTTTACTTTTTGAGACAGGGTCTCGCTAAGTTATGCAGACTGCCTCTGGTCTCGAACTTGCGATCCTCCTTCCTCTGCTTCCCCAGCCGCTGGGATTACAGGCGTGCGCCACCGCACCCGGCTTTGTCCTCTCTTCCACTTCTAATATTAATAATTTGTTACTTCTCTCTCTCTCTCTCTTTTTTTTTTCTTATCCTGGCTGGAGGTTTATGGATTTTATCAATCTTTTCTAAGAACCAACTTTTATTGATTTTCTTCATTAATTACCTGTTTTCATTTCCATTGGTTTCTGCTCTGATTTTTATTTCTTTACTTGGATCTAATTTCTTATTCTAATTTCCTAAGGTAGAATCTTAGATTACCAATTTTAAATCTTTCTCTTTTTCTAATATATTTATTCAATGCTATAAAATTCCTCCTAAGCACTGTTTCTCTGCATCTGGTAAATTTTGGTGAGTTATATTTTTATTTAGTTCAATTTTTGTATGTGTGTGGTTCTAGGGGTTTGAACCTAAGACTTTATGCATGCTTTGCAAGTGCTCTACCACTGAACTTCATTCCCATCCCATTTTTTACTTTTCATTTTGAAATAGGGTCTCACTAAGTTATGAAGGTTGCCTCTGGCCTCAAATTTGTAATCCCCCTGCCTTTACCTCCCAAGTTGCTGGGATTACAGGTATGCACCACCACACCTGGTTTAGTTCAGAATATTTTTATATTTCTCTTAAGAGTTCTTCTTTGACTCATGTGTTATTTAGAAATGTATTGTTTAATCTCCAAGTACATTGTGGATTTTACAGCTATCATTATTATTTTTATTTCCAGTATAATTTCATTCTGGCTTCCGAGTAGACATTGTACGGTTTCTATTCTTTTAAATGTATTAAGATGTGTCTTATGGCCTAGAATATGCCTTATCTTGATGAACGTTCTGTGGTAGCTTGAGGAGAATGTGTAATATATTGTCATTGGATGATGTAGTCTGCAAAGATCCTAGTCATTTTGATCTCCCATAACAAAATGGACTAAGTGGTTTAACATCAGAAATTTATTTCTTGCTGGGCACAGTAGCTCAAGACTGTAATCCCAGCAAATGGGATACAGGAAGATTGCAAATTCAAGGATAGAGGCAGCCTGTGTAACTTAGCAAGACACTGTCTCAAGAT
The DNA here is from genome assembly GCA_007922755.1 of Pedetes capensis. Taxonomy (NCBI): domain Eukaryota; kingdom Metazoa; phylum Chordata; class Mammalia; order Rodentia; family Pedetidae; genus Pedetes; species Pedetes capensis. The sequence continues at coordinate 80,521 of VMDO01001264.1, forward strand.
AAAAAATTTTTAAATGGGCTAGAGGTGCAACCCAGTAGTAGAGCACTCGTAAAATATGTGTGAGGCCCTGGATTTGATCCCCAAGTGCTGGAAAGAAAAAAAAGGAAAAAAGAAGAAGAAATTTATTTCTCACAGTTCTTGAGACTAGAAAGTTCAAGATCAAGGTGCCAGAAAGGCATGTTTTATTCTGCACCATCTTCTATTGGTATATACACCATTGTTATCTCACTATGTGCTCATATATTTGCTTTTTGTCCACATGCGGGGAGAGACAGACAGCATACTGTCTGCTGTCTCATCTTATAAGGGCACTAATCCCATCATGAGGGTCCCACTCTGATGACTTCATCTAACCCTACTTACCTCCAAAAAGCCCCATATCCAAATACTATCACATTGGAGGTTGTTATTGTTATTAGGTGCCATCAAGTCAGTATCCAACTCATAGTGACCCTATGTACAACAGGCGAAACACTTTATCAGTGTTTCTCTGCTATTCATAGGGTTTTTAATGGTGGATTGATTTTGGGGAGCGGGTTGCCAGGTCTGTCTCCCAAGCCTACAGTATCTGGAGTTCCTAGGCGGTCTCCCATCCAAGTACTTACTAACCAGGCCTGACCCTGCTTAGTTTCTGAGATCTGACAGGATCAGATGCCACAGTGCTACGGCTATAGGCACATTGGAGGTTAGGGCTTTAAAATTTCAACATATGAATTTTGAGAGACCATCAACATGCAGTTCATAAAATATCAATTATATCCAGCTGATTGATGGTGCTGTTGAGTTTAACTATATGCTGTTGATTTTTCTGTTTACTAGATCTGTCAGTTTAAGATAGATGGTGTCAAAATCTCCAACTATATGATGAATTAATTTATTTCTTCTTGCAGTTCTGTCAGCCTTTGCTTTATCATATTTTGATGCTTTATTCTTACGTACATACACATTAAATATGTTATATATTCTTAGAGTATTGACTTCTTATTATATAATGAAGTTTTTTATCTTTGATAACTTTTCTTGACTGAAATCTGTTCTCCCCTGGAATTAATAGTTACTCTCACTTTCTTGTGATTAATGTTAGCATATCTTTCTTCATCCCTTTACTTTTAATCTGTATGTATTTTTATATTTAAAATGGGTTTCTTGCTGGATGCAGTGGTGAATGCCTGTAATCCCAGCAACTCAAAAGGTGAAGGCAGAAGGATCACAAATTTGAGGCCAGGGGCAGCCTGTGTAACTTGGCAAGACCATGTCTCAAGATAAAAAATAAAAAATGGGCAAGGGTTTACAGCCTAGTGGCAGAGCACTTACAAAGTATATGTGAAGCCCTGAGTTTAATCTCCAAGCACTGCAAAATTTAATTAATTAATAAAGTAAAATAAAATGTGTTTCTTGTGAACAACATATAAGTGGGCTTTGTTCTTATTTTGTTTGTTTGTTTGTTTGTCTGTTTTGCGATACTGGGGGTTGAACCCAGGGCTCACACTTGCATGCTGTGCAAGTGCTGGACCACTGAGCTGCACCCCAGCCCTTTTTTTTTTTTTTTTGCTTTTTGAGATAGGGTTACACTAAGTTACGCAGACTGCCTCTGGTCTTGAGTTTGTGATCCTCCTGCCTCTGCCTCCTAAGCAGCTGGGATTACAGGCGTGCACCTCTACACCTGGCTTCATTTTGTTGTTGTTTTTGTCAGTTGTTTTTTTTCTTTTTTGTTTTTTTGGTAGTGGTGAGTTGAACGCAGGACTTTATGCATGCTTTTGCAAGTGCTCTACCAGCTGACCTGCATCCCCAGCCCATTTATTACTTTTTTCAAAAAATTTGAGACAAGGTCTCACTAAGTTACACAGGCTGCCTCTGGCCTTGAATTTGTAATCTACTGCCTCTACCTCCCAAATTGCTGGGATTACAGGTGTATGCCACCATGCTTA